>VZTA01018443.1:0-113832 GCA_013398855.1 Mohoua ochrocephala | reverse complement strand
TCAGCCGGTGCCTCCCAGGTTAATGTCAGTACTTCAGCCCCCCCCCCGCCGCCCAGACCTCGCAGGTTATTTAGCATTGACTTACTGGAAGGTGAAAAGGATGGTCCTTGGAAGCGGATGCTCTATTGCATTGAATGCTAATCCTCAAATCGTGTCTCCAGTGGTCATTTTCATAGGCTAGGAGTGCTCGCTCCCACGTTTCGTGTGCCTTTTGGATTGATTTTGAATTCTGAAAGATCGGAGCACTTGGAGTAGGCATAATGATCTAAGACACAGAGGGGCAGTAAGCAATGTCTTTCTAATGTGCTTGGTCATATTGGGACCTAGTGGAATAACATAATTGAATTTAATTATTGTAACGTGAAATAGTAATAGTAATTTTTTTTTTTTTTTTGTCTCTAGCATTAAGGATGGCAATCTTTGTTATCATGCTAAGAAATTCACAAACACTCAATTTTATCTCTAGATAAGGAAAAGCAGGTGCAGGTACACAGAGGTTTGTTTCCTGCGTGTGTATATGCCGGGGTACTTTCTGTAACAGTGGTGTACAAAAGGCTCTGTGGCTTGACGACCATTGCTTTGTCAGTGCTCTTCTTTGTAAGTGCATTTGACATAGAAGCAAAAGACTTCAAGTAATTTCAGTCTGCTTTTTAGGCTTTGTTTTCTCGTTCCTTTCTCATGTAGTATCTGAACTATACTGCTGAATAGATGAAAGGGATAATACGTTTACTGAAGACTTAATATGTAGTCGAGTATCAGAGTCATTGTAAAGTAGGAGCGCTGTGCACAGAGTTCTCTGCTTGCCTTGAAATGCCTCAGCTGGTTCAATGTAACAATGAAAGTGAAAATATTTACACTAATGAGATTCTGTACAATCGGAGAGATGAAAGTGGATTAAATAGATTTCTCTTTGGCTAATTTTAGATCTTGTCTTAGGAGTTTACTATGTTTCTATCTCTACAAAGAGAGAAAGAGAGCGCTGTGTGGTTGCTTCTGCACGTTGCTGTTAGACTTAAGTGTCTGAGATCCATGACTGAAAGATTAATGACCCTTTTGAAGACCTAGTAAAATGTAACACTTGCTGCCATCACACCTTCTGTGAAGTGTTGTGCCTGGGGATCTGGGTTTAATTGTTTTCTAATAAAAGACATAGGCAATGTTTTCGTAGCAGTTATGCATTTTATTACCTAATAACACGAGGCTTATGGTGTTAAACATTTTGTTTCTTTTTTTAAAATACTGATTAATGACCCTTGCAAGGAACACTGATAAAGAAATGAGAGCCACTTCTAGCTATCATGTCAGCAGTTAAAGTGTGGACACCAGGTAGTTCTGAAAAGTTTATATGGTTTTGAAATGTAAGTTTAACTGGAGATCAGGCAGGGTTTTTTAAAGGTGTAATATAAACACAGTACCCCCATCTTTGAGGTTTTACTCATTTTATCAAAATAGGGAATAAATAAATGTTGTACAAAGGCATTGCTTCCTGTGTTGCTCTGTCATTCAGATACCTCAGAGCTTAACAGATGCCTGATGGCTTAAACTTATACAAAGAAGGGTCGTGTTTTCTAATTCAGTGACAATAAATAACCGTAATGATTTAAAAATAACTGTAAGGATTTTTTTCATGTGCCGTTACAGGTTATGAGAAACCCTGATTTAGCCATTATTATCACTGGGATATATCTAGATATGGGGTTTTGTCTTAATGTTGAAGCTGTTACTGAAGAGTTGGAATTATAGAGGGAAATGCCAAGAGGGGAAGAAAGACTAGGAATTATCGTCTTTAAATACTCAGATTGTGGAAAGTAAGTTTGGATTTTTGGAATTTATGGTGGAGCTGGAGTTCTTTGGGAACTCCTGCTTCCCTAAAAAGATAGAATGACTTTCATGTCGCTTCTTGTAGGGAAGGCAACATTTCAATGATTCTGCTCAGATGTGTCGAGATTTTAGAATGAAGACAAAATGTTCTCAATGTGCCTGTGAGTCAGCTGGGCACGGTGAAGTTGATAATGCAGAAAGATTGCCGAGAGTCAAACTTGGAGATTGCACATCAATTTTACCCCTGAAGATTGTACTATAACTGGTTTTGATGCATCTGTGGATGCTGGTGCTGGCATGGGAAAAGAATAAAACTGACATCACGTACACATGAGACACTTCTAAAAGTCCAGAGCTTTCCTATCACCAAGTGACGTATTTTCCTTAGGCAAACCAATTCCATGATTTCATGTTATAATTGCTTTAGTAACTCATTATTTATTTAACAACAGAAATTACAGGTCCTTCTAGTACATCGATCCCATGAATTATGCATTTGTATATATCTGACATTATTTATAGTTAGAATATACTTTGCTTTGCAAACTTCAGGCTTGTTTTGTTATGGATTGTCTGGTCCTCCATTGTGGGACATTGCTTTAATTTACCCCCATTTCTTTTCGTGGTTGTGAATTTTTTCCCACTTCTCTTGACAATACTTCTAGTCTGTAAAGGAGACATAGAATTACTGTGTTGAAGTATCTTAAACTTTGGTCTGAGTAAAGAAATCACATGTATTCCCAAGAAAATTGTACAAAAATGATAGTGAATTCAACTGCCTTTTTTCTGGAGGAATGAAATTGGCCATTTCTCAGGTTTACACTGAGAGAATTTGATGAAATAAACTGAAATGAACAGATATTAAAGTTCCATTAACTTCATAATCCCTAAATTTTTATTTATTTCACTTTTAAAAGCAATATCTTTGTTTCTAATGACTAAAGTAGTGACTACTCTGTTATTTTTAATGGTGTGTAGAATCCAATAAAATAGTTTTTCTTTACCAGGAAAGCTGTATGTAAAAATTAATTTGTGTTAGTGCCTCATGAAATAATTTTAGAGACATAAGGTACAAAATAAGTAGTTGGAAAATGAAAAAACTTCACGATCACCTTGGTAATTTGCTTAAAAATACAGAATTGGAACTTAGCTAATTGCATTGAATTGCATGATGTTTATTTGATCCCATGCTAGTGCTAATTTCATTAAAAGGCTATCACATGAAGAAATATTAAATTATTAATGTATTTTAAAATACTGTCATACATGCTTTGTTTTAGTTTCTTGTCTTGTTTGTTTTTTAATTTAATTTTTTTTCATCTCTTTTGGTTGATAATTTTCTCTTGTTCTTTTACTTTGCTGCTTTTTAATATGTTTTTAGTTATTTTATAGATTGTGCCAGTAATCAAAACTAGAAAACAAGTGGTGTCTGAGCACACTGAAGCAGCGCTCTGACTTCGTGGCAGTTCTCTTCTATCCCATCTCATTAGGGATGACTGAATGTTCCACTTCTGAGCGTGATGCATGTTTGAGTTACTGTTCCACTTATTCTTTTAGTAGCAAAGAGATCTCTTTGGTCTTGGGGAGGATTTGTTGTGTTTACTCTAATCATTGTAGTTCCACACCTAGAACAGGAAATAGTTTTTAGGCGTAATTGTGGACACCTTATTTAAAATGGAATTCTAGAAGGATGTAGCCTGAGTTTAAGAAACTCAAGGAAGCAACTGATTTTATAAAAACCGGACAGTAGATTATATTTTAAATTTTGTTCTTAGAATTATTTTCATAACTTTTAAAGTTTTTTTTATTTGCCCTCCTGAATTTTTGCCTGATTGTTCTTCTTCATTCCCTCCCTTTTTTTTTGTACCTTTAAATGCCAGATTAATTTATTCTTATCTTTGATCATAGTATTTGAATGTTTGTAGACTTTACTGCAGTGATTTTAGGGTTTTTTGTCCTTTGACCCCTGCTTTTGTATTTTTATCTTGTGTTGGGTTCTTGCTTCTTTTTTCTTTGAATTTATTTTTGGTCTCCGTAGACTTCTAGTGATGTGGTGTTTAATGCTGAATGCAGAAATCCAGAGTTAGCAAACTGCTGCAGGAAGGGTTGTTGTTTCTCGACTCACTGGTCTAATACTTCAGCATGAGCAGTATGAATTGTGTTGGGCAGGTTATTTCAGGTTGCACTGGACAGTGCTGTGTAAAAGGACATCCTTTAATCTAACGGCTAAATCACCTTGGTGTCAGTATCCCGATTAATTCCTCACATGATCCTGTTTTCTATTATGTGCTGACATCCCTTCTGAAAGGTCTCTAATCCTTAAATTCATAGTGAATTCTCTAGTACATTTAAAATGCTATTTTTCCCATTCTGTACTCATTAATGAAGGGCATGTACTTAGATTATGTGGTTATTGTGATTCAAATGTTTTGTGACGTGACCGCTCTGTTTGCTCTTTTACCCTTAATAACAGTAACATGTAGAGTTAGCAGATGCCCTTGAATTTTCTTTTATTTGGATGTCGTTTGGCCTGAGTTTTGAGATACCATGTTGTTTCCTGCTGACTAGTTCTGCTCACTCTTGCAGTACTTTCAAGATGCAGAATTTAAATATTTGCACTGAGGAATATCCTATGCTTGAGAAGAGGCTGTGAGGGCTCAGTTTGTTTCTCTTGGAGGTGACTTAGAGGGATCCAAGTGCTATTCTCAGCCACCTAATGGATGGTCCTAGAGAACATGGAGCAGGATTTTTCCCAGATGTGATCAGTGAAAGGAGGAGAGGGGACACACTTGTTATAGCAGGGGAAGTCCCAGTTAAATCTAAGGAAAAAATTCCTCACAATGATTGTGGTCAAACACTGGAATAGGCATTTAGAGCAGTTGTAGGACCTTCATCCTTGGAGATTCTGGGCTTGAGTGGCCAAAACCCCAAGCACCTGTGCCTGAGCAGGGGTTGGAGCAAAGAACTCCCTCAGGTTCCGTCCAGTCTAAACCATTTTGTATATACACACCTCTGTATTTTTTTTTCACCATTAGATTTTGCATTTGCCTTTTACTCTTGTCCTGTTCCTGCCTCCCCTTTGCTGGACATTTCCCTGTTGCTACATATGTCTGTTTTACATCAAATCTAGACTGTACCTGGATGCTGACAAAATTTGTGCCGTGCAAGCAGGACTCCTAAGATGGCAATATTACTGTTAGATATCTGAAAAATATTTGGTAAGAATTTCAGGACACGGAGTTTACATCTCCTTTAGTCACAAATGACTATATTCACATTTCAGTCATTGTTGAGGTTTTTTTCAATTTACAGTTGTGTGTCACATGGAACTTAGGGGTGTAATTTGTTTTCTGTGAGTTCTTGTGGTCTGCGAGTGCAGTGTTGTTCAGGTACCTCATGAACTCTGATCTCCAGGGTCGCAGTGGAGCTGATGAAGTTCTGCAGTGTGGCAATGTGTGGTTTCAAATAGCACAGAATAAATGAATGTGAAAACTAGTTTCTTCACCCAATTTATTTTCGCTGTTATAACATCTGGTTCCTCTTAGTGTAGTAGAAATGTATTTCTAGTCAGAAATTTAAGCTTTCCAAATTAGCATCTTGCCTTGAAGCATATCATGTGAAAATACGTGAGTAAGAGACTACTCAGCAGTTTCCTAAGCAGTGAATAAAGAATTGCGCTGTGATTTTTGCCATGGGATCTAAACAAATTTGTTGTAAATATCTGTAGAATAAAAGAGGAATAATGTAATAACCCAAACTGTCTCAGTTATATAAGAGGTTATTATCTGGGTATCATCTACACACTGACCTTTGTGAATCTTTGTATCATCTTTTCCAGTATCTTGAAATGCTCTCTTTAAATTTGTTAGAAGTAGTTCTTTGTAAAGGCTAGTCAGGCCATTACATAGTGCAAGCTATGAGGTTCTGAAAAGTTCCGACATATAAATGAAAGTTTCATGTGTTGGTTTTCAGTAATTTTTTGTGATTAATGATTGCAAAAAGCTGGATCAGGTGTAAAGTAACTGAATGATAGTAGAAGATATTCTATGCTAAGATGCTTCAGCTTTTCATATGATGTATTTTATTGCAGTTTATGCTCTTTGATCTAAGAGAATCACTTTGAAATGATATCTGCTTAAAACCCATCATTGTTTTACTTTCCTTCGAAATAATCTAACTTGATGTTGTCACGTGTATATTATGTAGCTCTGGAAATCATCTTTAGTGGAGCAGGTTCCCAACACAAGTGGAGTTGTATGACTTGATTCAGTCTTACAGGAGGTAGGATTGCTCCCCTCCTTCTGGGGGCTCTCAGAATCTTGTACATGTTGCCCTTCTGAGAAGCACTTGTTGGAGATCAGTAATTTTAGAAGTGGCATTTAGCAGGATATCGCTTGATCATGGGGTCATGAGTCTAGAAATCTTAGAAGATGATCAATTAAAATGAAAATTCTGTTTTAATAGGTAGATATGGGTCTGCTGAAAACAGTGTCCACTGGACCAGAAATACGGGTTGGTTGGTTTTTGGTTTTGCAGTTGCTTTTGGTGCTCTCACAGCTCACTCTGTTCTTGTTAAATATCAAACCCCTGTGATATTTTGTGTTAAATTTGTGTTCCAATTAATCCCGCAGTTTAATTGCATGGAAAAAATAACTTTGCTAGCTTTCATTTTCTGTCTTTCAATTTAATTGCATTCTCCTGTTGTATTTTTTCCCGTTGATAAATGAGTTATTCCACTCTTCCCTCCGTGTGCATATAGTGAATATTTTTCTTTTTGCAATGTCCTTTCTGAACTGAATAAATTCGGTTAATGATGTTCCTGTTGTTTGTTGGTTAATCTAAATATAAAGTTTTTGTACAATGCTAAATCCCATTTTTATGTGTGCTGAGAGGTTATCTGTTCTCTTGAGAACTGCACTAGAGGGAAGGCTTCAATAATATTAGTAATTTTTTTAATATGCTTTTGGTTCATGTGGTAAGCTGAGGTCAGCAACCTGCCTAGTGGTGTGGTGATCCCCAAATGGAAGGATCCAAATTTCCAGTGCACTCGTATCATTTCAAAAGCACTTTTTTTGGCAAAAGTAGGGCTAACTGCTTTAAAATTTCTTAGTGGCATTTAAGTCAAGATCTAAAGGTAAAAGCAGTTTAGTGTGTGTATTTGACACCGTAGAACATTCTTTATTAAAATTCTTGAGTTGCTTTTTAAGGAAAAAAGGTAGTCTTATTCATCTTTTTGTTTCTGTACAGTTTTTCCAATTTATATGTTACTGGAATAAAGAAAACTCCAAATAAATGTCCTCGGGAGTGAAACTTTTCATTTGTCAATATGAATTCACAAAACATAAACTGCAATTGTATTATTAGGAAAAAAGATCTAAAACTGTGATTCACTTGTAATTTTCCAGCAATTTTGCAACAAGGGAAAGGCTCTTCAAAAAAACCATTGAAAAAGTAATGTTTGCTTGATAAGAAAACTCTTTATTTTTTCCATTGGCTGTGTCCAGTCTCTTACAAAGAAGCACTCATGCACTCAAAAGCTGATTTGTATACTGCATATGGAGCCTGTTTGAGTTCAGCAATACATATCACTGCCCTATATTATTTTTCAAGTTCACCTTGATTTGCTTTACAATACAGGCTGTTACAATTACAATGTATTTTTAGTATCATATTCTGGTGTAAACCTGAAAAAGTAGCTGTAAATTTTATAGAAAGGTCTGGAAGTGATACACAGTGAGTAGGAATGGGAATATCAGGATTTGGTGCTTGCAATTCTCACTGCCTTGCTGAGTCACACTGGGCAAAAACTCATAGAAGCTTTTTACTTACATTTCTTCTCTATAAATTCAGTTAATCTTGGGTGTTCAAAAGGTTAATTTGTGAATACATATGAAGGCTCTAAGAATGCTGAGTGAGAAGCACTTTATAAGGAAGCATAATATTGAAATGCCAGATTCTGAATTACACATCAGTGATCCTATCAGGATATATTTAAATTTTAATGAAAAAAGCCTTCTTATTAAAGAAAAAAAATCAACCACTTGGACTATTTTTATGTCTGGCAAATATTCAGTCTAGCAGTTTACAGATTAATTTAGTTGCATAATGTCCTTTCCCACTGGAAACAGGGCAATATATCAATGATCAGTATTTCAAAGACTTCTGTAGCAAAGGTGTTTGTGAACAAGGTGCTCTTGAATAAGGTAAGAACAGAATTCAAATTGACTGTGAAAGTAGGGTTGTTTTACTGAGATAAGGTCACTGAATGTTAATGATTTTGAGAACTTTGTTGTACCTCATGTATTAGTTGCAACAGCAACTGTATTGTCAATTTGAGAAGACTTTGGGGTAGCTGTAAGAACAATAGCTATAAAAAAAGTAACAAGAGATGGTTCCTTTTCTTTCCAACAAGTCTCTCTTTCAGCCTAGGTAGCCCTTATCTGGTCCTTTGTGCTGGATCTAACAGAGCTGAAGCTCATTGACAGCAAGTGTACAAGAGAAGGAATAACTTCAGTCAACCGTGCCTATTCTGAATAAACTCTGGTTCTTTGGGAGGGAGACCCATATATTTTGGTGGGTGTATGTGGTATAATCTTCACTGAGCCCGAGTGTTCAACGTGCAATTTAAAGATGTCACAAGAGAGCAGAAGCTGTTCTAGAATGTTGTTCCCTTCTATGAACAAATAGTACTTGGTTCCCTGAAGTAACTTTATTTACAAGATAGAGGAGGCAGAAATAGATATCACCCCAAGAAAGATTAGTAGATATGGAAAGATTCGAATAATCTGGGATGGACTACTTGTTCACCTTTATACAGAGACAAACAGGAAGAGTCTGAAGGTAATCTTGAGACAAGGACGATCCTTTAAAAAACCAACATCAGTGAGACAGTAAAATTCTTCTGGGCATCGGCTATTAATCAAATTATGTGGCTAAGGAAAAAAATGGACAATTTTTTGTAATTTTCCAGACTTGGTACATTGCTGTGATCTCCCTTTGAAATATATATTAGTTATGTATGTTTTCTATATATATAGAAATGTATGTGTTTGTCCATAAGGACAGTAACTATCACCAAGGACCAAATGACAATTCTTAGGTTTCCTATTCGGCCTTAATGATTTGTGCTTTCAATTCAGCAAACCTGTAAAAATTCATGCAAATTTTACTTATATCTTTGCTTTAAAGGTGACGTATGGTTTCTTCGGCTGAAGAAATTAAGCAAATTGTTAAATACCTTTATCAAAATCAAATTAGTGAACGAATTACTGTAATGGCTAACCAAAACAAATTTTTTAGGTTTCATACACACCTAGCAGTCTATTCATAACTTGTGATTGATTGTATACTTCTACTTCCATTGTAATCTATTTTTTAGGCAAATTTAGTCATTTTCAGACAAACTGAACATTAAACAAAAGGAAGAAGGCCGTGTAAAAGTCTAATAATAGTTTGTGAGCTAAATGCCTTTTGTGTTGAGATTTCTAATTCTGCTGTCTGGTGGCAAGAGAGTTTTCTGGCATTTATTGCAACTATGGAACACCAAGGTTGTGTTCTTGTATGTGGGGATCTGAGAAACTTTCTCATTTGAGAATGTCTTTGAATTTCAGGGAGTTGGGTTACATGAGGTTTACTGACAGGCAGGGTCTGTGAGATCAGATACTTGATTAAGTCTTTTTAAGGCTACAGTGTACTGTGTGATGATGGCATATGTGACAACTGAAGAAAATGGTGTTGAGTCCCCTGGGAAATTAACATGTTTAATTGAAGGAAGGACAAATTGACTTAATTTACATAACTGTAATAGACTCTAATGTTAAAATTTGTCTGACTATTGCCTTTTAAAAGTAATGGAAAGGTACTGAGTTGATGTTATAGAAATTCTTGATAATCTTTCAGAGGGTGTGTGGGGACCTGGCTTGTACAGAGGATTTTAAAAATGTGGAACGTCTTTAGAGGGACTTGACTGTGATACCACTTAAAGCTTGGGACTTGACTATGATACCACTTAAAGCTGATGTAAACTCATAGTCATTTCTTTGTCTATGAAAACAGTAAATGGAAGTTTAGAAATTGTTATTTCAGTAACCATTTGAGCTTTGGTTTCTTGGAATGTACCAAAGAAATTCTCTAAGGTGAAAGAATGCAGGAGCAAGGTCAGCTGTGCCACTTGATTCCAAAACACCTTTCTCCCCAGTTAAACGTCTTCCCCTGCAATCATATAATTTCAACTCTTTCTGCAGGTGAGCGAGAAAGGACGGATCAATAGTTACAGTGATTCTGCCTTTTCACAAAGGCCTGCTTAAGCACAGCATGACAGATCTATCAGTTACAGTTTGCTCTCTGATTATCAAGTCCTGCTGGCAGTAGCGTGTAGCAAGCCAGGGTATGGCCCCAAACTTCCCTGTGTTGGGTTTAGGAACGTGGAGGCTTTTCTGTTAATGTAACATATTAGTGAGTGATTTAACCATATTTTATGTTTACACACATAAAATTATGAGAGATAGTGTAAATCATTTTACTAATCAATTGAAGGATATTCTGGAATGACAGCTGTGCTAACAAACCTTAGTATGTGACATACAGCAAACACAAGTGTAGCATCTTCGTTATTTTTGCATGATGTATATATGCTTTTCACTTGGAAAATGCTGCAGTACTGATTACAAACTTCAGCTCTCTAGTTCTGAGGACATTTTTCTTTTCCAATATACATTTGCATCCAGCTGTATTCTGTATTCTCAGATTTTCTAAGCTCTTTGCCTACGGTGTGGAAGTTCATCCCACTTGGAGGTGGGGCCTTTACTGCCAGCAGCTGTTGAACTCTGGGAGCTGCTGGCTGGCAGAGGCTCTTCCAGGCTTCTTGGCAGTAAGCAGGGCAGTTCTGTGAAGCTGAAGCTGAAGTTCTGTGAAGTCTTGAGAATTTCAAGTTACCTTGGCAGTCTTGCAGCTTTGAAATTCTCTTCTCTGACTTTGAGAGTGGGGCTGCAGCTGAGGGCTTCAAGGGGCAGCGTTCCCTGATCTTGGAGCAGAGCATTAGTGCTGCAGTAGGGAGAGAAAGTGTCTCTCAGAAACACGTCTGTGATTTGGCTGCCTCTGATCAGAGGTGCCAGCACAAAACTCATTTTAATCAATGAACTGTCATTTTCTGATAACCCCTATGTTCAGCTAGAAGTTTCTACCACTTGTGGTGTCTAGAGAGAAAAGTTCCTGAGTATTTAATGGTGTATTGATTTAGATGTTAACCTTGCCATTACCTAATCTAATTTTGGAGATAACTGTAAAGCTGTTGAGTACCAGTTGTTGATCTGCACGGTTTATTTTTCTCTGTCGTTTTAAAATAACAGAGATGAGGTTTTCAGTTTTTCAAGGGAATTGTAAAGGTGTTAGGTTGATTGCTGATCAGCCTAAGCTGATGAAACTCGTATCCCTCATTTTAGAAGAATTTGCTTTCTTTCTAAAGACAATAATGTCAAACCCAGAGGGAACCAAAGTTGACGTAGGGATGTTTCAGTGCAGAAACTAATTTGCAGTCATTCTACTGCAATTATGGATGAGTAGAATAATAAGTCATTCAAAGTCCCTTTAAACCTCATGAAGTAAGTGGGATGAAGATGAGTATGGAATACGATGTTGTGTGTTTGCATTTCTTTAGATAAGACATGAAATACAGGCTGCATTGGGGCAAAAAAAGGACAAAAGTGAAACCTTATTGAATGACTTTGAAGCTTGTACAACAGATAAGCTGAAATATTTGCCATAGATATTCATAATAGAATGAGGAAATCAATGCATTCAGGATTAATCAGAAAGCACTTGTGTCTGTGCTCTGGAGTCTGACAGTTATAGAAGCTTTGATTTCGTGTACAAAATATGCTCTGAGCAAGGGAAGTTTGCGTTGCTGCGTTGGCTGGTTTGGAAAGGGAGAGCTGGGCTGGGGCCCTGGTCTGACATCCACACCCTCAGCAGCGCTGCTCCTGAACCACAAAGCTGCCCTTGCCTTTGACCTTCACAGGGTTTGGAATACATTTGAGGATACTAGCTAGATGAGTGAATATGTACTTCAAACGGCCATTAGAAGGCAATCTATTTGAAATATTTTCTAGGTATGTTTTCCTGGTTTTCCTCTACCTTTATCAGAATAACATCTGTTCGACTCCCAGTTTGTTTGATGCTTTGGCATCTGTTCACTGCGGTTGCAGGAATGTAATTTTTGTAGCTTCTGTTGTTGTCTTTTAACTGTGAGTTGCATAAATAAAGTTAGCTTCCAAAAATAGTTTTTATTTTCTTCTTAGACAAAGAGGATTTAGATGCTGAAAAAGTCTGATAGCTTCTTTTCTTGCTTGACTTGCATTTCAATGGCATTGTGGGATTTTCATTTCAGTACTGACTGTTCTTTAGGTATAAGTAAAAGGATAGTTGGTTTGAATTTTCAGCTAGGTGAATTCACATAATATATCAGAGAATTTGACTGTTGGCCTTTCCTTTGGCACCTGCCTGTATTCCAGGTCTGAATAAATGCATTAATGATGCTGCATAGTGTTCCAGGTGTCCTTAGCACTCTCACGGGTATGAAAGGATTATGAATTTCTCTGGTCCTATTATGTTATATACCATTGTTCATGTGGATACAGCAACCCAAATGATTTTTAGCCATCTGTATGGATTTTTGAATTTTGCTTCCTCTTAGACCAGCATTGTTCTTTAATACGGAAGCAGCCATGGTTAGACATCTGCCATAGGATTTCACATGAATAGAAATACTAACAACTAATTTTTGGCATCAAGGTATGAATTGGGATATACAAGAAGCAGATAATTTAGAGGGAAAATAGTCAATTTTCATTGCTGATGAGTTTCCAAGTATAATAATCATATTTATTCTCCTTTCCTTTTTTTTTGGTAGCAAATCTGATTTGCATTTCCATAGTGAATGCTAGAGAACTAACTCGAGTGATCCAGTTTGTTTCCATTTACTCCTATTAGACAAATTATGGACTTATCATAGGTAAAATATTTTTGCTCAGCAGCAGTAACCTCAGCAGTGACTTATGAGCTAGAAATATTGTTTACACTTTTAGTTCTGAAAAATTTAGTAAAACTTGCTCAATGCTTGACAAATTTAGCAGATTTCTCTGTTTTTGACTATCTTCTTAACCCTGGCTTTCACTTAGGACTTTTCACTTGTGACTTTTGCTTATGACTTTCACTTATGACTGTTAGGTAATGCTGTTATTTCAGAATGTGTTTAGGTCTTTAGCTTCTTTGGATCTCATTTCCGCTTTGGCCAATAACTAACGTGGAGGTCGCATGCCTTTTTGCTGAGGTCAAATTGCATAGTCGTCTACATCAGCTTGGAAGTGTGAGTGGATTGCATCTCTTCTTATTCCAGAATGAATGAGGGGATTCTTCTAGAAAAAGTTTCTCTGAAATTCCTTTTTGTGAAATATGTTGGGAGTCAGTCTTTATAGTTCTTCACTGCCGATAATTTTTGGTTTTATTGATAAGACTGAGTTTCTGAGCGACTAAGTCCTTCAGTGAGATTGAGTTTCTGAGGGACTAAGTCCTTCAGTGAGTTTTTCCAGTTGTAATTACAGTTTCATAATTGTTTTACTGTTTCTGTTTATTCTGGAAAGGTGTTCCTGGAGCAAGTAAATGGCTCCTATCACCAGGTTAGCTGAGAATGGGAATTGTACTTGAAAATCCTATGAAGCACAGAGGCATCATTCTGAACACATTTGTTTTCAATATTTACTGTAAAATTAAAAATGCTTTGTGGAAAATCAGATGACAAAAGAACTCTTACTAGCGTTGCAATTCATCTTCTTGTTTTGTTTCAACTAACTAGACCATATAACAACTTTCTTATTTTTCTACACTTGCGATAACTCAGTGCAGATTGATCGTGTAGGTAAAATCTGAGATTGCTTTTTTGTATGGGTTTTGGAATAGATTTAGAATAATCTATTGTTGAAGCTGTATAACAATAACTTCTTTCTAGCAACATTTAAAATAATTACCTACAATGATGCATTTGAGCTTAACAGTTGAATTGGACTCCCATCATTAATGTGGATATATGCAAATACACCCAATGGTGTGGCAAGTGTGGTTTAATTTTTTCACAGTGGATTGTGGTGCTGCTGACAGCCTCCAAGAAGCTCCTTTCTCCAGGTACTCTGAAATGGCTTGAATTGAGCAGTGCAGCTCAGAGGCCTTGCTCTGAAACCTGGAGTCATTTGCTGTGCTGTGTAGATGTGGTAAGCACAGTTTGTTCTAGGTGCCCTTGGGTTTTATGCTTATTTTTAATGTTTTTTTAATGTTTTTGTTGTGTATCGCTATAGGGTGAGTTCTATGTTGGATTCTATGTGAAGGTAAAAGATTTAATAGGATTCAAGATGAGATGAATGAAGAAGGAAAGAAAGAAATAAGGATCTGTTTTGCAGGCATATTTAAATTCCTAATTAAAGACTGTTTCCATTGCACTCAGCTGATTGTGGATTGGATCAATAGACTGCAATAGGGATCAATATCTGCAAGACCACATTATCGGTCGATTCAGATAAAATAGTTCTGGCTACAAATAATTAATAGATGTAAGAAAAAAATCCTGTCCTCACCCTGATTGTTCTTCCTTGTCTCCTGCCTGATCTGTTAGTCTTATTTTTTTGATCTAAAGGTTTGGAAACTTGGTATTGCAAGGCTTGACTTATAATTTGCCCCTAGAAATTTTCTCACCATTTTTTTCAACATCAAAAGTTTCTGTATCTCTATAATGTTAGAAAAAGATATGCTCACATTTCACTTTGGAAATCTCTTGATCTTATGAGAAAAATACAGACTTTCAGACCACAAAATGGACTCTGTATTTCTCATTCCAAATGCTGCAAACTTTCTTGTACAATTTAACAATATGGTGACCTTTTAGAGCTCATAGAGGTCTTCTTCATAGCTGATAGATACTGTAGTTTTTTTACCTGCTGATACTTATTTACTTTCCTTATTGTCCACATCAGATTTATTCTAGAGGTTTTCTAGTAAATCGTCCAGCAGTCTGGTGGATTTTGATGCTCTGTTTAGTTGTGCAAAAGTCTTAATTTGGTCTCGCTTTGTATTTAGGCCTTCATTTGGTCCCCCTGTTTATTTTTACTTTTGCCAGTTTACCTTGTCACAGGATGTTATTCTAGTGAATTGTTTGTTTAGTTTGTCTTAATTTCTGTAGAGTGGTTTTGTGTCCCTGAAAGTGGTCCCTTGTGTGGACTATAACCTTATGGAATTCTCAGTAACGTTTAAAACTCATCTCATTATGATGAAACATTTTCACTCTGTAGTAATAAGCACACCAAATGCAAATTCTATTTTCCCCTTTATTGCAGGTTTTTGTTTGTGCACCTGCGACAATGCAAAGGTCTGCTTTCTTCTACTAACTTCCTCCTTTCCTTGTATGTTTTTGGGAAGTTTTGTACAGAAGGGCTGAAGCTGGAGTGGAACAGCTTTGGGCAAAATCTTTCTTCTGCTAGCAGTCACTTTCCACTATCTATTATTGGGGAAATAGCATACTCCACATGGAAGAAAGCTCCTGGGTACTGATGAGGATCATGTGAAGTCACCTACATTTGTCTGCGTAGAGCTGAGCTTTATTTAGAATGGTTAATGCTGATCAGGAGCTAACAAAGCTCCTGACTCCCTGCCAGCTCCATGCACAATTACCCCGGTCCCTGGAGTGTGGTGCTGAGGCACTGCAGCTGACTGGTAATGCAGCATCATGCCAGAATTAACCCTGCTGAGCCAGCTCCAATGTTTTCCCCATCTGTAGTCTGCTTATTTTCCACCCTGAAAAATCTGCTAACAACTGAAAGCTGAATGTAGTCATCAAATTGTCCACACGAAATTCTCTTACTTTATATGAATAAAATGAGCCAGTTCTAATTCTGTATCTTAGGAAGTTTCACAGAATACTCTTTACTAATTACAGTAACCTGCAGATGCAGAAATCTTTTTCTGCTCATTTTTCCCTGGCTGCCAGGTCAGCTCTCTATAAAGGCTGATGCACATCCAGCTTTCTCCCAGCTGTTTGCCTACAAATTGCAAGTCAATATTTGATCGTCAGCCAATTGCCTTTTCTGGACTTGGTTGAAGCAAAGAAATTTTTCTTTTACAAATAATATATGTACAAATAATTATTTGTTTAAAAATAATAAATGGAATTTCTTGGAAGTAAGAGGCCATATTTATGGCTATTTCTCCTTGCCACTCTGGCTCCCATGCCAACACTGACTTCTGTAACTTGGTCTGATGCAGAGAATGAGCCTTCTCCAGGAGAATCTCCTTACGGATCACGTGTGCGTAGTCTGAAAGAAGCCAAGCTTGGTGCATGATGGCTCTAACAGCTTCATGGTTGGTACATCAGAGACAGTATCTGTGGAAATGGTAGATCTTGCTCATATCTCCATTTCTCTGCAATTTAACTTCAGGTGTCTGGATTGTTGAAGGAAACAATCAGATATTTCCTTTGGAAAAAGGAACTATTATAGAGATTCACAAAGTTTATCCATTTGTTTATTAATTAACAATGAGAAATGCCTCATAACTTTTAAACAAAATGTGCGAAATGTAGGAACCAGAATATGTATATGTGAGATGTCACTGTTTAGACAAAGAAACTTGTATAATGGGCTGACATTGGTAACAAAAGGTTTTGGACTTTTTGTAATAGCTGTAGCAATAAACAAAATATTCCAATAGTTATCAGACACTGGACATCATCTCTTCTTTATGAAAAGATATGAAAGCTAGAAGTTAAAAATCCAGTTCAGCACATTTGTAAAATCATGGTTTTGATAACTGTCTGGTTTTACAATTGATGGGTTTTGATTTATACAGCAGTCACTGTCAGGTGCTTTAACAGGACCTCCTGCTTCCCCTTTTGTGTCAGTTCAGGCCAGCTGGAGACCAGTAAGAGTGTTCAATGATACCCCAGTTTTGAGGCTGGTGCCCTGAGAGTCTCTTAGGTGTTTATCTAGCAAAATTACCCTCACATTTCAGTAACTTTAAGTGTCTATGAGATTGAGCTAAAGTATGTCCTAATTCAAGGTCTTTGTCTCCTTCGAATTACCATAAAAAGATCCTGTTTCATTCTGAATATGGGTAACTAATTATTTACAAGCACTTCTGTTTATCTGGCTTCTAAAGTTTTTCTTTTTTTCATATTATATATAATTTATATAATAATGTTATTGTTGCAATACAGTGAAAAGCACTGAATGATAAGCATTGTTCTGTTTATCTTGAACCATAATTCAGCTGTTTCTTAGAAATTCAGCACCATCTTATTCCTGTAAAAAGCATAGTGGTGTATCTACGTTTGCATTTTGCATGTATATGTAATTCCAAAAGTAAAAGTATTTTTTTTGTTGTTGGAAATAGTTCCATGTGTTGATAAAAGTGACAAAACCAATTTGATTTCTCCAAAGAAATGCTTCTTCACTAGACACAAAAACGGACACTGTATATTCTTTTCTAAGTTTCTTTGGGGAAATTATTGGTCCTGTCTTAACTGAATGGTTGAATGCTTAGTTGATCTTTTTAAGAATGAAATAAACTTTCTCCGTTGTAATCCATCATTTGGAAGAATTGCTTATAAATGCTCTGGTTCTATAGATATCCACAAAGTAACTGTTCTTGCAGTCTTAAAATATGCTTGAAAAAGCATTGATTTGATATTAACAGTCCAAAAGGTATGAAAGTGATACCTTTTAAACCCTAGGATCATAGGCGTGTTTTACATGCTTTCTTTATTCAGAAGACACGCTGAATGATTTCAGACTGCACGAGTCTGGTTGAGAATCATTGCTTTATTTCACTGATTTTCCTGGGTTCTAAAAGGATGGAAACTAAGCAGCACCTCTGGCTCTTAATTGCTCGAATCATTCATGCATTAACCGATGCACATGCAAAGCAATTAAATGATATAACTGTGAAGTCTGTTTGTAGAGTTTTGTTGTAAAACCTGGAGAAGAACTTAAAATAGCAATATCTAATAATAGGGAATGTCTAATAGAAGGACTTAATAGTGTGGAAGAATTCTTTCTGAAGAGTGTTTCTCAGAAGGCACAGAGACTGTCTCCTAGTGCCTAAGATACCAATGTTGCCAAATACCAACACTGAGCGGCTGCCGTCGCTTTTTGTAGCCCCACCTTTGTTCAAAGTTCAGCCTGGCTGCGGTCCTTGGTGCTCCGCGGTAGGGAAGGAGCCCCAGTGCTGCCTGAGGTGCCTCAAGTACAGCCGCTCCCAGCTGTTGCCGTGGCCCTGTAGCTGAGCCAGCAGGGCTGCGATTCCCAGGGCAGAGGGCAGTGCCCGAGCGCGTTCCCGGCCGAGCTGCCCGCCCTGCCCCGCTGCCCTCCGGTCCAGGCAGGGCCGGGCGTTGCTGGGCGACTGCGGGGCTGTCCCTGACCTTGGCCCGCTGCTGATGCGCGGCCGCTGTCCCGGGGGAGCCGCGCAATCCCCGCGATGGAAACACCGCGCTCAGGGGCACAGTTCAGTGATTAACGAAAGGCTTCGGTCTGGGAAATACTTTCATCTGTAGCACAAATTCTCGTCTCGCTGCAAGGCCATCTGCATCCTTTCTTAGTCCTGCAGTATCCTCACCACATTGTTTGTGTTTTACAGCTGTTTGAGATGCTCACAGTCAGTAAAGCCAATTTATTGTCACCTCTTATGTTAAAATTAAACGGAGAAAGGTTTATAAAATTAGGAAATACGAAGTTAGGCCTGGAGGTTTTCTAAGTTGTTTATGAGTGGGAGGAAACAAGTGTATTTTGCCAAGGTTCTTTAATTGTAGAAATGGTAACAGTAGGTCATTCTGATACTTTTGCGTGCAGGTAAAGAAGTAAGAAATTATTTTCCTATTCCTTTGAATAAAGGTGGGGCTACAAATGGGTGAATCATTGGGATTTAAAATGTTCAACCATTTAATCTTCAATCTGCTGATTTTAACAACGACGGAAATTTTTGGCATATGCTTGACTGTGCAGAGATAGTTTATTTCAATCTTCTCTTCACCTGATGATCTCTTGCAGTAAAGACTGGGGAGGGGGAATTAAAAAGGCGAAAGAAGGAGAGAAGTTCACTTAGAGAAAGGGCTTGCTTTGCTTACTGTGGTAATACTGCATTGGATGGTAGCACTCAGATGAGGAAGAAATTTTAGTTTAAGAAATTACATTGTCAGCTGAAACTCAAATAATTGATTAATTTCTGCAGCATAGCTTGCACATGTCTCTGCATCTGTGTTCAAAATGGGTAAAAAATGTTTATGACTTTATATTCAGGTTTATGGTTATGAGATGAAATACACAATTTCTGCTTTGGGCTGGAATGCTGTTCAGCTTCCTTGTCACACTCTCTGAATTCTGTCCTGCCACTAAGGGTGAGTTGTTTAGCTGGATTGCACAATTTCAGGGAATAGTGATAGTTTCTGTTCAAAACCATCAACCATGCCAGATTATAGTGTCCATTATCAGGAAAATAAGCTTTCTAGCTTGCACTTCTTTCACGAATGCTTAGTCTTGTCCAGATGCAGGGATGTCAGTGAACTGGTTCTTTGATGTAATAAACCAAGCATGTATTCCTAGACACTTCTAAAAATATGAAAGCTTTTGAAGTTTTATGACAGTTGTAAGCAAAAATTTTTGGCCTGAAAGCTGCAATACTTAATGACTTGTGTGCTTGAAATTAGAGTATTGTAAGGCAAAAAAGTAATAACTGATATTATCAGCAGCATATGCAGCGACACCATTCCTATTCCATTGCATTTCATGTGAGACAGATTTATATGTAAGAAATTAAATCTAAAGGATTTACATCTCTTGGGAGCAGGATTATGTTAAAAACAACAAACAGGATTTCTTTTTTCCTAAATTGCAGGAAAGCAAATTTTCTAATTTTGAAACCTAGTGTCAAGGTTTTTCTAGTTCTGAAATGTGTTCTTTTATTTTGATATATCTTTTCTTTGTTGCCAATGTGGTAGCACAGTATAGTATCACTTCTAATATCTCCTCCTTTGAACAATTTTTGAGATTTTTTTCTTCCATATCAACGATGGCGTGTGGTAGCCATTCCCCATTAGTCTCAGTTTATTTCTGGGTTTGCTTATCCCCTTTAATAAAACTTCTCAATCTTGCTCCATGTTATATAGAAAATAAAAAATAGTAAGAAACATTCCTTGCTTAGTATTAAAGTAATAATATTTCTAATAATTCTAGACGTGTATTGTTTTACTCATCTCTTTCTTTCCCGCAAAGTGTCTGACTCTTCTTTTTTGTAAAACATGCCTCAATGTTCTTGAGGTGGTAAAATTTGCTATCACTATCACTGCCTTGATTGCTTCAGGCTTTTAGTAATAATGTGTTGTTCTTTCATTTCTCTTCCTGCTTTCCGCTTTTTAATAGGTAGACATAAGATTAAATTTTAACATTCTTTAATAGACATGTTTGACAAGCACAGAAGTTAATGAGGTAGTAACAAATGTTTTTAATAACTTTCTAACAAAGTATTTACATGAGGTTTTACATCTTACGAGTTGCATTAGACCTGACTTTAATATCATATTTTTAATTAAAAAAAGGAGGTTTAATGAAGGTATGTTTGTAAGCTAGGGAACATTTTCTGCTACGTTGTTTTGTTTTGGTTTCATTAAAAAGTAAATGGTCCTACACATAAGATTCAATAGATAATGAATTCTCAATTATAGCTTGTAATTTGAATAGAAATGGGCAAGTCTGGCATTATGGAGAATTTGGATCCAAAGGTATGACAGTCAGGACTAGCCTGTACTTGCTTCAGTAAAATGTAAGTAGATACCTTTAATTATTTTGTACTTAAAAGAAAAAACCCCACAACCAAACAAAAAAAAATCCCTACTTTTTCTTACGAATCTGCTTGAGAACTTATTATTGAAAAAAACCTTTGTGCTGATAGAAATTCTGCCTTTTAGATGTGAGCATTGTTTCTCATTGAAATATGGAGAATTCCAATGGCATCCTTTTTTTCATATTCTTAAGTAAACAATGAACATTTGCTTTGCATAAAATAACAACAGCTGGATAGACAAAATTGTATGCTATAGTGAAAAGAGAAATTTTATTGTCAGGTTGCAAATAAGAAAATTTAGATGAATTTTTTGTTCTTTGATTTGACCACCATCATATGGATGACATGTGGGTTTACACTGATGGGAGAATTAAAATGTAGGTCTACTGGAGAATTCGTAAGAAAAATGCATTACAGAATTTTTATAGCTTTTAGAATCTTTAGTTTAGGGTCTTTTTATTTCTAGGAGAAACTGATGGGATGCTAATTTTAATAGAGGATTCAAAAAGGCTACCTTCTAACTTGCTTTTTTTACTAGAAGATCTGTGTTCGACAGAGGGTGAAAACAAACACACATAAAATGATATTTCTCCAACCTTTTTATTCTGTAAGCCATATTCTTCCAACAAGAAAGTAACCCCACTTTTTACTCAGTGATTTTTATGTTGCTGTTACTGCTTTTTGCTCATAGTTCCACAATTGCTAAAACAACTTTTGAAGTCAAACAGTTTTGTTACTGTCCTTTATTGCAGCCTTTTTTTGCGTTGAATATAAAATAGTGTCCTGGTCTCAATTCGAACAAATGTCACTGACAAGACTTACTTGGTTTAATGGATAAACTTTGTTAACCAGCAATCAGCTTATAAATAATGTACTAATATTGAACTATTGAAAATTTAATTGAAGAAATTCGTTTAATCAGCATTGCCCTGCCTAAAAATGTGGAATATTTCAATAACAGTCCAACACAGTATTGATATTGCAGAAGATAATATGGGACAGGACTGAAGAAGTTGCCAGAAATTGTTAGAAAAACCTTCAGAAGAAATTGTTTTCCAAAATATTGTAAAGTACTGTTGTAACCAATGATTTTTATTATTTTAGGTGTATGCACATTTTCGTTTTTTTGAAATTGAATAGAGAAGCACCTTGTCAGTGTATTTTCTGAAAAACTAAGTTCTACCACAGGGGAAAAGTTAATGAGAAGCTTCTGAAGCTGGTAAGCTCATGACCAGCGGCTGTTAAAGGCAATGTTGCCTCATTCTTGCTCCTGGAGCATTCAGATTCTATCAGGAAAAGTGTGTCTTCAGTTACCCCTTCTATCAGACTATCAGGATTTGATTTCTCCTGCGTGTATGGGTTCATATGTCTGGCTCAATTAACTGAATGATCTAATAGTGGGAAAAAACCCCCCAGTATTCACCACCCTTGCCTAGTGCTGGCTAGAGTTGTGGTGGTCACCACACATTAGTTAAAAAGTAGTAAAAGGAGGGATTATTTTGTGAATTTTCAGCCCTCAAAATGGGGAAATACGTTTTTATATGTAAGAACTTAATGTGACAGCAAAGCTTTTGGACTTTTTTTCCCCCTAATGTGCGTTAATATTCATTTCTGTCACTTTCTGACAGCTGGATGTTTATTCTGGATATCCACTTAAGAGTAAAACAATGTTAAATTGCAATAAAACCCTAGCTTTAGGTAAACTATTGGCTGTTGCAAAATGTGCTTCAAACTGCTTGTTTACTTCTACATGTCATGTAGACTGTGGGTATATTTGGTTTTAAAAGAGGATTTATTTTTATTTTTCCTCCTAGAGCCACTGACTTTTTCCCCCCCTGTAGATTTTTCTTTTTTCTTGGTGGGTTACCTGAGGTAATTCTTGAGACATTTAAGCTCCAAATATAGAATGGCCACAAAAGAATTCCGAATGAAAGCTTTGAGTGTGTTCCTACATGTTTTATTTAACAGCTTCTCAGTTTAGGGTCACATGTTTTGGATTCCAGCTAGTTAAATTTTTAGTAGTCTTTAAGGATGTAATGTAACATACAAAGCTCTTGCATTTAAGCATTCTCATGATATTCTCAGATATGGTGGCTGAAAAGCAGAATGTATTTTTTCCTAAGCTACCTTCAGATAGAACTTCTGAGTCAAAAGCCTGTTTCCCTTGGATGTGGGCTCCCTTGCAGGTAGCAATGATCAGTGAGGTGTGTCCTTCTTGGGTCACTGTTTCAGGCAGACAGTGTAAAAGCACAGTCGAGAGCTCTTATGCTCCTGTTGAGAGCTGTTCACATTGATTTAACTTGGGAAGGGCTGGAGTTTGCATAGCCTGTCAAATTTGGGTCATTTGAGCTGACTGCAATAACCTCCCATATAAGATTCTGGCCTTGCAGCCGTGGTAACCAACCAAGACCATCATTTTCTTGTAATTCTGCGTGTAATAGTTCACGTATGTTTTCAGCGTCTAGAAAGTTCCCAGTGAATGAGGATCCTGCTGTACTTGTATAAACAGAGAGGGAAAGAATGATTCCTGTGTGAAAGAGCTTCCAGTTTGTCACAAAAGAAAATGGATGGTGGGACATGGAGACCAAGCAGTGTTTGCTCCATGGTTGGCTTATCATGACAGTGCAGAAAAAGCAGTGCTAAAAGCTTGATTAATAAGACATGAACAAGAAATATTTGTGGCTGTCCTTGGAAGTGAATGGCAAAGCTGCCTGTCTCCAGTCTAATAATCCTCCTGCCCTATCTACCCTCTCCATGTCTGCCTGCAGCAATGGAAGTGTAGGAGTTTGAAGCAAGAGTTCTCTTTAGCAGGATTATATGAAATTCTCATAAAATGAGAACAGCACAACTTCACAGACACAATGTAAGTTGAAATAACTGTTTGAAAACCTATTACACAAGAGTCCCTGCACAAAGAAAGTATTAGTTTAACAAAACCTATTTCAGTTAACCTGGCATGACTTCAGTAACCAGATTCCATGGGAATTGCATGCCTTCTGCTAACCCTGTATCAGTGGTTCATGGTTGCTGTCTAACATAATTTTCTAGTTATAAAAGATTTTATATAAACGTAATTTTTGGCATTATTGTCCAGTTTTGACTAATACATGTTTTGCAAAGTACAGAGCAAAGTGGCTGTCCTGCTGTGAATGGGCATCCTCTTCCATTATTTGCATGTTCAAATCATTGTTTCCTCCAGTGTGTATCCTCAAATGAAACCTCATGAACGTATCTGACGAAAGACTTCAGTTGAAATACCTGTTTTATTTAAAAATACCCATACTTTTTATTTCTTTGCTTTTACAAAGTGTAGAGGTGTGACTGCTTTGGTGAGTTAAGCCAATTCAGAGATATCTAAAGTCTTATGTGACATGAGATAAAGAACCAAATTACACAGCCTTGAATATGACAAGGCAGGCTTTGTTCTACTGCAATAAAGTAAATTTTAAAGAGAAAAAAACCCAGAATACAATAATTTTGTTCTTATCCAATAGATTGTATTATTAACTGTTAATTTTTTTTTACTGAAAAGTTTAATAGACAGCCTGAGCTTCCATATGGTACTGAAAATAAACTGCTTGATGAAGAGGTCGGCTGTAGTTTGTGGGAGTTTTTCCTACTGCACGCTTTTTTAACTCGAGTGCTTCTATCTCCTCTTCCTTACTTACACCTATCTGTGGTGAAAATTATCCCCATTATTGGATCACGATGGTATCTTTGTTTTGGCCACTGTTCTGGAGCTAATGTGGGCCTTTCCTGGCAAGTGCAGCACTACTCTCCCGATGTGAAACATACTTCTGCTGCTTCGGGGACATGACAGCGTTCAGTCAAGATCGCTAATGGTTTTTGTTCCAGTGCTACATGAGAGTATGTTGAGACAAGAGGTCTCCGAAATGTGCCATGAATGTAAGGAAATGGGAGAAAAAAGAAAAAATACAAAAATTTCTGAAGTATGCTAGAGAAAATAAACCCTTTATTCAAATCCACATACATCTAAAGGAATAGAGTAGCAATCAATCTTCATGGTGTCAGGAAGGTTGGGAAATACTGCAGAGCTGGTAGTAATGAACTGAACTTGCAGCATCTGTCTTCTTATATCCATTTCCCACTGCCAGTTAAAAGATGAGGAGCCCTAAAAGAACTAATTTGAAACCACAGTTTTTAATTTTGAGCTGTGGTGTTTTTTTCTTTTCATATGAAAACCTAATGAACTGCAGCATGCAGATCACAGTTTTGCTCATTAAATTTTAGGAATGTTCACTTCTTGTGTGTACTTATAATAAGTAGTTCCTGTTTATAATATGATATAGCACAATGCTCAATATAATGTTATAAGGCAAGATGGGAATGAGTTGTTTATATCTTCAAAATACAAAAATATGTTTGAATGTCTTCTAAGGATGCAACAGCCTTGTTAGGAAAATGTACTTCTGTCGAATCAATGGAATTGGAGCACATGCCAAAAAGGTGCACACATTTTTAATTTAAAAAGAAAAAAAAGGTGGTGTTGGTGGCCCATACTTCAGTCCTGAAAAAGTTCTTTCTGCATTACACTTAAGTATTATCTTTTTATGTCCGTGGATGTATTTGGAGGCATTGGCATATAAATATACTGTTAAATATCTTTCTTTCAGAAGGGGTGCATTTCTGAGAATTATACAGGTGCAGGAGGGTTGCTGCTGTAACTACATTTATTTATAAAGTATATGCACTATGCCTTATAATTATTTTTGTAAGTATATAAATGCAGTTCTTTGAAGGAACAAGGAAACACTTTCCCCCCATGTGTTTTCTTCTTTTTATTTATTTTGTTATTTTTGAACACTTTACTAGAGTTTTGAAGGGTGCTTTGGTGGTGATTGCAGCAAAAGTAAGGAACAAACAGATTTCTGGATCAAGTTAATGAGTTAGCTGAGGTTAATTGCTGCAATCCGAGATGCTGACAAAGTGGATTCTAGTAGGGTTTTTCAAAATATTTATGGCAATTATAAATTTCAGTGTGAGATGCAGAAAGACCACTGCCTTATTTAAGCCTACTTTTGTACACAGGAGCTTTGAAATTGTTGTAGTCCACATTTTTTGAGAAGTTTCATGCTTCTAAGAACGTTATTAGGGAAAAATTACTTCTTGGTCACAGAGAGTAAAAATTACGTCGTTTTATTAAAATGAAATTTTTGAAAGGTCAGTTTCTGGCCCAGTGTTTTATGCTTGTCAGTTACAAGGAGTAGCCATGTCTAGAACAATTAGTCTATGATTTTTCCTATTAAAAATTAACTATAGAACATGTTATGAAACCTTTGCTTCTATATGACACGTGCAATTTAAACTGAATTATGCTTTTTGTAGTCCCACTTACTAAGAAAAACAGCTTGTATGTGGAAAAATATAAAATAAAGCTGATTAAGTGATCTAATCTGGTATCTTTTTGAGGCACAAAAGCTTTGTTTTCAATGTTTTATGACAGCACACATGTAGATGACATTTGTATTATGTAGTATAAGGCTATGAAGCAAAATCCATGTTGTGCCTGTTTTGGCTGAAGTTTGATGTTTTTAGGTTGTTGCTGTCAGTACTGTTTTGTTCTGAAACAGTGAACACGTTAAAATATCCTTCAACTAATTTTTTTTCTTTTAACCCCAGTTATGACCCTTAAGCATAGATTATAGACAGGGCTAAGAGTTCTATCTAAGTCAATGTTAGATGACAAAAATCTTGCTATTTTACTTTACTTACTGATAACCCCAAGTGTTTTGACATGGGTGAACTTTGTGATGGCTTCTGAATGGAAGTGCATATAACTGGAGATTTTATTGTCAGGTGTAACCAAGGTACAAATAAGAAGGCCCATGTTTATAGACACTTGAATATTGGAGGTAATCTAAGAAATTCTGACAAACTGTTCACTGCTGTCAAAGCCCTGGAGATCCATTACAATTGCCAGTACTGGGAGTTCATAAAATTTGAAACAGCAATACTCAATTCTAAGCATAATGAACAAACCTCTTATAGCTAAAACAAACAAACAAATCAGAACCGAAAGAGTCTGCGGAGGTTTCATCAGAAGTTTCCTTCACACATGGAGGAGAGTTATCTTTGGGGTGGCCGATAAACAGAGCTCCTCATAATAAAGTTCAGTCCCGAAGGAGGGAAAATGTAGGCAGCAAGACTGGATGGTTTTGGCATGGTAAACTCTAGAAGATCAGCATGTTTGATGCATCTAAGAAAGTAGTTCATGCACAATGCAGGTCCCAAGGGTACTCCAGATTTCAAGAGAATTAGGTAGGATGACTGAACTATTGTCTTCCCACTTTGCTTTCAGTTAACAAGATAAATGTAATGCTCACAGTAATTTTATGTACTCTCAGAGACTGAAAATATTTTGTGCTGAGCTCTGCTTGTTCTGCTGAACGATGCTGGCCCACTTGTTAGAGGACATGTGAAGTGGTAATCTAAGATAATTCATGAGCTGAGCTTTGTTTTGGATGATGTCTGTGTATGTCCTTCCTAGAGATCTAGGAATTCCATGGCTTTGCCATGAGTAGACTTAGGCATGAATTTTTGTGTGGTGTATGAAGTGTCCCCTTCTGTACTCACAATGTCAACAGAAGTTACGGGGTTTTTTTCTTCCTTTATAAGCACATGAAATCTGTGAGGGATGGTGCTCCTGAATGACTGCCTGGATGGGCAGAAAGAGATTAGGAGGATGAAAGTATCAAGTCAAGATTTTTTTTTTTTTTTGCTGAAATCGTCCTTATTTTTATATAATAGAACTTCACATTTTTACCAACCCCTGTTTTCAAAGCCCTGGTGAGAACAGCCCATTTCTGTCTTATTTCAAAGGAACACCTTCCTGCTTGACTTTACATCTGCAGGCTCTTGCTCCAGCTGTGGCTTCAGTTCATCAATTATAGCCAGTTCTGGGTGCTGCAGTATTCTGATAATGAGACTTTGTCATTTTATATAGGTCACCACAAGGACCCAAGGACAGAAATCAGGTAAGAGGGAGCAATTGGAAAGGAAATGTGAAAATTCAGTGTCGGTATCTTTTAACAGGGAGCTAATTGGGTAAAACTTTTAATCCAGAAGTTTGATTAGCAAAACCTCAGTTAGGATTTAAGACATTATGCTTTATGGCCTTTCCTTTCTGGATGGAAGACATTTTGTGATGTTCATGGATTCAGGCACTTTAAAATGCAGAGGCTCACTGTGCATGCCAGGTTTTTCCATAGAATCCAAGTAGAACAAGTGTTAGTGAATATGTAACATTTTTGCAGGTATAATCACTATGCAGAAGACTGAATATTGGAAAGATTCTCTCCTCCTCTCCCTCATTTTAAGCATCTTCTTGTTGGCTTAGAGGTGTAGTATTTAGCAGCCAAGGTTATCCTGCAGTGTATGAAAAAATCTCTGTAGAACCAAGGGGGTTTTGCCTAGCAAGTGGATTAGCAGTATCATTAATTTGTAGAGTTTTCTTTGATCTTTGAGAGATTCCAAAATTATGATGATCCACATAGCAGAGGATCCAAATAAAATGCAGTAGGTCGTTAGTAAAATGAGTATTGATGGTAGCACTAAAAGGCCAAGTCAGGCTTGGATTATACTACGATTTAGCATTATATGAATACAAAAAATGATTTTGAACATAGTCCAGAAACTTAAGTCTGGTGTAATTATAAACATCTGATACACCAACAATAAGAGGTGAATTCTGATATGTGTATGCTTGCCTTAGTAAAACTCACAATTAAATGTTTGTCTTCATTCACTGAAAACAAAATGATCTGAAGAAAGTGCAAGATTTCAACAAAGGAAACAATAGGGATGTGTGCCACTGAATATCAAGTTTTGGATGTAAATGTTGGATGCAGGGCCCACTATCAAGTTTTTACTTTACTTTGGTTTTACCTGTAATTTAAGAATGTGTTGTAACCTACAGCACTTATGTGGGATGTGTACGTACTTAGTATGACTTCCGACTTATCCTCAAAAAGTTACTTTGTCTTCAAATAAGTGGAACAAAATGTAAATCCCCTCCTGTTTGTAAAGAAGTAAATATAAAAAGTCTTCCATCATTTTCTGTGTCTTTAAAGATTCAAGGGCTCTGAGTAAAAAAAAAATAAAAAATTGAAATTATTTTAAACTGGAATACTTTTTGGGACTAATACAGACAAAACGGTATAACTTTTTTTTTGCTTTTTGTGTAAAGTTCTCTTAATCCGTGTGGAATTTACTATTGTTCCACCTTATCGATAAGAAATTCTTAGAGAAGTTAGGCTGCATTTTCTTTAAAAGAAAATTGATAAATGTAAGCTTTACATTTCAAGGAGCAAATTAAAACTGTGCCTAAATGTAGTTATACACAATCGAAATTTGTCGATGCATAATTGTGCAGTTATAGCAGGTGTATAGAAAGGGGCATATTTCCACAATGACATACTTTAAGGACTTAGCTTTGAGTGACAGAGGAGCGGGGAGAGTAGGGAGTTTTTGTTTTTGGCTGAAATAGGACCAGAGCCGTGACCTTCAGTGCACACAGTCTGAAAGGGAAGGTTTGTGAACTCAAGGAGGGGTTGCAGAAGCCTTTGCTTGAGAGTGACATGCTCCCTAATTACCAAGACACACTGTAATGTGTTCTGTAGATCTAAGAGGATTGTGAACGGAGTAAATTCCTACTTAGTTCAACAAGCACCGCAGTGAAAATGTGACATTCTCCTATTTTATCAACGTGGGAAAGGAGGGTGAATGCAACAAGGTAAGAAAGGGAACAATGGATGGAGCTGATGCAGTAAAAGGTCAACTGTAAGATAGAAATATCTCATCCTGAAGATGAGTCTGAATCCCTCTTGCTGCTGGAGAAGCAGAGAGAGCATATCTCACGTGTGTGATTTTTTTTTTTCCTTCTCTTGCATGGAGATAAAACCACATTTCTAAAACAGTTAATCAGATTTTCACTGTAAGACTACGAGAGCTTTTATAGGATGGGCCGCCACTAAATCACAGAAATGTGGCCCATTTCTAACAGTCTCAGGCTGAGGGGATCTGTTTTGAATGCCATGTATACAGAGAGAAGAAATTCTATTTTGTATTATATAAAAGTAGAGGGGCTATTGCCCCATGGATCTTACATAGGGTATTTTTCTCTAACAACACCCCCTACCTCCCAACTTGCTATGTACTGTGTTATTATTTTGGAAGTTATCAGAAATGGTGGTTCTATCAGAATGGAAACTCTAAATTACATTGCTGAAAGAAACAGCAAAACCAGGAAAATTTCTGATGCATTTTTGAAACCACAGTTTTTAAGGCGGATGATAGTAATAAACACTGAACTAAGTGATCTATGGAACATCTTTTTAGTTCTAACTAGGCTGTTCATATGTTTAGTATTTATGAAATCATTTCTATTTTAACTGCTTTTTCAAATTTTGCTTTTTCTCTCAAATATTTTTTGACAACAACCTTGGCTGTTGTCTTTCAGTTTATTTACTCCAAACCCTTCCATCCCTAATGCAATTTCATGATGCCAATGCACACTATCTAGTGCTTGGCTTTTGGCCTGTGGGTAAATATTGATTGTAAGAAAAATTAAGGCCCATGTCTTGTTTGGTTCAGTTTTCTGCTGCAGAGATCAGAGAATCTGTAGTATTAAGGAGCGAGCAAACATAAATTTTAAATTTCTGTGATTTACCAGGTGTTTTGACTTTTTCATATCAATTTTGGGAGACTCTGTTTAAAGAATGTGAGATGTGTTTTTACTGGTATTTCTCCCCTCAGCCTCAGGGGTGTTGTTTGCATTGTTAGGTCATTTCTGTGCTGCTGGCTGCTGTGGGGTGTAAGTTGTCATATTGTGACAAGTTATGGAGAAAAGACTTGATGATAAATCAAGAGAATTTCCATCATCTAGTTATGCAAGTGCTTGAATATTAACAGTGTAGGTGTCATGCATTGCCTCAGTTGTAGGGTGTCAGTATTTCTTATAGAATATAAACTCTGCTGTCTCGTCACATCACTAAGTATCTTACTACTTGCTTTGTCAATAAGTAGCTTATTCTGTCTCAGGGCTTGATTGTTTTTTATAGTTCTTAACTAGCAACATAAGCTCAGTTTTCCTTCAGTATAAAAATATTTTCTACTAGTTGGGTGGGGTTTGCAAATAGAACTGACACATTTTGCTGGGTGAGTTTGATACAGAAAATGCTGACAAGCGAGTAATTGTGTGTATTAGGAATTCAGAGGGAAAATTGTGTGGTTTGTGGGGTGTAGTCATATGTAATATGCATATTTTATGTCATACGCATTTTTTGGCGAGAGCTCTTTATGGGAAATAAAAATTACAAGAAGAAAAGGTTGAAGTATTCTCTGGGAGCAGAAAAGGAGTTTATAAGATTAGTGTAAAAAACGTTAAGGGCATTTGCTTGTTGTGGGTAGTAAATCTTGGCGACAGAAAGGCTGATGGAGATACAGAATGTGTCTACTGGGATGGAGATAAAAAGATAGTTTTATTTTTGGAAATATGTCTATAATAAGCAGAGCAGGTAAATAGGCGAAATAGATGTGGTGGCTTTTATCTAAAAAAAGAGAAAGAGAGAAAAAGAAAGAATGTATGATAGTGCTTTGTTTTGCGAGATCATTGCAGTTTGAAATCTAACAAGGATTGGTGATGAAGAGCCATAATAAATCAGCAGGCATAATTTTCTACTTAAAGGAGCAAGTATAGTTGCAGTAGGATATATCCTAAATTGTGACTGTAAGTCCAATTTCAGCACTCCAGAGTGCATTTTTAGTTCCAAGCTGATTATATTGTGGGACAAGAAAATATGGCTAGTTACCAACATATGGAAAGTTATTGTAAAGGAAACAGAGTAATTATTGTAGGCATTTTACCAGATGGTTTGTCATCTAAAAACAGCATTGCTTTGCTTTGCTTTTATTTTTCTGTCTTTGCAATCAAAGTGTGAGCAGAAGGAGTGTACCCTAAAGAAATTTAGGATGGGATGGTGCCATGCTTCAATCTGCTTGTAATACCAGTCTTTCAGTTTCCAAATATTTGTCTGGCAGATCTCTACATGTTTGTGGTGCAAAATAGCTTTATTTTTTATTTGCTAGGTACCACAGAAGGGGTTACAAGCACACCTGCAGCACTACTTCCTGCCAATCTACTGGCTTATGAGGGAGAGGGTTTCTGTGGTTAGTTGTTCAGTTGATATAGCCAATTATTTTTAGTTGCATTTCGGACATAAATAATATTGTCTGTGTTCCACACAAGACTAAAATCGCAATGCAAGGAAGTCATAATTCAGATCGTTCCTTTGCTTTTTATCAAGATTCAAGTTCTATTTGAGGTCATAAATTAAATTTAAATTGCTCATTATCTTGTTCTTACTTGACATTTTTGTGTGCAAGAAATTATTCCTGAATGTCTTCATCAAATATGCAGTCTCTTTGAGTAATGGATAATAGAAACATAACAGAAGTGTGACAAAGCAAGCAGGAAATATATTGGCAAAGCAATGTCAAATAGCTTGTGCACGAGCCACTTGCTTTTATCTTCCCTTTCACTCTGTTTCCAAATTCAATACTAATTTACAGGAGCAAGAAGATCCCTTAAAACTTTTCTGAGACTTCACTTTACTCTCTGAATCTGTTGAGGGCCACTGTGACTGCCTGAACTGGACTGACATTTAACCTGAATGTACCTAGTCACTAAATTCCAGTAAAATTGTCATGGCAATAATTCATTCCTGGTAAGCTGTTTTTTGAACTTAAACTAAATAGAAGTGAAGCCATTGACGAAAGGACAGCTTTGGATATAATTATGTTTATAATTTGTTTATATGTTGTCTATACCTGTATTTTAAATGCATTTGTTCTGGCTCATTATTCGTGCAGAACTTGCCACTGGGACTGGAACAGTCTGTTTTACTGCATGTGTTGTGTTAGGCTTTCTAGAGGTCTGTCCTTTTGTTCCACTTGATGTGGCAAAAGCAGATAGTGAAATAAAATTCAGTCTTGCTGAAAGCACTAATGAGGAAAATTTTTTTCTGATTATCTGATTTAAATGGGAATTTAATGTTTCATTTACTCTTCTTTCTTTTTGCTGTCACAGGAAGTCAGTGATTTGGCAGAGGAGACCACAAGAATAAAAGTCACTTTTTATGTACTGTATCTCTTCATCCTTTAGGCTTCAAACGTAATTTCAGTAGTGTTTCACAAATCTGGACTTGTTTCTCTCAGGGTTAAGACCATGAGGATTTAATGTGTATCTGATTGTAGAAGTTTTTTTCTTTTCAGACCACAAATGTATTGTGCTTCTGTCTCTGTATTTTTTTTTCCAATGTGTATTTGGCCCTGAAATTCAAGGAGGTATTGATAGAGGGTGCATATGAAGACTGATTATCAAAAATTGACTGGAGTTTCTCTGAATCAAATGCAGGAGCATTAGGATAATTAATGGTTTACTGCCAAGCGATATTGATCCTTCCACATGAGCTTGTAATTAAGCAACAGATCATTTGAGTAGGGAGGGAAAATTATATGTGTTTGGTAAACTAGCAAAGCAGACTCTAAGGTTGTAAAGAAGGGTGCTTTTTTTAGTGATTTTTGGAGAGGAAAGTGGATTTTGCAAGACTAAATGTAAGAAAGCTTTTGGACTGACTTGTAACCCAGTTATCCTAGTGTAGCACAATGGAAAAGGCATTTTGTTCATATATTGTTGATTATCCACCCACTGTAGTCCTTTTCTTTCCTTTTCACCCGGTAAAGTGGGGGTGTGTCTGAAATCTCGGTGTCTGAGTGTTGACTTTGTTGTCAGAGGTAAGTCCCCAATGAAATCACCTTTGAGGATCCAGCACAGACTATTCTGAGTTGGAACGGACCCACTACGAGAGGTTTTCTCCGAAACAAGCGCACGGATATTTGGATAATGGTGTCCTCCCAATAGGAGATGGAAGAGATGTTAGGGGGTGCCTGTGAAAGGGTGCTCAGGGATTTGAACCCAGAGAGACGAGGGTAAAACTGGAGCGAGCAAATGAAATGCTGCAGAAACCCAGACTTTGTAAGGAAGTTCAGTCTGTTTGTCAATATCCATCAGAACTCACGGAAGGTATCAAGAGTTGTTGACATCTTCATTCCTAATACCTGTTAGGCAAGGTAATGGTATTTTCTAGAATATTTATTGATTCTCTAATTCTGAATCTTGTTTTGAATTTGCAACTGATACCCCTTTACTCAAGGAGGCAACTATGCAAAAATGTCCATTGCTCATTAGAAGCTCAGTTCCAACATACGTTTGATCATCGAGAGCAGTCTCTAAGGATGTAATTCCAGTAGATTTCCCATGATGGTACTTCAATTACATTGTATTTTAGCATTTACAGATAACTTACAGAAAATTTGATCAAGAAGCAGTAGTGTTGTGATGGAGAATTTTACAAGAACGTTTTTTCAAAGGTGAGCAGCAGCCTGATTTTTCAGAACAAGAGAGAAATAGGACTATATTATTATCAGAGTGTTTCTGTTCCAAAATGTAGGTCTCAGTAGTTCTAAAAATTCTTTCTGCCGTGCCCTGCAATAGATGGATTGTTGTATTCCCCCTACAGATTTACTTAGTAAGTAAAAGTAATAAGGGAAAGCTTATATGAGATACAGAATTACTCGATAAAAGAACTTTTGATTTTGGTTTAGAAAACCTACTCATTTCCCAGAAAAATATTTGAATTGAGTCCTTAATTAAAAATAATTTTTGTAATGCAAAAGGCAAGTAAATTAATGGGAAAAGGTTTGCCAGTATTAATACCTAATCACATCATGGTTTGTCTCCTGTCTATAAAGAAGCAAACCAGAAGCAAGACAAATGAAGAGAAAATAATTTTTTTGATTTTTCTTTTTGTTCTCCTTTTCTTTTTGTTATCCTTTTAACTACTTAAGTATAACAATTTTTGAATCAACTAACAGTGAAAGAACAAGGACTAATGACAAAATTTATACCACAATGAGGTTATGTTGTGTTCTTCCATTTTGCAAATGCAGCATTAAGAATCTACTCCACTGCACTTTCTATCCTCAGAGGGAAAGGCAGTGGTGTAGTGCTTTAAAATATCATGTAACCTGACAGAATAAGATGGGTAGGATATGGTACAGCAGGGATTTAATGAGCCATTTTTTTGTCCATCACCAGAAGCTTCCTGCAGGCATGCTCATAAGAGTGGTTTAAAATTGTTACTTTTTTTTTTTCTATTTTTCCCATCCTTTTAAAGAAGTTTGTTGTAGTATAAATGTGTTTGCTGAAGGTCAAGGACAAAATGCTGATGCAAGATGTGTGTGTAATTTTCAATAATTAATAAAAAGCCTGGCATTTGTCAAAAGATGCCATCTGATCCTGTGATGTCAATACATGGAATGTACAAATTGAATTCTGTGTTGAGCTGGGTGGGCCTCCAGTGACAGAGATATTGTGCAAAATGTACTTTACTGTTTTGCTATTTGTAGACTTGGTGTTTGGCTGCCTCTTCCAATGTTTCCTGAATCACCATCTTTCAGTACAACTCCAACAGGAGAAGTGGCATTTTTAATATTGTGACTAACACTTGTATCAGAGCTGAGCATTGTGAGCGCCAGTGTCCAAGTGCCTCGCTAATGCATGACGTGGAGGCAATATGCTGGGTGATAACCCCAGAAATAACCTAGAATTCTTTTATAGTTCCAGGAAATACTCACTTGATTTCTTGCAGCTGTTTCAAAAGGAGGTAAGTGCTTTGGCCCCTAAAAACCTGATAATCTGGAGGAAAATAATGTCAATAAACACTTCTCCTTGCCTCTGGAGTGCTCTCAGACACTCTTGTGTGTCTTGCTATCTATTATATCATAAATTGATATAGGAGAGTGCCTTTCAAAAGCCCTGATGTTTGCCACTAAAAATGAATGTTTTGTTATAAGAATTAATGGAAACTTGAAAAAAAAAACCCCAGAAAACTATTAATAATGTAAGCATACATGTAAGACTCTAACTGATGGAAAGCTAGTGGAGGGATCTGCAGGAAACACAATTCTGCTGCTATTGCCTTTGTGTTCCCTGCAAAGCCTCCCAGCATGGCTGTTATCAGATCTGGAAGTCCTTGCCCTCGCAGTTCCCACGGGTCATCGCTGTCGTGTATTGTACAGGCGTGCAGGGGAATGGGGACATGCAGAACATCACAGGGTCTGTGGCCAAACCAGTCAGGACAGTTTGGGCCTTGAATAGAGTGAGTAGAGACTCATGGGTCTTATAGATCGGGAATTGTGTTTAGTGACAAAACAAATGAGAATTGGTCTAAAAGTAGCTTTTAATATTTTGATTACTGTGATGAAAGGACCAGAGAAAAGAGCAGAAAAATATCACAATGCCAGTATATAAATCCAAGATATACCCACGTCTGGTACTCTCTCTCCACGTCCAAAAGGGACAGTGAATGAAAACAAGGTGTATGAAACAGCTTCTAAATATCTCAGACTTTGCTTGTTCACTTCTTTTTCAAACACAGTTGTGATAGAAGTCTCTCAAATGATAAGCGATTTGAAGAAGAGCAACACATTTGCTAAATATCACAAGATAAGGTGTAGGGACGTATAATAAAATTACCAAATTTTAATCAGACAGAAAATCTACAGTTAGTTATTACCCTAAAGATTTTTTAGATGCTATGAAGTATTGCATCAGAAAATTGTAAGCCTAAGTCATAGCATTAAATCGTGAAGGGATAAATTAGTATTGGTATTATTAGCTAAAACAGCAGATTTGAAGTAATTCAAAGTGAGTAATAATGGTTTTGGAGAAGTAAATAATATGGGGAATGACCTGTAACCTAAGTTTCAACCTGCCTGGATACAGACTAACTCATGAGGGTAAACCATCAAAAGAGAAATTTAAATGACAGAAGTTGTAGAATGGTATTGTTTAAAAGCTACTTTTGTTTCTAGAGTTTATAGTGGCCAGCAAAATGACAGCGTGCACACGATGTAGTTTGATGACAGATATAAAGTCTTTTGATATATGACCTCAGAACAAAAGTCATAGGAGAGCTTATTTGGGTCACAGCCCTGCTTTCTACAGTGCTAGAAAAATGGCCTGTACAGTATTGTGCCTGATTTCATAGAATCCAACGTTTAGACCAACCGAAGGAGAGACTTAAGCAGAAGCAGCCCTATAATGATTTACACCCTTAAAGGGACAGGGCCCCTTCATTTGTGCCCTTTCATCTAGAAGGGGCACAAATCCTGTCATTTCTTTCAGGAACTGTTCATTAATATTGTAATGCATTTGCTCTTTAGGGCAGATTTAAAATGATAGATGGTGAGTGTGTTGCTGGGCTGGAACTTGACTCACTTTACCATTTCTGCCACGTGTCTTTCATCATATTGAACAATGAGTATGCATGGCATCTTGGAGACACCAGTAAGAACATCTTACAACAAACAAGCTTCTGCTTGACATCTCTGATGTGACAGTGAACACACTGAGAGGTAATTCCCCTATTTATAATGACAGGCTCCCTGCAACTTGCTTCAGGAGACCTGAGGTGGCATACAACTGTCCCAGAGAGGGAGGCTATGCACTAGATTTTTATTTCCCTAGACCAAGAGATTTTTGAATTGTCCTATCAGGAAGCACATTCCTCTGCACTAAAGAAAAGAAAAGTCTGTGTACATAACCAGAAGGTCTGAGAGCGATCAAGTAGCTGAAATTAAAAGAAAACGACCAAAACCTGACATGAGAAAAATTGTGCTGGCATAGACTAGCAAGACAAAACCCCGAGCAATTGTTACTGGATGGCATGGGAAAAACGATAATCCAGTTTATTTTAATACAATTTTATAAGGCCTTTTGGACCCCGAGATAAATTTGTTTTTAAAAAAATAACCCCAAAAAGGACATTCTACTGACTGGGCAAAACTGCTATTTCAGATGAGGCAAAAAGAAGCACTGCCTCTCACCACTGAATATAAAGACCTATTTTATGCATCTGAAGACTGGCTTATTCTCAAGGTTCAGGCATGTTCTGCTGTTTTCGTACCTTAACAAGTTACTGAGTGTTAGGTGCTGTGAAGTAACTGAGTTCACCCAGGCTGTCATAAAATGTGAGATAAAACGTTGTAGTTTAAAGTGCTTTCGCAGAGACGGACAGTGACAATCGCAGTGAGTGCCAGTACGAGTGAGTGATGGTGTTTAAGCAAGGAGGAGCAGAGAAATGTTGGGCTTCCATCTCCATCCCAACGTTGTTCAAATATTTAATCCAATTACTTTTTGCAGTGAAATGGTAAGTTCCTCAGGGATGAGGAAGTGGATTTGATTGGAAGCTCTTTGGACATTGCTCTTTATGTGTGGGCAGGTGCTTTGTTATGAGATAAAGATGCCTCCAGCCCTGTCTTAAAATTAAAAATCACTTTTCACCAGAACACTGTTAGGTTCCTAATCCAGAAAGGAAGGCTTTGAACCCTTGTCTACTGCAACAGTGAGAGAGCTGAAGTCAGCTACTTCACACTGGCATCTCTTTTCACCTGCTCTCTGTAGATATCAGATCTGGCGTTCCTGTGAATTTCAGATACACAGTGTTGTTCAGGTGTATAATGGGTATTAATTAAGTATATTTAGTAGTCCAATTAACCCTCAATTACTATATAAAAATGTAGCTAGGTCTTGGAATTCTAATCAGAAGTCCAGAGGATTAAAATCAAGTATATATTAGTATAGAAAGGAAAGAGTTTTTAAAATGGCAATCATGGGGAGTAACATAATCCAGCACAGAAAACCCGAGCGTGTGTACTGAGAGAATGCATTCATGGGTTTGCAATTTTTTTCATCTTTCTTTCGGTATTTTTCCAACTAGACAATGTTTTAGCTTTGGATCTGACAGGATGTTTAAGTATGAGAAATAAGCAATAAATCAGCAGACCGCGTAGCTGTGATTTACTGTGCTGTCAGTAGTACTGGATGCAGTGCAGGAATGTTGGTTGTTTGAAAGCACTGGAAGACCCATCTAATGCTCATCTATTTGACTCAGTGCATAAGCATTTGCTGTTTTATTGATTGCCAAATGCCTCAGCTGCCAAAATGTCTCCTTTCTGATGTGTTGTGGCTTGAAATGATAACAACTGCTTCTTTTCAAACTCCCCAAATTTTAATTATCTTTTTCATAGTTGATTTGAAAAATATGACATCAATGAACTGCTGGTTATGTCGCATCTTCTAGGTACCTTGTGGATGTGTTGATTATCTTTTCCTGTTTTCACATCCTCTTGTGGGCAAAAAGCTATGAGAGTAGCCAATTATCACATCTGCTGAGTTTTTCAGGATTTCCTGCGCTATTGATGGTTCAACTGCATGGTTTATGCTCAACTCATCGTGTTATTCAGTCCTTCTCTTGTTCTCACAAGAACCGTGTGTCTATTTTGCTTTATCTCATCTAGAAAATGTCTGAAGCCTCAGACCTGGAAATCAAGAAACGCCATGAGTGCTTGAACTAATGAAGTCTTATTTTATGTGACGTTGTGTCTTGAGGTTGACTGATGTTGATGCTAAAGAAAATGAGAGTGCTGTTGCTGTGCTGTTGCTGAACTTTGGAAGGGTGCTGTGTCACACTAGAAGATCAAGTGTGAGCTTACACTGTGCACTTTTTGTCACTTAGAGCACTTAAATAGGCTTGATCCTCTGTCTGGTTGCTTCTTCATACAATGAAAGTAAAATTTTTAGTTATTTTGTAGATTTCTAGAAAACAAATCTGTTTTGTTCATTATTTGTAAGGGTGGACGGACACGTAAAACTCGGCATTCCTGTAGAGAGATAATAGCACACTACTGTTTTTAAAACAGCTTAAATTTTAGGACTTCAAGATCCTCTTACTTTGAGTAGGATAACTAATTTCCTTAGTTAATTTTGAAAATTCCAGTAGCAGATTGTTTGGGATTTTTTTTTTTCCATAAAGATAGGTGGACTGTATTTCTGCCTGTGCTAGTCCTGATCTCATCATAATTCATGTCAGAACTTCTAAGATTTTGAAATTATATTATTAACCTTGGATTAGCCTGTGACCCATATGGTTAATCTCAAACTTTTATTTATTGGAATGAATAAATCTTTTCTTCAAAAATTTTTAAAGAATCTTTTACATGTAGGTTGGAACACTTGCTTGTGTGGTTTTCTACAGAATTCTACTTGTCATTTTTTAGGTCAGTTAATGAATTCTAGAATAATATTATATGGGAGCCTATTTAGTTAATTTCAGCTTTGCACTGGCTCAGTGTAGAAATAAAAAATGTTATGAATTCTCATATCATTACATATCTTAATATCCTATCATAAAAATATTTTGTGCACCCTACTGTTGCTCAAGAAAAATTACTTCTAAAAAGGGAAAACAATATTAAGAAGAAAGATATTATTGATAATTCTTTCACTGTGTGATGTTTTAATAATGAAATAATAGCATAAGATCTAAACAAACAAGTGTGTTGTGCCACTGTAACAAATTTTATGCTTTGCCTTCACACTTACCCCTCAGTTTTGCCACCAGAAATGGGAGAACCACTGGGATCCCATCTAACAATTACAGGATGCCAGCCCTTACTGAGAGTAAAATGAGATGATTCTGTGGTAAAAAACGCCAATGCTGATCGTCACAGATCCATTGGTACTTCTTAGATCCTTTCTCTTAAGTAGGCAACCTGACTTTATTTTAGTTTTTTTAAAAAGTGTCTTTGCTGAGTATGGGTGTTGCTGAAAAACACAGTAAACTGGCTTAGCTTGTCTACTTGGAATGTAATGTTAAATCTCCTGTAGTTAGACAAATATCAAATGATTTGAATGTCCTTTTACAGCAGGAGAAAGGCAAATATATATTAAAAAAAGGATTAAAAATAATCTGATGAGAAAAGCTGAGGAAAAAAGTAAGGTACTTCTCAATAACTGTTTATGTACATGCTGACGTGTGACAGTTCTCAGCGGTTAGTGTGAGGCGGATATTTTCCTTTCACTGAGGGAGAGGGAAAGTGATCTCCATTTGCTTTGCAGTTATTTCAGAATACCTTGAGGTAGGAATGTGCCTGAGGATAGGTAGAGCAAAGCAGTTGGTGTCTGGTAACTTATTACACAAGAGTAAATCAGCCCTTTGCTGGAGCTCTGTTTTTAAAATCTATCATGCTGTTCAAATTCTGCCTTGTTATGTTTGCTGGTTTTTCAAATAGATTTGGGCAGCCATGCTTTGGTTTGCAATTAAACAGACAATTTCTTTAGGCATTTTTTTTCTGCTTCACTGAAGTAAAAAAAATGTTTTATATCCATTTATTACATTCACTGGCAGTTTCATTACTCTGAATATTCAAAACTCATGGAATGAGAATTGCAGCTTGGAAGAAATCCAAAGTTCTCATTGTTAATGGTGTTTCAAGGATTCATATTTTGAATTATATGATACACATCATAATGTCACCCCAAGACAATGATAAAGGTTACACTTTATTAGATTTATTGATGGCTTTCCTCATGGGTTGGGTATTGAGTTGAATTGCTAAATGAAAAGAGTAAATGTTTACTTCTAGAAAGAAGTTGCTTATGTTGTATTTTCAGTATGATACAGTTCTTGGCCTTGGCCTTCTAAATCTTGATTAATCTCCATTCTGTCTCATAGCTTGTAGTTAGTTCCTAATGACTGACGCTGACATAGCTGCCATATTCATGTTTTATGTAATAGAGAAATGTTTTGTCCTGGTTACACTTTTTTGAGAGATGGGAAAGAAAGCTCTAATTGCTCTGGCTTCCAGGATCTCTGCATAAAGCACTTCTTATTACTTGGTGATTGCCCATTCTATTAAATCCCTGATACTCAGGGCTCAGCTTGGTGTTCATTGCACAGGGGCTGTTCGTAGTTTGAAACAGCACCGTGGTGGCACTTCTTTCCTTCGGACAAATTGTGACATTCCAGTTCCTCTATGGACTGGCTCTGATCACTGTGGTCACCGCACCCTGTCGGGCAGTGTTTCACTGTGTCCTGGTGCATGTGGTAGAAGAATTGCTCATGGAGAGCACCCTTGAATTCACACACAAAGGACATTGCAGGCAGCTTTTAGGGAGCAGCCATTTAAGGTGGTGATACCTGTGTGATCGTGGTGCTGATCGTGGTTTATTTTTACATCCTCATGTGACAAAAAGCTCTCATTCATCCTGACTCTCATAATCAGAGTGTTTTAGCCACTTTTATTTCTGTTATGTTTGGTCACAGTTAGAAAATTAATGTATTCTTCAGCACATCTGTTTTGAAGCAAATCTTGTTTTGAAGAAGAATAGTGTCCAAAGATGCGATATTAAGATGGTTTTCCTGTCTATTATGGGTTAATTAGAAGAGTTAATATAGTTTAGGATTTTTTCTTAACTTTAAAGTATGCTGTATAATTCTGTAAACACTTCTGTTCATTGGAGCAAAGCAGTGTTCAGAAGAAACCAGAATAACCACAGAAAGAGGCAAAAAAGAAATAGAGAAAGAAAGACTAAGAAACAAACCTGAATAACCACAGGTTACAGATTTAGCCTTGCTCTGTAGGGATGTATTTCTTGATTGTATTTATTTGTATTTCAGTGCTGCTTGAGAGTTCCTATTACCTCTGTCTCTGTGGTTCCCATCCTGAAAAAAAATTGCTTTCCAACCAGACAACACAGGCAGTGTGAGAAAGGAAGTGTAATTCTCCATTTTACAGTTGGGAAAGAGGCAGAGATGGAGTCTGACTGTTCTCAGCTCGCACAGGATGTGTCTGGGAGAGCCATAAATTGAACCCAGATATGTTGCTTGAGTCCTACTGAGTCTCAAGACAGTCTTTTCTCAAAACAGAAGAAAATGCATTTATTTGATATACTCATCTCAATACTTTTCCTGTGGATACTATTTGGAACATCTGTGGTTTCTTTTAAATATAAATTCATCGCTTTTTCTTGCTTTTCTTTTCATAGTTAGCACTAATATTTAATGTGAGATGGAATGGAATTTACAGCTTCACTGTGTGAAGGATTGAATTAGAATAAATTTTAATAATAGTTTGAACATAATTAAACAATTTTTTCAAAGAGATTACATTTCTAGATAATCTTTATTGTCATTGCTGTGTAAAAGATTTAAATCTGTTTCTATCTCTTGTTCATAAATTCATGCATATGCAAAAATAGATGATATTTCAGATGTGCTTAAAAGGAAAAATCCTTTTTTCTCTCTACTTTATTAAAAGCAGATAATGGCTTAAACTGTAGGTTTTAATTATTTTCTTTCTAAAGTATTCAGAAGTTGATAATTTTTAATGTACCATGCGTATCTTGAAATTGGTGTTTCTGATCCTGGTGATATGTGGTGAATCTTCCCATGATCTCTTCTGGGAGAGAAGTTGTTTGCTTTTGTATTGGGGAATTTCGTCAGCAATGTAGGTGCGAAACCAGTTTTACTGATTTAAATTTCGCCTAAGATCTCTTTTTACCCAGAACACATGAAGAAACTACCTGTTTAAGTCTCAGCCACTTAAAGTCACTCTACGTATTTGAGAAGACAACAATTTACCCTGTAACTGGAAAAATTATCTCAGGGAGCCGTGGAAGAGTTGAAAACATTTGACTATGTCAATTTTTAATATCTGCAGGCTATTTCAGAGGTAGCGAGTGCTCCTGGACACCATATGCAAAATATCAGCCTTTGACATCATTGTGGCAGCTTGGCTTTGTTAACAGGTTAATATTCACTATGTAGAATGAATTTAAACAATCTGCTGAATTCTTAATATGAGGACTGGATTTACTGGGGGCTTTTTTCCATATTTTACTGAAGTTGCAAGCTGGCATAATATTGTCTGTGGCTGCAGGCAACAGCAATAAAAACTGACCCAAAATGTAGTTTTGTGCTAACACATCTGAGAGGACAGTTGCAGGTGGAAGACAGGTTTGGCACAGTGTTTAGGAGCTCGTCTGTAGCCTTGGCTTTCGACTCACCGTTCTATTTTTTGAAGCTCTCTGGAGGATCTACCTGGACTGTCTCCAGGTAGAACAAGTAGAACCACTTTGAAGAGAAGGTGAATGAGCATCAAATGACAAATCGGTGTCACCACGAGTAGTACTGGCAGAAAGATCTTGCAGATTTACATCCCGCAGTGTTTTATCTTGAACTGAAACCTTAGGAAACAATTGGACTGGCTGGCAAACGATCCATGTTTGTGAGTGTGATTCTTAAACAAGCCCAGTGTTCATACCCTATTCAGTCTGCCTTTGGGAAATTAACCATGATATGAAGGGCACCTTGGTATGCATCTGTCTTAGGATTCTATTGGAAAAATATCTCAAGGATTACAATTGTCCAGGCATATGGAATAGTAATTGCATGCAAATACATTTTACGCTTTTTAGCTTGGCTCTGTCAGCTGCAACGGCTGGCTGTGCCTATTTAGTCAAGGAACGTATTATAAAAACAGACAGACTATTAAATGAAAAAATGGGGATGAAAACAAGAGACCTAAATACAAAATAGACTTTCACTATAATAGTGACTATTGAAATTCTGTACCTAGCCCTGGAATTTTTAGTAGTGATTGTACTGGTTTAGTATTTATTTATGGGCTATATGGATACGTGATACTTGGTTCCTTCTTTTCTCTGTGCAACAGTCTCTGAATATACTGTGACCTTCACAAGGAGTGGCTGAAAAAGGGGCTCTTAATTGTGTACTCGCAGTGTACTTATGTTCAGCTCTTAGTTATGAGACCAAGGTGGGGTTTTTTGTTTTGTTTTGTTTTGTTTTCTGAGCTTCAATAGTTTGTTGAAGGTTAAGCCTTGAGCTTTTGCTAACTTTTAATTCTGATGTAGCTATGCTGTTCACTGTGTCAAATTGTTTCTCAGATCCCTTGGCTAACCATTGCTGCCACTTTGGTGAGGACCAGAGAAACCTCAGAAATATCACAACCAACACCAATTAATCAATTTTCTTTGCTGATCTCTTTTTATCTGATAATTAAAATGGACTTTCTTTAGTTCAACAGCAAACCTATGCACAAGGGACATTGATTTGTTTTGATAGGCTTATTGAAAGACAAATGAGCTTTTGAATTACTAGTAATTAAGGAATGAGAATGATGATGAAATCCTGTGAAATGCTTCATAAAACTAAGTTCTGAGGAAGTCTGTGGCTGAAGTTCCACATCTACTCATCTTTTTTCATTTTTCATCTAAATTAAACAGTTTTAGTTACTTTCACTTCATATATGAAGGGGTAGAGGTGGTTCCTAAGGCACAAGGTGTTCTTCAGTGCATGGCACGGGCAGGTCTAAACAAGGCTTCTTATTAAGCACCTCTGTTTCCAGTCAAACAAGCTCAAATCAGTTTGCATCAAAGAGCATGGATCACACAGCATTTTTTATTATTGTGCTTGTAAAGTGAATGGATGTATTCAGTAATGGGGAAAAGTGCCCTTTGTGATTGAAAATGTCATTTTTTCTTTCTTGTTACTAGGTTTGCAAATAATAATGTTTTAGGTGTGACAAGAACAATTGAATTACTAACACAAAATAGGCTTAATGTGAATTTGGATTTATTGTGAAAGCATGAGTAAAGAGCTTATCCAACAATAGGATATTTGCATTTCTTTGAGACTCAGATCTAGTCCAAGAAACTAGAATATGAAAAAACTGTTGCAAACAATTTTTGAACTGGGCTTTGTTCGCATGTCAACACATTTTTTCTTCAGTACTCTTAAAGGAAAAGGAAATTTCTATGAATATCTCTGGCACTTGGCAGTGGAGCAAGCTTAAAATGTAACTGACAAACTGTAGAACAGAACTAGGTCCTTCCTGAAAATTGTTCTTTTCTGTCACTTAAATATTATTTTATGGAGAAAAGATTCTGAAATTGTTTTTTGAGAACTTGGGCATTCTCTTGATTTGCAGGGGAAAGAGACTTTAAGGACATAAGTCCTTCTGATCATAAAAATCTATACTTCCTTAATATATCAAGTATATATATAAACTTGCCATATAGTTGAGTATTAAAAATGAAGAAGAGTCAGAGCTTGACCCTGATGTCTAGTGTGTCACCCTGTATGTATGAGATGTGCCCCCATGCAAAGTAAATAACATTCTGAACTGTGACCAAACCACAAGATAAATTGATAGACCATATATTTTGGACTGTCCTCTATGGCCTCTAAGCCTTCTACATCAGTCAGGGCAAAATCTGACATTCATCATTGACTGTCTCCAAAATTAACTTTCATAATAATATTTCCTCTGTTTTCTGTCCAAAAATGTTACACGGAATCTGGGGTATACAAAAATTTGAGCCAAAGAAAGAATTCCAGCTGAGGTCAATAATAGTGCTGTTTTATATAAGGAAGTTTTATATTAGGATTTGGTGTCCCTGACACCAGACCTTTGGACTAATGGGAAGGTAAAATTCCCAGTATAGACCCAATACTTGTTTTTGACATTAGTGATATATAAGGTTTATGTAATTCTTGAGATAATTATAACAAATGTTTAATTAATAAATAACTGTGGTGCTTTACTGAGAAATACGACAAGAAGCATTGCTTATACAGGGAAGGGCAGGAGTATTGTACAGGGAAGGCCCGGGTAATCTTCAGGACTGGAGCACTTGGGTGAAATTTGCATTTAAAGATGAGGAAATGTCTGATTCCAGTGATGTGTTTTCCCTTTGAGGTGAAGACAAACGAAGGGACCTGCCTGACGGTTGTGGTCAATGACAGTGAGCCAGCAGCTTGATTTAACTCTCATCAGGGCAAACATTTCTTAAGTATTATCAAGGAAGCTATTTCCAGGACAAGCAAAAGTATTGATGCTTTTGCAAAAGGCAGTGCTAAACTTTGGAGTCCCAGGTGCAAAAATAAGCACATGTCTGGAAGGAAGGGCTTGTCTTCCTCAAGGGAACAGGGCAAGTATGGCTAATTTTTCCAGGAGATGAAACTTGAAGAGTTTGTAGATGTATTCCATAAATGCATTATGGATGTAAAATTCAACACAGTAGAGGGAAGACATTTAACCTGAAAATCAGTGATGACATAAGAAACTACAAAATAGCTGTAGGTAAATTCAAGCTAGAAAGTAAAGGCATGCAGGCCTCGGACAGCATTTTTCCTACATCACTGAGCTTAGTCTTGTCCTATGCTATTACAAATGCTATTTTAAAAGCAGACACAGTTTTGCCCCTGCTTTCTAACTCCTGTTAGAAAGCTTTCAGCACCCGAATGAATTGGATTCTGAAACTGCTGTCCACAAAATGAAGTGTAGGTAAAAGGCCCAGCTCTTTTACGATGGAAGTTGTGTCCACAAATAGGATTGTGTGATGTGGTTAGCTCTGACCACGCTGAGCTGCTTTGTGACCTGCTGATCTGGACAAGTTCTGTGCCCTTTCCTATTTCTGTTACTCCCTTAAATTCCAACATACCTAATGTTTTCCCTGAATAGGCTACTCTTTTAAATCTGTTTTTGAAAATTCCTCATAATGAATGGTGGCCACGTTCCTTTTTTGTGTTTATCTCTTTGCTTGAATGTGGCAACAGTGAATTAGCGTAAATGGTCTGAGGAAAGTAGTTAATATAGATTAATTTGTATTCTTCTTTAAGCCTTTGAATTTACCTCCTTGAAGATACATCAAAGATGAGTTTGGTTCATAAATATGTTTAGAAGATAAATAAAGTAGGGGGAAAGAATCCTGTTTTATGGTATTTTTAAAACTCAGAAATAAATCCTTTATAATCAGTAATTGACCTATATGATGTTTTTTCCAGTTTGTTTCAGATCCTTGTGCCAGCAACCCCTGTCACCATGGTAACTGCAGCACCAGCGGGGATGGCTACCTCTGTGTCTGCAGCGAAGGCTTTGAGGGAACAAACTGTGAACACTCACTCCACAGCCTTCCAGCCTCTGAACGGACAGAGGCCACCTCACCCCAGCACAGCAGCCCTGCCTCGTCCACCTTGGAGCCTGACATTGCTCTGCCCCGCTCGAGAGCCACTGTGACGTTACCTACATGGCAGCCAAAGGCGGGACAGAGAGTTGTGGACCTCAAATGGGATGAAATAGAGGTGAGGGTATTGTGTCTAAGTGAAAATTCACAGACAAAAAGACCTGAAAGGGTTATTTTCGGATTGTCATTTGTGCATGGTTTCATGATGTCCTCATGAGAAGACTGAAGATACGATCTCTGCCCTGAGTTAATATGCTGGTAAAATTAAAACAAAAACCCATTTGATCCATGTTATGAGTAATGGACTTAAGTTGGTTAATGTGTTGTATTAGATACTTTGAAATGGGATAATATTGTTTCTTCCAGGCAGTTGTATGACACCATATCTCCAAACATCAAATAAATGTAGGAAAATCTAAAGGTTAAAGCAATACTTCAAATATATTTTTTGGTATTTGCAGTTATAATCACATTTTGCTTTGAAAAATACGTGTTCCTGCAGTATTAAGAAAACATAGTTACCTGAGGATTAAAAGGGGTGGTTAATACATTACACAGGGCACAACTCTCGGGATGCAATGGCAGTGGTGGAAGCTTCTAAATTATAAAATTTTAAACATTTGTTGTAATTCTTACGAACAAATCTCTCTCAAAACTTAAGAATATCTGGTAAAACTACAGCTGGAAAGCACACAGCATATGATCCTTAAGAAAAGTGATCTTTGCTTTCAACTGTGTTGTACATTGCCCTATTTGTAATGCTTAAATGTTTTGCATGGACTCAAGTATCTGCAAAAATTTTAAAAAACTATTAAACTTAACCAAGTTACTATTAAAGTAATGATCAGCTTAGTACCAAGCACTAGAAGTAATGAAACTTGTTGCTGAAAAAATAGTTTAATTTCTGTAGGCAAAGAATTATAATTTTTGTGACATTTTTTCTTATTGAGAAAGGCCTTGTAATTTGATTTCAGTTTATTCAGGAATAAATAGGCAAAATGTCAGTTGTACCTTTTTTTGAAGTGTTTCAATGAGTTTGATTCTCCTGATATGTTTTAACACACTACATAATGAGAAAGTGAACAGGCAGGAGTTTACTCCTGGAAAAAGTGTATTTTTCATCACTCTTTTCTAGCCCAAACAAATTTGTTGATGTTTCTATAGTAAAATTCATTTAAATCAATTTTCTGAAAGTAGACTCAGCCCATGTAGAATAGATGTTTGGTGTGTTATGACTCTCCGATTTTATCTGAAGTATAAGTATTTATAGGGCTGTATTCCATTTCAGTGGGAGTGCTGGTGGGCGACGTCTGGAGCACCAAGCTTTATTTCCTGGAATTCCACCTCCCATATCTATTATTTTACAGTAGAACATATGTCAGGCACCAAGGATGGAGTTTGGAGAGAGCACTGAAGCAGAAACAAACAATGATCTGCTCTTATTACTTAGTTTAAATGCAGTCTCGTCTCTGCATGGGTGGTCCATATGTCCTGATCAATTAAGGGCATGCTCTTCCCTGTACCAGATTTCCCTGGTGTGTCTTCCTCAATCTGTGGTCTGGTGTTGTATAAGGAACATTTCTGCCTGCTTTGCATTTTAGGTAGATTCATAAAGAGTTTCAGTCAAACAGATCATTCACAAGTGGGTATTTCAATAGCTGAAATTCACCCTTCTGCATGTCTTCTGTTACCTGAGAAATACATGGTGGTTTGCATGATTAACACTAGCATGGAAATGACTTGCTACCCCATTACAAAATTGCTTGTGTTGATATGTTTTTAATATACTGTGATGGGTCTTGTGTTTTTGACAAGCTCTCCAATGTGGCATAATGACCTTCTACCTTGTTCTTTGGAAGTCACAGCGAGAGAGATGATTATCTGAAACAAAGAGGTTTCAGTTGCTGATTCAGGACATTGTATCTGATCTATATTAACTGAAGAGAGTTGATTTGCCTGAAGGTCTGTGTTCCAAAGCCTCTTTGGTGGAGGTTTCAAAAGTAAAAGTGTTAAAAATAAAAACACTACCTTTCCTCATAGCTGTAAGAACTTTGCAAAACGTGATCCTTTTTTGCTCTCTTAAAAGGAAGGGAATAAAGTAGCTGTAGGTTTTGTATTGCAAAAATATACTGTTCTGGTCTTTGTTGAAATTCAGAGGACAACAAATACTGATATTATGTTGTTGTTTGTTTGTTTTTTTTAAAAATCTTCCAAGACAGACAGTTTTCCAAATTATTCTGTACTGATACTGGAAGTGAACTAATGTTCTTCAGACCCTTTTGTCTCATCTCAGAGAGAAATTTTGCCAGACTCTTTCCAAGTGAAAGCTCTCACTATCTTGCAAGGATGAAGTTTCCATGAAAGCTTTTCTGGGAAGTTTTGGGAACTCAAAAATGAACACGTGAGAGAAGTAAACTGTGTAGGAGAGGTATGAGGTATGCTTACAGTTGGACATGTTTTCTGTATTCCTTGTATAGCAGGGACACATTTAGCACTGCTTGCTGGAATGAACTGTCTCTGTAGTGTCTGTACCAGCAGACAACATACAGATGTCTTTGGATGAAGTTTCATTTCTCAGAGTGGTCTTCATATAAGAAGTTAACCTTTTCCTGATATGCAGATTAAGGACTAAAACCATAGATCATAGACTAGAATATTTTCTCTCAGTTGATTTTCTTTACTATAATACGAATTTATCTTTGTGCTCATCCGTTGAAAGAGATAATTCTTTTACCTACTTGGGGCAACTGATTCCCCTTGCAAGAGAGCTCCAACTAACAATCCACATTTCCCAAGTTCAGTCATCTTTTGTGCTGCAGTGTATAAGAGATATCTACTAGCCAGTAATGGAGGGCAAAAGAAACCATCTCATTAATCCTCCTCAATTAATGTATTTAACAAAGGTTTCAGTGTACAAAATCAGCTGTAAGTATAGCGGTACCATGCTCTTATATACAGCTTTTCATAATAGACCTGAAATTCTTTTCAAAGGGAATCATCTGTATTATTCACATTTTACAGACTGAGATGCTGAAGCGCAGAGCAGGGAAGTGATTTGCCAGGTGCACAGCCAGAAATTAGAATGCTGAGCATGTGAGTCCTAGTCTAACCTTCTATTTATACTGCAATTTTGTGCTCAGATTCAGGGGTTTGGAACTAGTGATTAGAGGCTACAATAAACTTCTAATTCTCCTTGCAGTGGGGACAGCATTTGTTTTATGTGTGTCCTTAGTAAGTAAATTACAAGCCTTTAAAAGACGTGTGGCTGAGTCAGGTGGAAAATCCTGAACGAGAGTGTTCCTGCTCTGCAGCAACGGCAGAATTATTCCTTAAGCATATTCTTGAAACAGGAGCATTTGAGTCTTGACTACTTTATGTTGTGCTAAATGTTTGTGCATTTTTCTGTCAAAGTATGGTTTGGGTGCAGAAGGAGGAACAGAACAGAGTCTGAACAAAATCAGAGGAGAGATCCATTTGAGATTGCTAAATACAGAATAGAGACTTGATCCTTAGAAATGACATCTTAGGAGAATCTTTGACATGGAAATAGGTGAAGGTTGGAGTATATATGCTTGCCCTTTTCTTACCCTATTTTCTTGGTGTTACCTCTTATGATTGCTGTTAAAGTACTGGAATGTGTGTGATTTTAGTTTGACTTAGGACAGCTCTTCTACCTGTATATAAGATTTGTTTTGGAAATCTCTAGGATTTTTCTTTTGCTTTGAGAAAAAGATATTCTACAAACACATAAGGAGAATGAAGGAAACAGATTTTGATAGAATTATACTAGCTTTCTTCTAGGATAAATCTGTAACTTCACTAACTCTCTCCTCTACAATATTAGTTTATGGAACTTTTTGTTTATATACAGACACCATTGTCATAGACAACTTGATGTATCTCTGGATAGGTGCTACTCTTTATTATATTTATTTTCTAAATAAACCCCTAAATATCTCTAAAAGCTCAATATGCTTAAACAAAATTTATGTGAAGTTCATACAAAGCTCAGTTTATGATGTTCCATTACTAAATCATGTTTAATAGATAGTCATAAATACTAGCTTTCCTAAAATCAAAGCTCATTAAGACAGAAATTCTAGTGAGTGCAATTACATCAAGATATTGAAGCCCTGCTCATCTGAAGCTATATTGGTGGGTGGGCTCAGGATTTTTGGTTATCCAGAGCTGTTTTTGAAAAGTATCTGGATTCATTTAACTACTCCTTCAGGAATCATCCTGTTTTGAAGTCCCAGAAAATATGAAGGAAAAAAGAAAAAAAAAAGCCTCATGTGTTTACTGCCTTTCAGTGTTTTGGTGTAGAAATATCTATAGCTGACTTGACAGTCTTAGGTTGAAGTTTATGTCCCAGCTTATTCTCCAGTGACCTGAGCTCATACACTGCATGCAAAGATTTGACTGTGTGGAATTTTTGCTCAATGAACTTGTTTACACAGTGTTTGCCTTTCTTTTCAGAACAGCTCCATACGCTCTGGAATAATAAATGACTATTAATTGTTCATGGAAATAATCTTTATTGAAGGACTGTGTTGGGATCTAAGCAGAGGATAGGCAGCTAAGCCCCACACAGCCACTTGCTCACTGCCCCATCCAGTGAGATGGGGGAGAGAATTGGAAGGGTAAAAGTGGGAAAACTCGTGGGAAGATAAAGACAGTTCAATAATTAAAAAAGGTAGAAATAGAAAACAACAAAGGAAAAGCCTGAACAAAACAAGTAATGCAAAAAGCCCCAATTACTCGCCACCAAGTAACTGATGCCCAGCCAGTCTCTGAGCAACAGCAGCTCTGGCCAACTTCCACCCCCCACCCTCAGTTTTATTGCTGAGCATGACCTCGGATGGTGTGGGATGTCCCTTTGGTCAGTTGGGATCAGCTATCCCACTAGGTTCCCTCAGCACCCCTAGCTTACTTCCCGGTAGTGCAGTCTAAGAAAGAGAAAAGGCCTTGATGCTGTGTGAACATTTTAGTGATAACTAAAATATCCCTGTTATCAACCCTGTGTTCATCACAAGTCCAAGACATAGCACCATGCAAACTATTGTGAAGAAAATAAACTCCATCCCAGCCAAAACCAGTACAGGCTGAACATCAGATTTTATGAAGTTGACACTGATTTTGTTGGCCAGCTTGAGACAAGAAGGCAGCTGGCTAATATGATAATATAGGTAATCTGTCATCGTGTAAGAGATCCTCCTGTGCCTGCTGATGCATCTACCTCTTGGTGTAATATTGTCCCTGACAGTCTGTGACAGAAATACAAAGTGTTAATAATGTTACCTAGAGGATTGCCATGCATTGGAATGTGCTGGATCCTCTTGGTATCGTGATTGCTGACTCTGCAAAGTGGCTCTTGCTCAGATGAGCAAAGAAACAGCCAGCAACAGAATGCGCTGGGTGGATTTGCAGCCTTCCTTACATCAGGTTTCAGTGCTGCAATAACTGGTAAGCCTTCCTCATCTGATACTGTTTTTGGATGCCGTCTGTCAGTCTCCCCTTGGTGTTCTTCAGAGAGGCACTACTCCTACTCCAAACACTTTTGCCTTTCTCTCCCACTGGTGAGATACGTTAGAAGTAAACCTTGATTTTCTTTCTGCTCTGGTTTTCTTTCAAGCATTGTCCCATCTGAAACTCTGAGGGTAGAAACTCTGGAGGTTAAGCTAAATGGCACTAGATTTTCCAGAAGTAGTTTTTCTGTGCCACAGGGCAAGGGCAAGGGAACTGGAACTGTTCTTTTTTTTTTTTCTTTCAGAATTTTGTTCTGAATTCAATTTCTGTGCTAGAAATGATCGTGCTTTGTTGCTTGGCATCTCGACAATAAGTAGATAGTGCTAGATCCCTGTCTTATGGTTCTATTATGTTGCCTTTTCCTACTTCTCTTTTCACTTTTTATTTGCTGACAGCTGTTCAAGATCTATTGTCAGGATCTGACCTGTTTTATTTCTCTCATATATTATTTTTCCCTTGCATAAGGAAGACTGCCAAACATGTTATATTTCTTAGAAAATAAGGGATACCTCTTGCCACACTTAGAGGGTCAGAAGAGAATAAATCCTGCAGGCCCTATTCTGATAGAAATGTAGTTATATGTTCAGAAAAGCCAAAATTGCGTGTTATGAAACTTGCTTTATTGAATTGAAATTTAATATGAAATCCCTTGGAAGAAGATCGGAAAGAACTAGCATTTACAGGACCATTCCTCATACTGCATTTGTCATGACAGTTTCTGTCCCACTGAAGAACTGAAAGGTTTTCTTTCTTAATGACTATGCCAGTTTTCATGGGATGCCACCCCAGAACACAACCTTGCTTTTCTCAAAGAACTCGTTTTCTTACTCTTTCCATAACATAGTGTAATTTCAAATATGTTTAAAATTTTAAGTTTTTTTACTTTTAAGCACTGACCTTTGCTGTAGGATGAGTTTGTATCCATCTTTTTTATTTAGTTCAAAAATTATGTGTTCATTCATATATTCTGTTTAATTCCAGCCTAACTTGCCCCACTTTGCTCTGGCTGCAGGACCATGCAGAGTTCTCTGTTGCCCCACTAGGAGGTAAAAACAGGAGAACAGCTTTTCGAGATGAAACAACAAGAGATTAACCAAAGAGAACATTCTCAGAACAGGAGGAAAGTACCTGAGTCACAGGTGCACACACAGGCACACATAGTTATTTGTGTTACATTTGGGGATATTTTCAAAACGAAGCACTTTCAGTGCATTCTGGAGTGGGGTTTAGTGAAGGCTGTGGAGTCACTGAAGTTACAATGGCAATTAACAGGAAAGACTTAATAGGCAACTGGCTCATGGGATGAGTTTTCACTCACAGCATCACAGTGTAGGTGAGGTTGGCAGGGGCCTCCAGACTTTGTCTAGTCCAAACCCTTGCTCCAAGCAGGGTCAGCTGGAGCAGGTTGCTCAGGACTGTTTTCAGTTGAGACTTAAAGGATGGAAAGTCCACGAGATGCTTGGGCAACCTCCTCCAATGTTTGGAAATATCTGTTGGTTTTCAGAAATATTAATTAATACCTTGTTAATAGGGTAGTGAGGACTTTCTAAGGCTCATATGAATTTGGCCATTCCACTTACCGCTTTTAAATTTGAGGAAAGTGTGGCGTATTTTGCAAGAAGTACAAGCCTTCTGCCATTCCATGAACTTGGGGTTGAGACACAAAAGAAATGCAAGCGTATCATGGTAGCTGAATGGCTGTATTTTGCACTGTCAGGATTAGTCTGCCTGTGTTGATAAGGCCTTCTAGAATTACAAATGTCTGCTCAACTTTTCAAGAAATATACTATGAAATTTCATATACAATAGCTATCTTCAGAGAACTAATTTCAGCACCGAGAGGCTGCATAAATGTAGACTTGGAGTCTGTATGCTACTCAGTCTCATTGAATTAAAGTCTAGTACACTTAGCAAAGTAATAAAGGCACTCACTCATGTAAAAATATTGCCTTGGGATTTATGTGTGTATTTCAGCACTTCTTGAATTAAGTGTATATCTCATTATTCTGGTTTTGTAAGGCAGGAGAATATCTGTCTAACTCACGCTATTTAATTTCTTCAGAAAAGTTGTGCTATGGAAGAACAGTCTGTTGCTCTCTGCTTAGGTACCACCCCTGATTTTCTTTGCAGTCTCCTCTATAGTGCTGCTATGGCCTGGTAAGGAAATCTAACAAGATCACTGCTGTCTATGTAAGCCCCAGGTGGAGGTCGTAGGAGTAAGAACTCTTCTCAACTCTTCTCTTACTTTCTCAAATGATGCTGCTCTTTTACCTACGTAAAGTCTTCAAGCACTTGAAGCAGAAATATAGTTTTTATATATTATGTTATCTTCTAAGGAAAAAAACCCATGATTTAGATGCAAACTTATGGAACATTTATGTAAAGAGGAATTCTGTATTTACTGTCAACAATTTGATATTTAATAATTTTTAACTCTAAATAAGGTATTGAGGAACAGTCTTGGATGTATTCTCTGTTGACACAGGAGCTTATCTTTGTAATCAGCTCCTAAACATGCTGTAGGCTCTGGAAGGTGCATGAAGGTTTTGTTTTCTTTGGCGGCTATTTTTAAAGTAGCTGCATCATGTGTGTAAATGTTTATAAGTCTGTTCCCCAAGAACCTTCTTGCTGTCCTAAAGTTCCTGTACTATTAAATGCTTCAGGAGAAGTGTTTGATGTCATTGCAGTTATGTTCTGTTTTCTTTTGGTTGTCTTTAAATGAGTTTAGATAGCTACTCTATTTGTATTTTTTACTTTAGACTAGGAATAATCTTTGTTTTGTCCTCTGGAAATCATAAAAGTATATTTCCCAGTGATTTCAGTTTTAAATATCTCCTACCAGTTCTAGCAGCCTTTTTTTTTTTTTTTGAGAGTGAAAATTACAGATTGTTTTCATCTTCTGAGTGTCCTTTATTGTAATATGTTGGTTGTCTTTGCCCTCATGCTTCAGTAGTTCGGTTTTGCAGAGCACTCTGTTAAGACATGAAAGAGACACACTTAAAAATCTTTATACAAATTTCTCACAGCTGTGAAAAAACTACAATTTGTTTCCTAATTCAGGTGTCAAAGCTGTCATTTTTTGTGTGCATAGTACTTGACTGAAATAGGACACTGCTGGGACCATTTTTTTTCCTTATGAGAGTTTCTGCTTCTTCCCGTGTTTTTGCATCTGATCCAAGTATCAGAGTTGTTAATATATAAAAAGTTTCAAATTTCTGCTGTTGTAAAATCCTAGGTTTAGCATCATACTGGTTTAGATGGTTATTTTACCAGATTCTTAGAGCAGGAAGTCAGGGCCAATTACAAATGGAGTTCCTAGAGAAATACATCAAACATTACAGATCTTTTAATAGAAGGGTCAAAATCATGCATTTTGCCTTTCACTCTTCTGATTATCATTGCAACATTTCCTATGTGTGCTTTTCCTGCTGAGTAATCCTAAATTCTGATGTGTTTGCAAACGAAAGTATTTTTTTGTTTGTTTGGGGTTTTTTTCCATTTTGTCAAGGTTAAATCTCAGCTCTTGTTCTGCAGCCACTTCGTTCAGCTCTTGCTTCTATGATTCTTTTATTTTACTCTAGTTGCAAAGACATCAATACCTTTTACTTTAAAAACTTCTAATATTAAACAGTAAGGTAAATGAAATGCTTAAATTACAATATCCCCCCTTGTGTTCCAAGATAATAGAAGCATGAAATCGTAAAACTATAGAAATACTATAAAAGTGAGTGTATTTTAGATGTAGTATAAGACTGTATGAGAATAGAGATATTGGTTTCTTTTTTCCCTTTGTTCCAGTAGGCATATAGATTCTCAAAGAAAAAAAGTTTAATGTTGGCAAATATAAAAGGAAGAGTATTAGCCAAACTAATTTTGGGTGCATCATACTTTGACTGTTAGGTCCATAGTTTTGACTTCCGAGATTTAAAAATTGTAACGGATATATTACCTTTTTTTTAAATTAATTTGAACAAATACAATAAAATTGCATCCCACTTTATTTTCATAAATTACATGTATTCATATTCTATGCACCAGGGAATTCAACAATGGATTGAGTAATCTAGACACTGGAAAATCATTCACTTGGGAAATATGAATACTGAGTATTTGTCTTGCCTGAGTCAAGATAAGCTCTGAGTGTCCTAAAAATTATTACTTGCATCGTCTTCTGGACTTCTGTTGTTCATGTATTTACATGTGTTTCATTACATTCATGTAATATTTAAAATGTGAGTTTGAATTTTATTTAAATTTACAAATTTTATTCTGGCTTTTGCTTTGATGTAAGATTAATTCATGGAAGTGTGTCAGGTTGCATTTTTGCTTTTTCAGTAAGGTTGATGTAAAAAGCTTGCAAACATTCTCTATGGCTGAAAGAATAACATTGCAAACTGCCTAGAAATTTGAAGATTAAACTGGTTTGTTGGGTTTTTTTTCCAGTGTGATATTTCATAGGCAAGTTGATGAAGATACATGAGAAGTTATTGAAAACTTCTGATGATATTAAGTGATAGACTCAATTATGCCACATAAAATATTACTTATTTGAAAAAAATATACCCTCGGTAACACTAATAATTTTCAAACTGTCTTTAGGAAATTACTTCTTCTGAAGATCTGAATAATTAAGGAGTCTGCCTGTGATTCCTGCGTTGCATGACACCTTGGATGGTGTCTTGATCTAGTTAATGTATAACTGATTTCTATGCCTAGTAGATGTCATTAGATTTGGCAAACGCATCCTTTCACTCTCACTGTGATCATCTTTTTTTTTCCGTCTGAAAGCACTGTTTGTCCAAGCATCTCTTACTTGGAAAGAATAGTAATGGGCAAGTGAGAGAGTGTTTTTAAAAGGAAACCTGTGTTTGGAAAAAACCATATTTCAATATAGTAGAAAGGCAATGTCTCCATTTGTTACTATAAATCCTTCAGGACTGCATAAATTAATGATGCACTATTTCTTGGATGTAGCAAATGTTAGAGCTTTATTTATTATTCTAAAAGACCAGAAGGCTATTCATCTTTTTCTAAATATGTTCACTTTTAAAGGAAGATACCTTTAGAAGTTCACACTTCTATGCAGGAATTTTTTTTAAAACAAAACCCTGAAAGGATGGTTATGTGAATTTTCAGCACCTTTGTTGGCAGCATAAAGGTTTCAGTGAATGTTCCTGAGGATTTTTAGAAGATGACTGCTGGACTATTAGTGTCATTTGTAAAAAAAATCTTTCATGTTTCCTTTGGTCAGATTTTATGGTTTATTGTTAAATAAAACTATTTTTATTTTCAGATAATCCCAGATGTGGCGTGTGGAAATGCCAGTTCCAATACTTCTGCTGGAGGCCGGCTTATCTCCTTTGAAGTTCCACAGAATACATCAATAAAGTGAGAATGTTCTTATATTTGATGAAATATAAAAGCACTTTTATTTTCATTTGACTGGATATTTTGGACAACAGTTTTTCAGATAGGCAGATTTGTCAAATGACTAAAAGACTGTGAGAGAATTCAGACAGACTTCAAGCATGTAGCAGAGCCATGACAGTTCTTTGCTTGGCATAATTTCTCCCACATATTTAATGTTTTAGAAGATGTAAGCATGTAAGCTGTCTCTGGGCGATCGTAAGGCATTAGAAATTAGGGCAGATGTGTTGAAGATGTCAGTTTGGAAAAGATAATGACATTTCCTTTCTACTTCATGCAGTGAACACTTTTTCCCCCTTTAATCTCAAGATGAACTTGCTGATGAAAAGTGTTATTGTTGACTATATACATGCATGTATTTTGTGGATTTGTATTTGATTGCTGGGTTATTGCTTTGGGTGTCATCATCAGCTGTGAAATCTTTGTGTATGTCCTAAAAAACACGTTTCTCAAAAATTTGAATTTATTCTGTTATTCACTTTTCAAATTCATGCTTTTTGGATCAAATACTTGCCTCGTTACATTTAATTAACAGAACCTGACTTCCTAGAAAGATCTGATTCTGTCAGCTGGGATGAGGCATTTTCTTATTGGAAATTTTATTTCAAAAAAAAAAATCTGCCAACGTAGTTCTCTGGCTCACAGCTTTGCTGCAGTTTTAGACTTACATTTTCCCAAAATAGCGTACTTTTCTCATACTGTCATCTTATCTTTCAGAATCCCATGTTTCTGTTAAAAAAGGCCATGCTCACAGGAAAAAACAAAGTGATGCAAGCAGACAAGCTGCAGGCAGTTTGGAGCAGTAACTGTTAAACGTGGGGGCCGTCCCACCCTTCCCACGGGGCTTTGAATTGTGCTCATTCATGAGCCTTAAGCCTCAGTCAGGAAGAGATCTGGGAGTGTGGATGCCCTGGCTGGCTGGAATCTGAAAGCAAACAAGTGTCTTTTCTTGGAATCAGGAAAAAGCCGGCATTTGTGGATTCTAAAGCTCTATTTAAGAGCCTTGATGGAGAAACCCCGTTTTAAAGGAGGTTGCAGAGCACACAGTCAGTTTTGATCATTTTTACACTGTATATATGTTGTAGCGTTTTATACCTGGGTAGATTAGTGCAAGTCAAGATCTATTTTTATTTCATTTTATTTACTATCTTAAAGTAACACATCTGGTTTAATGGCTATTTGTCAAAGGAAAATAATTTCAGTTTAATAAGTTGATTTTGTTTTGATTGTCAGATGAGACCTAAACTGTGAAACTAGTTGCTGTCTTGTTCTAAAAGTGAGGCAGTCAGCTTTTGGAACAGCAGTTGGGCTTGTTCTTAAAGAGGATGCAAAACAGTGTAAAAATTTACTTCTCTTGATGTCTAGTTGCAACATTTTTTCAGCTTCTGTCACACATGATTACAAAACTTTGCTTTTCTTGTTTTCAAGTCAAATAACAAGTGACCAGGGATAAACTGCCTTGTGTTTTTAGCAGGATTGAAACAATTCCAGTACAGGAAATTGTGGAACAGAGCTTCATCTGTAGGTGTTTGGAGGTCTGTTTTCAGCAGGAGAGAATTACCCGTTTTTAGCACTTGGATGCTGTTGTGTTTGAATTTTTGGAGGATTGTTCACACTCATTTGGGATTCCTTCATAGGAAATTAATGCAAATATTTGGGACCTCGCCAGAAATAGGACAGATTTTTATTGTTTCTTTATGGAGGTGAGGAGGGAAAAAATGTCCTGCGAGGACAAAGACTGGCATAGTGTCCAGTGCTCCCTAATAGAGCTGACAGTGTGCATGCACTAGTAGACTCTATATCCAATCTGTCAATATTCAGGAAGGCACCACGGGCTCAGTGACCTTGGAGCATTACATGACTCATTTGATTTACAAGAATAAACTGTCCTGAGTCTTCGATCTGGTGTGTCAAACAAATGAGGATTTCTACCAGGATCTGTCTCCCGGTATTGAACGAACATTGAATGTTCTTCAGTAAACAACAGGGCTGGATGTACTTCAGCTGCAGAAAATGATGGCATTGTAGATGTAGGATGGAGGTACTACTCAAAAAGGCGTAAATACAAAGACTGAAGAAGGGTCCTTTACTGTTATGCGATATTTATGTAAAACTTATTGGGCATTAAGATGGTGACCTTCAAGTCTTGGAAACTGGGACTCTGTATGATTTAATCTGGTATTACATAAACTATTATGCAAATCTTACAGTTGAAGCATCTTTAATTTTGGGGCACGCTAAAAACATCCAGTATTTTTCCTGTTTCCTTGCTAGATTTAAGTTTCCCGTCTTTGTTAAGCTTCAGTTCTACAGTGATGTACTTCCTAATAACATCAATTTCCCTCAGTATAAATATTCTCATAATTTCTTTTCTTAGAATAAGGCAAGATGCTACTGCTTCTCTCATCCTGCTATGGAAGGTCACAAGCACTGGATTTAAGCAATGTTCACTTATTGATGGCAGAAGTGTCACTCTTCTCCAGGCACTGGGGGGACTTGTGCTTTCTGAAGAAATGCTCGCATTAGGAAACAACTACTTTATTGGTGAGTAACATGCTGGCTTCCTTCCTTCCTTCCTAGGTGACTGCTGATGGTTTACTCAGCATTTAGAGGAACAAAAAACTAATTCCTTTAAGTACTGAAAGATGCTGATGGGATATTAGGACCCTGTTTTGGACATTGGTTCATTCAAAACAGATGAGACCTACACAAAGTTCTTACACAATTGTAACCATTCACTTTCAAATCTATATGGTCATTTTTGTCTGATACCTTGAGATGATGCAAGTTATTTTTATATGTTCTATTTTAATAAGCTTTTGATAAATGCTGCAGTATATAACTGAATGCTTGAGGTGTTTCTTTGTCAGGTGTTGTGTTATGGGATGCTTTCTGAAGAAGCTTAAGCCTGTACACAGGAAAATTGAAAAAATATATTAGAAGATCAGATTTCCTATTATATTTTAACAGTGTTTAATTGCACTACTTTTTTATCCTCTAGTGTTGTCTCTTTGAATATGGAACCTTAGAAATACACTATTTGTTTCACTCGGCAATTAAATGTTAAGCATCTTTGTGGAAGGAGTATAGTGAAAATAGGCTGATATGTTATTTTTAAGGGTATGGGAAATAATACAGATTTAATGCCATATTTATGCATAGACACAATAGACTTAATTAAATTGAGATTTCTGGGCAGATGTTTTATTATTTTCGATGACATGAAACCAAAGTCATTGTAATAAAAGCACTTATTGCTATCTGCTTGAAATGCTGTATATTTTTTAAGGAATTATAAGCTGCCACAATTGTTATTTGAAAACTTACCGTGCTAATAAATGTAAAATTAAAAGCATTCTGATGTAGAAACACTAGAACAAATTCCAAGTGTGTAGCTAACACAGAAAATCCCCAAATGCAGAAGTAGTACCTTGTTCTCTCCTTTTTGAGCTGTCACTTTTCAAAGATACTGCTTGAAGGTTGTTAGTAGAATAATTTTACTCTTATCATAAGAGGTTTCTTTTGGTGATGTTTATTTTCTTCAAATAATTTTCCAGTTTCTTTTTTTAATGTTATTATTCCTTCTAAGATACTTAGTTTTAGACTTTTTTTTTTCCTTTAATCTAGTTTTGCATTTAATTTATCAGAGTTAAAGCCATCCTCCCATGTCTCTGGAATAAATTTTTGCATTTGCTTTGTGGTAGCTGATGTATGATAAAAGTATCTTGAAGACAGTATAATGGGTAACTTTTATGCAGTGGTGAAAATGCCTGAAGACACAGCTTGGTCTAAGCTCTTAAGCAGAGGGCCCAAGTTGCTCTATGGAGGCTCCTCTTGACTGTACAAACCATACAGCACAGGCTACTAATTTAGATAACTGAAATGTGTGTTGTGTTATTCTTTCATAATTTGTCTAGTCATACTCGTCTCTCTAGCTGAATTTCTGTCACTGGGATTCTTTGAATTTTTTATTGTGTGCTGGGTAACATGAGGTGAAAATGTACCTTTTCCTTGATGAGTATAAGACAAGGTTGAGTTCATAAAAATGGTTTATTTCATGCAGTACAAGTTTTCTGAGACCTCTTGCTTTACTTCCATGTGGTTTTCGATCCTTTCTTTGGTCTTTCTTTTTAATTTCCTGATAGTGAAATTCTTTGTAAAATTTTCCAGCTGCTGAAACTAAGGCATGAATTTTTTAGTTTAAGAGCCTCTGAATTTCTTTCTCAGTTGTATGGAAATATTCTGCTTACTTCCCATCATCAGTTTTTGTCCAATGAAGTGTAAGTCTTGGGTGTAAAACTTAAAAAGTAACTTAGTTATTTGGTGTGTTAATGAATTTTATCTTCACTCAACTGAAGTCTGTGATTCTGCCAAGGCTTGTAGAAAAATAATTTGATCTTTACTTCAGATTTGATCCAGATGTGTGGAAGAGGTCTGTCAATTTGACGTGCCTCAGAAGTTTTTAATAATTTAGCTTTCAATAAGTCACTCGAATAAAGTTTTTCTTATAGACAAATTTCCCTGTTTCTGATGAGTTAAAGTGGGTGATTTTATATAAAAAAGTAATAATGTTGCCAGTGCTTTTATTGATGATACTTAAGTTAGAATGATATGAGGAGGTCACAAGAGGCTGTAGGCTGCTGTAAGCAGAGTTACACAGTAAGGCTGTGGACCATCTCAGTTGATACATTTACTTTATACTATTTCCTTCTCCCTCCCCCACTTTTTTTCTGTTTATTCAAATGAGATTTTAAAGGTTTCTTCTCTTAATTGGTGAATTTTGTACAAGGGCTTTTTTTTGGTCTTGTAAAAAAATTTTCTAATTAGAACTGTAAAAGGAAAATGAGGAAGATCTGAGGGGGATTTTTTGGTTTGACTTTTTTTGTGTGCGTGTGTCTTTTTGATCTACATCCTTTTTGAGTCACTTCTCACTGTGTTCCTTCCAAGTTTTGTTACTCAGCGAAGTACTTTAATTGCCTCTTGCAAATCTTTCTGAATAAGTTATTTATGTCAAAGATAAAACATTTAGGGAAATATTATTTGTTTTGTGTTAGCTCGTGGTGACACAAGTTTAAAGTTGTTTAGACAAGAGTGAAAAGACTCAGAAGTCAGCAGTAATGTGCTGATTTGCTGATCATGTGGTTCGAGGCACAGTGTCTAGAGGTTGGGAAGAACGCTGTTTCTGAGACCTAAAAATAGCCCCTGTCAGCACAGAGCTGTTCACCCCAGAGACAGTACCTGCACTGTGTGGGAATGAAGGGGGAGAGTGTAGCACAACTAACCCAAAAAGAGCACTCTGTGTTCTGTAATGGGGTTTGTAAAATGGCTGCTGCATCTGCAAACAGTCTCTTGCAGTGCAGGGACAGAGCTGTGGTGCTGTGATTATGCAGCACCATTATGTGGTTCAATTACAGCATTTACCCACCTGTAGCCTGCAGAGGACTGGCTTGTGCCTTCTGTAACACGTTCCTTCCATGCTTTGCTCGGAGTCTTTTTAAAGAGTTTCTCTGTAAGATTTGCTACTACACATGTGCCAGTCTTCTAAAATAATTTATTATGTTTTATTAGAAAGTGTACTTATTAGCCAGTGGGGAAAAAACCCAATGTGGTTCAGGCTTTGAAGTGAGAAAGTGAATTGTGTGGATTAGGGGTAGGATGAAGCACATGGCACATCCCAAGGGGCTGGTGGCTTTTAATGCCAGGTTCCTGCTAGGCAGAGGTGGTCACGAGGTGGTTGGTCTGTAGGACAAGCCAGGTGAGCTGTTCATCTCTGCTCGCGGTTCGCAACAACAATGTTTCTTTTGAAACCAAGATTTGAAAAAAGGGTATTTAGTTGGGGGCATTTCTGAACAGGAAATGTTTTTAATATCGCTGCAGAAAAATATTTATTCTGTGGAGTTCTGTGGGTGGACATCAAGATTGGCCAAAGCGATAGTGAGAAAGGGAAGCAGGAGGGATCTAATACTGTCTTTAAATAAGAGATGACAATTAAGGGGTCAACATTTAAAACATTATTGAAGTGAAAGGCAGACTTTCCATTAATTAAACTTACAGATTCATACTCTTTGTCCCAATGTTCTTTGAAGTTGAGTGATTTCTGCATAAACTGTTTATATTTATAAAACGTCTCATTTTATTTCTGGATCTTCATATATTCATGCTGGCAGCAATGGGGCTAGAACTCATTTGAAAATGAGTTAACTGCAAAACTTTACATTGTTAGAGTCACACACCTATTCTTTGTTGCAAAATATCTTGAAGAATTGAAATCAGATGAAATACGTTTTACATGTCTGAAAAAATGAGATAAGAGTTCCCTGATGCACCGTCAGTTTGTGCAGGAGTCTTTCAGAAGTTCTCATGAATGCTAATAGGTTACAGCCAAGGATCTCTGGGGTGAGTTAAAAGTGCTGCTTGTTAACGTATTTTGGGGGGAATCTACTCTACCCAGCATTGTGCACTTCTCTCTTTCAGGGAATAATATACTGGGTTTTGGAATGTGTATATATTTTTCTATACAAGATTGTTGCAAACGCAGAAGATTGACTGAATTGATTAAATAATAGCTGTCTTGAGAAAAATGATGCATTAACATTTTTCTTTAAAAAATAAAAAAGGCCTTTAAAGGGCTTTGAAGGACATTCTTAGCTTGTATGGCAACTCCCACAAAAATCCTTTATGATTTGTTGCATGCATCCCTTTTATCCAAGCATGTTATCACGCTCTGACTGAGAACTGGAACATTAATTTTGTGAACACAGGCTGCTGTCAAAATACTGAAAAAATCAAACCCAATGTATAATTGTGAGCATCAAAATACTTTTTATTTTAATGCTCACATTTTAGAAGTTTTACAGTGATTGTACACCATCTGTTTCTGTACAAGTCAGTTAATTTACCCTGGCACTAAATTAATATACCTGTTTACTAAGGCAGCAGTTCTGTGCTTCAGGTGTATCCAAAGATACACCTGTGGCTGTTGGACTTGCAGTCAGGCAGGTCTAATTTCACACCAGGTTTCCAGTCTGCTTGGAAAACTGGTACAGATACACCTGTGTGGCTGTACGGATAGCAGGTCCTGTGTAACAATCCAGTTAACAGCTAGGACACAAAACAACCATAGCCTTTTTTAAAATGAATCTGGAGGTTGAGTAATAATTCGTAGAATCATAGAATATCCTGAGTTGGAAGGGACCCCTCAGCATCATCGAGTCCAACTCCTGGCCCTGCACAGGACACCCCAGCAATCCCACCCTGTGCCTGAGAGCACTGTCCAAAGACTTCTTGAACTCTGTCAGCCTTGGTGCTGTGACCACTGCCCTGGGGAGCCTGTTCCGTGCCCTCTGGGTGATAAATCTTTTCCTAATATCCAACGTAAACCTCCCCTGGCACAGCTTCATGCCGTTTTCCTTTTCACACCAATACAAAACTGCATATTGTAGTATTATTGTATGATTGATACTTAGTTCTAAGAAGTGTTTATTTGGAGGTTTGGGGCATAATGTAGAAGGTGGAGCTGGCAGTGCAGACTCTGTGTGTATGCAACCTATTTCCTTTTCTTCCTCCTAACAACCTTAAAAAAATGAAGTTATGTTTTCAGGTCTTTGTCATGGCTGTTAGGATATTATTTCTGTTGAAAAAAAAATCTACTTCTCATGAGCTTTCATGATAAAATGTTGGAAAAATTGCTTTTCTGCCTCAATGTGCCCAGAGCTGAAGCAGTAATGATGGGAGCTCTTTCAGAATAATAGTAAAACAAACAGTTGGGCGTTATTATTTTGCCTCCATTTCCCCATAGGTAATATGATAGAAAAGTTTGCATATATCTAATTGTAAATAAATGCTTGTAAATAGCTTGAAACGACTTGCTTTTAGACTTTGTGCTTTATTTAGCACTTCCATGGTGCTGCTTAAGCTGCTGCTTAAAAGGAAAGTGAAGATGCTGCTTAAAAAGCAGCTTTCATGAGATATTGCTACATTAGCTTTTTAGCTGATTGTCTGCTTATAAAATCAAAGGAAGACATTTATAAGCAAAATTGCTATTTCTCAGATAAGACCTTGCAGATAATAAGGTAGAAGGTTTAACATTTAATATGAATTAATATTTTTATCTGAACAGAAAACAAATCCTCTAGCACTATCTTTAAATTATAATGCTTAGTTTCATCCCAGCGAACAAAACCTGACGTACACTTGTCAGTTGACATTGTTTGGCATGTCATCTGGTTTTCTCCAAGACGCCCAGCCTTTTAGATCAATACAATATAATTAGCTGCTTTAAACTATACTTATCAAGTATTTCATAAATATTTCCTTAAATAAAATTGGTAGCTGTACAAGCTCATTTGAAAATAGGTGCTCTAGCATCTTTGTGGTGAGATGAAGAGTACTGATGCCATTCAAATGCCAACACCTCTAAGGCAGCTTGCTTGAATTCCATGAAACTTTTTGAGGTTTGGCTTAAAAAGGAAAATTAATGCTTGGCTTCTCAAGCACAAGATACCTGCTGCTTTTTAATAAGTGTGGGAGCCATATGGTTCTATGTCATGAAGGATAATATTTTCAAATCCAAAATGCTGTCCTGCCTTTCAAATGCAAGAAAGTATTTTCTTTTCTAACTCTGCCCTGAGCAGTTATTTATTCTTCTGTTGTTCTTTGGTTATTTAACGAGTCTCTGTGCAAGACCTCATCACGCATTAACGAGTAGTCACCAGCAATATGACTGCAGCTATATTGAATAGGCAAAATGAAACAGTGTAAAAAATACTATGTGAAACATAAATAGTCTAGAGAGTTGTTTTGAAATGAGTTGGTCTTTTCTAACTCTTTTTGTCTGGCAATAGAATTTCAGATTAGGAGGCAAATTGTAGCTGGGGCTTTGAGATGTTGTGCTTTGTGTTGCGTACAGGCCTCTAAAACACGCACGCATTTCTGTCTAAAGAAAGCAGTTTACTGCATCTTGAAATTGTTTTAACCTAAGCCAAAAATTAAGTAGGACAATTTTATTTCATAATAGGAGATGTGTGAATTGAATTCACCAAAAGCCACGTAATCAAGTTACTCTAGCTTTAACAAGTTGCCATGTGTCAGCTGAGCATCTGTGTGAGCTCCCAGTCCATGGCATATGTGCAGCCATTTAACTTAACCCTCTTTCACTCTGGACCAAATGAAATTTCCATGCCCTGCACATGCCGTGGTTGGAGCGTTCAGGCCGTGCTTGTGCCCAGCCGATGTGCAGAACCTCCGTCCGTGTGCGTGACTGCTCCGCTCCTTTTGTGCAAGGCGGCCTCGCTGGCGGGGCTTTGGTGACAACTGCTCCAGTTAGTGGGGTTCTCATTTTTAAGTGTGTAATTTGCCTGGAAGGGCCCTATTGTCTGCAGATTCGAGCATTGTGCTCAACTGAACATTTCCCTGGGGTTCTGGGCACAAGAGCTAACCTTGCAGAAAATGGCCTTTTGGTAAACAATAGCAGCAGCAGCAAAGTGCGAAACAGCAAGAAAAGCGCAGTGAAGTGTTAATTTCAATGATTTGTTTTAAAAGATGGCCTTGTAAGGCAAAAAAATAAAGCATTCAGCTGAAATCCAGACCATTCTGAAGAATGCTGTTAGCCTATATAAGAAAGGGTATCTTTATGATAAAATAAATATCCTGTCTTTTATGATCAAGTTGCATGTACCTCGTCTCACATATAAATAGATGTAAACATCAGACTAGTTACTATTTTCATGCATTGTATTATGTTTTAAACTAGCATTTAAATAATTTTACTCTTTAGAGTAATCTTTAATTAATCAGTAAATTATTCAAAATTAATTTTTATTCACTGCTATTTCTAGTTAGTAACAATGGGAAATTATTTTTCTAATCTGTCTTTAGAGGTTCATCTGCTGAAATTTGTAATGTTTAGTGAAATACCTTTCGTTCGTTTCTTTAATTTTAAGATTCTTCATTCTTCAAATATGACTTCTGTGGCCAGTTCACAATCAAGATATTTATTTTAAGTTGATCACTTGGTTGTTTGCATGATAGGGTCTTGGACAGCCTGCTTAACCTGATCTGTGAAATACAGATACCAGTGCATGACTGGTACATTATGCAGTGTACCGGTGTGAGACACATTTTAATAATGCTTGTAAAATGCTTTGAGATCTTCAGCTAGTAGTGTAACATACTTCAACGTGTGTTTAAAAGTAGGGTAGCCATTTATAGAGCCTCTAAGTTGAACCAGTCACTACAGATTTATCCTAGCCAACCTTACCCTCCCATCTTCTGCAGCTCCCCTTAGTGCAGTCCCAGCTACGTCATTGGTATTCCGCCACACTGAACTGCGTTTGCGAAGTGTGGAATCAGAGATTCTGGTGGTCTACATTTGGGCCCAAAATAGTTCTCTGCCAGCTTGGCAACGTGGCTGAAATGCTGACAAATAAAGATATATTGGGAAATTGTGATACAGGAAATCTTTTGGAAGAATAGTCTTGTCACCCTTTGCTGGGCTTTCACCGTTACTTTGGACCGTAAGCAGAGTCCTTGAAGCTGTGGGAGAAAATCACACTTTCAGCTGCTGCCACAGCTCCTTAATAAGCTGTATGCAAGTGGCTTTGTAAGAGTAAGTGTACTCTTGCTAGCTGACTGTTTCAAAGTTCTGTCGTGGGTTTTGGTCCAATCAGGCTATTAAGTTGGGTAATTGTTTAAGCAACAGTGAAATGCAGACATTGACATTTGTTATAGAGGAAATGTAATGAAACATGAGATTTTTCTATGCTAAGTGAATTCAACTGGTTTGCTCAGTTCATAAATGTATTTTAACTACCAGTCCTGCAAAACTGAGCTCCAGCTTGAAAGTCAAGCTGTGTTCTGTTTCTTCCCAAAGTTTTGGTAATAATTTTCTGACACCCAAATTTTGCTTTCTCTTACACCAGTGTAGCAGTCATTGTCAATCCGCCTCTGGTAGCACTGTAGTATTGTTACTGAGGATGTAACTTGAGCAGCAGCACTCTTAGCTTTCAGTGATTATGCATGAGGAGAAAGTGTATGTTTGATTTTAGGAGCCCAGGCTGTTTTCATTGTTGGTAGCAAAAGAAGAAAGCATATCTGACTAAAAACTGGTTGTGACTGTGATAGCAATTTGGAGTGAATGCAATGAGAAGGTTTTCAGTCACTTCCCAGGAAAAAGTCTTTAAATTGCTGTTTCATGTGAGTTCTTGAAAAATAAAATATTTGAAACAGTTCTTGAACTGATTCTCATTAAAATCTATATATACTTTCAAAAGCAGTATCTGACCAAGGCTTCTGTGAATAAAGCAGAGTAAGCACGCTGATCTGTATAGAATTTGGGAGAGTTGTGCCACCTATAAATAGTGCTATTTGTGGATAAAATAGCAATTTTGCTATTGCAGCTGTATTTTTGTATCCCCAGATGCTACGTTGCCTAGCTGCATCATTAGAGAGTGATCTCAGATGTTCTGTACGGTGCTGATGGCACTGATGTACTGCATCAAAGATTGCAAATGGCATTGATTACCTGTTTCTCACTTCTTGTTTTCTTATGTATGATAATCATCCTGAGGCAAACTAGGAAAGGATTCCTGACCCCTTGTCCATATTCTGTAGGACAGTATTGGTGTCAGGGTCCTGAGGGTATTGGTAGGCCTTAATGACCCTGAGTATTAGGGTCGTGGAAAAGGGGATAAATGTTTTGTCCGTTTGTGAATCAAAAGCAGGCCTTTACTACATCCATATGTAAAGGTAAATTTTCAGAACTAAGTGCATCATGAGAACATCTTGTAATGCTTTTTCATTTGTTAGGTCTCTAAAATGAGTTGAACATGACTTGTATGAAAAAGAGAAGGATTGAACTTGCTTAGATTTGCCAGATGAAAAACTATTTGAGATTGTGATATGCAGTGCCATACAGAGGGAAATTGGTTCATGTAGTTAAAGTAAATTTCCAACTTCATGCTTAGATCCAAAAAGGCACTGAAGCATGGTGGTGATTAGTACAGACCTCTGTTTTCATAGTAATTTTCATGGTATTGAATGTTAGCTATATCACATGATGCACGGACATGAAATAATCTTTGGATAAAATTTGGACATAAAACTTTTTAGGAGGAAGAACTAGAACTCAGATATCTCTTTTTCTTTTTTCTTTTTTTTTTCTGGTGGGTACTGTAATCAAAATATAGTTCTCTTTCTTTCCTAGCTTCCTTTCTCTAAAGTATTCTTATGTCTGCAAAGTTCAGTGGCCCCAAAAGACGAGGTTGAGTATATTGTCCACTCTTGTTTAGCTTGCTGGATAACGTTTTCTGTTGTGGTGGGAGAGAGGTGGTCGAACAGAAAATTCCTCTTGACTCTTTCACACTTTAGGTTAATTCTATGACTTTCCATCATCTGTGGATGAACTATCAGATACACTTACATAGCTTCTATGCCGGACCACTAAGGCTTATAAGCGATGCTCAGTATGCTCTGATAACAGCAGTGTTGTTTCTAGAAGCTGACATCTGATCTGGAGGTATCATAGCTTCACTATGTTACTGCATGGCAAGAACTGAAGATATGGTGCAGGAACACCAAGTACTTTTGCTTTGATCCTGAAGGACTGACACTGTCTGCTTTTCTTCCATTTAACTATATCTCAGTTTTCCATTTTCCAAATAATGAATAGCTGACTGTACTGTACATGGAGAATGGGGTGGAGAATTTACATCACCTTATTCTGGGGCCTTTTTTTGTTTTCCTACCATCTTGACTTACCAATGCCCTTGGTGCCAGGGCTGCTTACTGCGCAGGGAAGCTGTAGGCCCTTAGTGTCTTTGAGAACTTCACTGCTTTGCAAAATGTTGAAGTTGGCTACTGACCTCAAAAGCTTTTGGTGTGGGAAAGTGTTGAGAGAGAAAAAGAGAACAGATGGAAACTGATAGACATCCCACTGCTGTCTCATTTCCTTGGGAAACCAGGCTAAAAATAAGTTGAAAACTCGAGGACTGATACTTCGTTGTGAGTGCCCGATCCCCTTGGCAGTCATTCTCACTCATCCAAGAAACCTTTAGGTGAACTCAAAGACCTACACTTAATGTGAACTGGAACTAAAAGGATAATCTATTGTTTCAACCAAAGGTGAATATCTTCGGAATACATGTATTCACTGTGTAAAATACAGAGAAAGACATTTGAGCCAAATGCAAAAGGCGTTGGTGTGTGTCAGAGCATGTTGGGTGCCTACCAAGAGTTAGTGAATGATTTATAGTGAAGTGTTTTGCCTTTCCTTACCATTATGAGCAATATGATAATGTTCTTGGTGGTCTATTAGCTTCAGTCTTACCTATTTTGGCTGCCCGCTGTGGACCATCTCGCTGACCTCAGACTGCTGTGCTTAGAAGGAAGGTATTGCTCAGAAATGGGGCTTGCGAAGGAAGCAAACCAGTTTGAGTAGTCTAGAAAGCACACACTCAATTAATGTTTGAGCAGTGGTAATCTGAATGGCATGTCGTGATCTTCTGATAGTATCTGGACATAATTATGACACCTGTCATCTTTTAGTTTGGCTTTATTCCTTATTTTTCATTCTTAACTTTCTTGATGTGAGTGAAACAGGAGCATCCATGCTTTGTGCTCCCAGATGTAAGTGTGTGGAACTACCAGGGTGGAATGAGCTGTAGTGTATTTTACCATGCATTCTGCCAAGGAAATGGTGCAGGCATTTCCCAGACAATCAAATGCGTGAAAAGCTTGAAAATGCCTCCTCTGCAATCTAAATGACTACTTACCTCACGTTATGATAGATTAGACTTGAGAATTGTTTCCGTAATATTACTGTAAATAACTCAACCCTGAATTCTGCAACCGAAAACGTTTTGATGCCACTGTGTTTTAACTGGCTTTAGAAAACCAGCAAGGTTGAGCTGAACAAAATTACCTTTTGGTATAAATTGCTGTAATATTTTTCTCCAGACCTGAGATGAAGGTAGCTGTAAATATGGTTCTGAAATTATTCTCCTATCTGGAAGTTAAAAATAGAACTTAAAACTCACTCTAGTTCAGTTGCTGTTATGGGAATTGGGGAAGGAATTAATTGAAGTGCTATGACCTGAGTTAAACAGGGTGTTATATTTAGATGGTCAGACAAGCTTCTTTTAGCCTTAAAACCTGGAGATCTCAGAAAGTTGTATGCGACTTCTATAGAGTGAAAATAAATACCCATGTTTGTATTTTTCTAGTATTTACAAATTAGGTGAGATAATTAGAAATTGCAGGAAAATGTGTGGCATTCCAGAAAATAATGATTTTTTCAGTGGTTTGCCTCAGGGCTTTTGATACCAAAATAGTAACAAGATTCAAAGTACAAAGAAGGTTGATTTAATATTTCTTTAGGGAACTGTCCTGAAGAATATGTAACAATCTGCTTCCGACAAGGAAATGTGAACCCAAAGACATTTTCTAAATACCACATTCTTCCAAGCATTCACATATAATTGCATGACTGCCAGTGACAATCGCATTCAATTGTTAAAGAAAAATTCTGGCTGCATCTTTGAACAGATGGGTAAAAATGGGGTATGTATTGAGGCCAGAATAAATTGGCTTGCTTTGAAGAGGTCATCAGATTACAATAATCTTCACTAGCCAAAACAGACCATTAGACATTTGGAACTATATCCAATCCATTTTTTTTTTTTTTTTAAATCTGATCCTTTAGAATATTCAGCTAACTTGTAGAGGCTGCACTCAAGCCAATGACGTCCATGTTGGACATGAGATTTTCCTGTTTGAAGGTAGGGTTTAGGGATCACAGACAACTAATAGCGGAAGGAACGCAGCTAATCTAAAAATGCAGCTAAATCTAAAAATGAAGAACAAAGAATGGAAGTATTCCATATGATTTTCTGTGGAATTTGTAGAATTAGTCATGCTTTACACTTCCATATGCAAAATGTAAGCAATGCTTAGCAGCTGTTGTGAAAGAGAATTCACTTGAAGTTCTGTTTCATGAAACTTTTGTTTGTTCCCGTTCATTAAAAATATTTTTTTCTACTATTTTTTTTACCTCTTGACTAAATGTTGTGCTATCTCCAGTCTATAATGCAAGAAGCTGGAATGCATCTTGGAAGCTGCTTAGAGGTTTAGGCTGTAAACGGATTTTGCAATTTGAAGTGGAAAATCTAAGAAAAAACATTCTATGTCATACACTGCATCTATTTAGTGTTGTTCTTTTTAAAATTAAGGGTATTTGTTTTAAAAAAACCCATCCATTTTTGCTTAAATTTGCTTTAATTCTCTCTGTATTTTCTAAAGAAAAGGAGAATCATAGAATGGTTCTGTGCCTGCAACGTTCCATTCCAATACTACAGTCTTAGACCCTTTGGAGTCTACCTACATGAAGGACAGTGAAGTCAAAGTTTGACAGTCTATGGAGGGATCTTTGGTGGTTTTTATGCATAAATTCTGCGTACGGTATATACACTATAGCAAACCCACATTTTTGTGTCGGTGCACATTTATTCTCCCCAAAGAAAACAAAACAATTAATTGATGCCACACATGGAAGGGCTGTGGTCCAGGAGTCTTATCACTGTGCTGGAACAAGGCAGTTCAAGCACAAGTGAAGTTCAGGAGCAGGGGCTGTGTATTTTGACATGAACTCTGACTTTATCACGTATGTCGTGGGGTGTGTATGTGCCCTATTTTATCTTTCCTGGTGTCCTTCTTTTATTTTGCAGATAAATCTATTAGGAATATGTGTGATAGTGATGTTGTTATGCTCCAGGGTGTTTTAATAGCTACCAACCAACCATTTTTTTTCATTCCATGCAATTACAGGTTCTAGCCAGAGATTCATGAACCTTCCTCTTCCTTGCCCTGTTTCCATGTTTAGTTCATGTCTGCCTGCTGTATCACCTTATTGAGAGATCAGATCAGACATTCAATAATACTTGCATCACAAGTACACAAAGAAATGTTGTCAGGTGGTATAAGTATATTCTTGCAAACTTAATAAAAAACAGAGCCAAAGGGATTCTTCATCTTTTACCAATGTAATGAATCTGTGTGCTTTTTAGCTCTGAAGTAACTTTTATGAATTCATTTAAACATATCTCTCCACAAAATTTGATTTTAATGTTCCTTGTCATTAAAGAAATTAAAGAAATATATTTTTTAACTTTTCAAAAGGTAGCAGGCAAATGCATTTAATTTTGAAACCTAAAAAACGCTAGTAGGTTTGAGCTCTGGAAGTAGATCTGTTTCACCGTCCTGCCTTCCTGTTGTTAATCAATATAATGAGGTTTGTCTCCAAACTGTATTTTAATTTGTATTTACTTGCATTGCATTCAGAGAAGTGTGTATTAAGTATGAGCAATTTTGTTCTTAGTTGACAGTTTATTTCAAATCAGTTTGTTTGTCTAGCTGCAGAGCATTAACAGTATCAGCCTGTTTTGTCATATAGCAAGAATTTTATTTTTTTTTAAAGGTTTTTTGAATGATTCAGTTACCAAGTGCATTGTGGCTCTACGCTTGACTGTGGTGGTGAAAGTGAGTACCTGCATGCCTGTGGGAAGCCATTCAGACAACTTCCCGTGCTCGGGGAAAGGGAAATGCATCACCAAGCCAGATGAGGTAAGGTCACCTTATCGAGACATTCCTGTAATGTGGCCATTCCATGATAATTTAAACACAGGGCAAGTTGTGCTTGGTGCTTGGTGTGTGCATACCTTGCAGCTGGGTAACGGGCTTCGAAAGCTCACGGATGTTACTGAATAACAACAATATCTGTCTGCTATTGCTGAAAATCAAGCACAGAAGTAAGAAAATAACAGATACACCATGCAAAGATTCACGCCCTGCCCTGGCAATAAAAACAATTGTTCAAATCAGGTATAAGGGAATTTGTACTGCATCTTACTGTCACTGTAGAAGGAAGTTTCTTTAAAAGAGGACCACGGCGTGGGCATCTGGGATCTCCAATCTCCAGACCAATGTGCTCAGATTTGTTTCCAACCTTGTTTTAGGTTTTAGGTCTGCTTTAATCTAGTACTTCTTCCTCCATGTCCTAATAATTGCTCACTCAGAATAGACTGACCAGTGCAATGGAATTACCTGACCATAATTATGAGAAGAAACAGAATGGAGTGATCTGGTTGCAAATTTTCCTGTACAGCTTTGCCCTTTACATAATACTACATTGAGGGATTATGATGGCAATTCCACTGGACACTGGGGATTTTGTGTGATCTAGCAACCTAAGAAAATAAGAACCAAATCTCTCAAATTTGCAGTCTGTATTCTGCTTTTACAAAACCAGACTAGGCTTTTGTGATTTAGATACTGTATACTCTGTTACCTTCTATACATGTTATTTTTTTATTTCATGGATTAAAAGTCATTTACAGCACAGATATGCATATTTTATCTTTGGTTTTATTAATATTCATTTGGGAGATAAAAGCAGTAGTAACTGTTGAGTAAATATTAACAGCTGTGAGCCTGCTGTGAACACAAAAAATTTGGCATATTGAGTGAATTCACTTTTAGTTCATCTGCTACCATTTTCTGATTTAAATTCTCAATAAGCATGTTTGATAGAAAAATGGTGTTTTGGATTGTAACAACAATAATTAAATTGCCACGGTAATCTATACATACATGGCAGTGCTAACATCTGGAATAATTATCTGTTTTATTTCTCAAAAATGAATTTTATAAAATGCTTGAGGTAATGCGTGAACATAATTATTGCAAGATGAATTTAGAAATTAATGGCACTTTACTATACCAGCTGGCTGGTATCCAAATAAATTATTCATTCAAATATGGTGTTCTATTTCCTAGTCCAGTTTCGTTTTTGTGTTTTACTGTATCTATAATTTTTGTTTTATAAATTCAGTATTTTGAATTTGACTTACATAAAGAAATGTGTTCAAGTTTACTATGAATAACAGCATATCAAAATATTGTCTTTTCCCAGTTTTTGTCAATTTGAGAGGTAAAGCTTTTGATAGATTGCCTTATTTTGTATATTTTCATGTTGTTTGTCCAATTTTATGACTCTAATTTCTTTCTCTTGTTTCATGTCATGTTACAAAATAAAAATAAATTGCTTCCTGTATCTATGCAGAAGAATTAATGATTTTCTGCATTAAGGGAAAAGCATATATGGCCTCTAATAATTATCCATGTGTTATTAATCTTTTAAGATGTGGCAAATAAAGTAAAATTTTCTTTAAAAAAGACAGACAGATTGGCTTCACAGCAAGAAAGAGAAGCAATTATCTAACTGAAAAAAAAGATAAACCAGTATCTGTATGTTCCCACCTGTAATCTTGACATTGGAAGCTTTTTATGTTAAAACTGGAGCAGTTAATGATGAAGGAGCCTCGCCTTGTGCACATGCCGTCTGTTGTTTTCCCTGGCAAGTGAATATTAAAAATTGGGACTGTTCATATCTTTCCACTATTCTTTCTCTGAACCTAATAACAGGAAAATTTATTAATGCAGTGTTTGTGGTGTAACATGCACTGGGCTGTAGTTGACCAAGACCCTGTGGCTGAAGCTGTGGGACACAGAAACCATGTCTAAATCCACTTCTGAAGAGTATCTATCAATTAATGCCAGTCAGAGATCTGGAATTAGCAGGAGTCTCAATATGTCTAAATATAAAATAATATATAAAATTAATGTAAATATATTTATATGACGATAAAAGATATTTATCGATCTTCAAATAAAACTTTAACTTCGGAAATGCAATTGCTTCTATTTTTGCTGTTGCAAACAGCTCCTGAATTTTCTAGAACTTGAACAAATGAGGAATGCTCGCAGTGATTCTCTCAAATGCCATCAAACCTGTGCTAGGTAGCCTGCTGGGCTGGGGTAGCTTACTAGAACATCAAATACAGTGACCAAAATGTGGGTACTTTATATCCAGCCTCCTTCTTGGGGCGGGGAATCAAAATGCCGTGTTGTCTTTTTGTCTGTACTGTGTTTTTAAATCCGTGAGCTTTCCTTGCTCTTTAGCCTATTAGGTGCATCAGAGAACTTCAGACTGGAAACTGATTTATGCCCAGCATAAGATAAAAATAGAAGGTGCATATTTCTTTAAGTAGAATGTTTTTGCCATTGTTTAACTCAAATTATGTGAGATTGTGCCCTCAAATATCTTGATGATTTCCCTAACGATGGAGCAAGCAGCTGCCAAAATCGCGTACTTGACACGACAACCGTTGAGTCTGTTTCCCATGACACACTTTTTGCAGAACGTAAACTTTAATTTTCTTTAAATTTAAAACGTGCCCTTTGTGATTTGCTGTTTGTTTTTATCCATAATTCATCCTGTTTTGCACAATCTAGTCTTGCAGGATGCAACTTCTTAGAAGAATGCATAACAGGCTTAATGCCATGGGCAAGCTCAGAGCTCTGCTGGCTGTAGTCATTGCTTCCAGTGCCAAGAAGATTAATGGTTGTCTTTGGGGTTTTATGTACTTCATAGTTTTATTTCAAACCCAGTAGAATGTAAAAGGATGTAGGAACACATCTGCTTAATGGGAAATGTAAATGTAATTAACAATCTGCAGTGATACAAGCACAGGGGCATACTGTTATGTACAGAGTGCATATAACTATAAAAAAGTGAATTCTGGTGTAACCTGGGAATCTCGGCCAGTTTTACTCATTCCTTGCTGATGTATAACTTGAATTCTACTCAGCTAGATGCTTTTTATAGAGTGTGGTTATGAAAAGCAAGTAACGCAAAGTTTTGTTTTCAGTTCTTGTTGCTTTTGAAAGGAACATAAAATTCATCCCTTTGAGCGAAGTTCTGTGAAGTGAGGTGATGCTGAGCCCAAGTGATGCCTTTTCCTTCCTTTGTATGAACTTTGTACCTGTTTTGCTGCCATGCTTGCCACTCGTCCACAAGGGAAGCAGGAAAGTCTCAGAAGTGTAACACTGGTCTTGGCATCACCACAATAAAAATACCACTCTCACATTCATGTACTCAGCTTTACACCAGCATGAGTTGTCCTCAAAACAATTAGCAGCTGATGGAAGAGAAAAGTTTTGCTGTAAACCCAAAGGGGAGAGATTTGTCAGGTGTGAATTTCTGATTTCATGTAAGATTTCGAAGTGAGCTTGGGCCATCCATTCATTGTGAGTGCCACAATTTTGCTTACGTAAGGGGTTGTTTCTCTCACAGATTGCTCTGTTCCATAACTCTGGGTCTCCAGTGTAAAATATGGATGAGCTGACTGTGTAAATATGAAATTTTATTGCTAGATTTAGAACCCATGAGATTTACACAAAAATATCTGGCCTCTGCCTGCACTGAGAAATAATGTATTGAATTGAATAGCAGTGGTTTCCATGTCTTCTATGTGGGCTGGAAGCTTTGGTATAGATCCATCTGATCATAATCTGTAAAAAGGTAGATTGTAAAACCCCTCGTGTATACCTGAAGGTATGCTGCCCTGCATGTGGACTTATTTTCCTAAGTACAGTATGCTCTGAAGTATGTAATTATCATACAACATTTTGCTCCGCTATTGTAGTGACTCACTGTGAGTTGTACTAAGTACTGAAAGTCTTTCTCAGTAAGAGGCAGTAGACACTAGTTTTGTTCTGGTCATCTTAACAGCTTCTTTGCTATAGTAAAAAAAAGTATTTATTACTCTGCTTAATTAGAATAGCAAAAAGGTATATTCCAACTATATTTATAATATAGTACAGGTTGGATAATAGCCAATTATTTTAAAAATTTCTTTTATTGCCACCCAAAATCATATGATAGATGTGCACTTAACTAAAATACACAGATGATCTCTTGATTGATAGTAGATCGTTTTGGAGTTCTAAGTGACATTAATTCTGGAATTGTGGCAGTGTGGAGCTGCTTCTTGACTCAGTTTTCCTCAAATATACTAGTACATGTTATCTATTCAGGAAAAAAAAATAGTATCAGTTGGGGTAAGTGATGATAACCCAATCTTCTCCATAGAGTAACTTGTCAGCATCTCAGAACTGTTATCTGTCGTTAGACATTTCAGGTTGAAGTGGTACAATGCTTTTCTTTCGCAGCTTTCAAAACCCATTTTGTTAACTACACTTTATGGTAAATTGATCCCTATATCAAACTCTTAGAGAGATATATTATCTGAGCCTTTTTTAACTTCCTTTTTCATCATTATTGTTGAAGCAATGACTGATTGTTGCATTGTTTAAATGTATTAATACCTACTTTGTAATGATGAGCTTTTAGTGCAGGCAGAGCCATGCTGCTTGTGTCTCTGTAGACAGCTCATGTGAATTATCTTTAAAGACAGTTACTGTGCTATGCAAGTATAATAATTTTGACTCTATTTTGCTTGCCTGTCTTTCCTTTCTGTTGAGCTACAGCCTTGTTTGGAAACCTGTCACTGGCGATATATGAGATATTCAGACCTCTTTTGTGAAGAGGCTTGGGTAAATTCCAGAACATGTGTAGACTGTACACTTAAGAAGGGCTTCTGGCACTCCTGATAAATAACATACTCATCATTTTGAGTTTTGAAGATGTATCGTATTTATTCTTGTATAACTCTACCAGTGTGATGTTTGTAAGGAAGAGTGAAATCTGGAGTTTACGGAGTGAAATGTTTTATTTATGTGAAGATGATTATTTTCTACTTAAGTCACAGCTGTTTATTCATATGAAGCAAAACCAAGTAAAAATAGAAGCCCCCATCTCTTTGTTTCTAGTTCCATGCGTGTTCTGCACTTTGCATTCCAATGTTTGCGCATGGGACAGCTGCGTTCCAGCACTAAAGATCCGGCTTTCAAACAGATGAGAGTGAGTGATGTTGCCATCTAGTGTTTAATGAACAAAGATTCAGATGTAATCTAAATGCTTACTACAGATGAGAGAGCTTTCCTTGCTTCTTTTCTTGGAGATTTCCTTGACAATCTTAGCGACCCAAAGATTTTTTAAATCTGATTTTAATTATTTTATTTCCAACAAAAATGTGCCATATCATGCCTCCTGTAGGTACTTTAAACCTTTAACAGGTGTAGTGGTCTTGATTTTTATTAAGCAGAAAAGTTTGGAAAAGGTAGTGAATGCATTCAGAAGAAGACATATTTTAGCAGAATTTGAAAGGGGGTGTTGCTGCTGAAGCACCACTGAAGTGAGCCTCTGGGAGCCTGTCCTGTAAAACGTGCATATTTGTAGGAGGATTTTGTTGCAGTAAATCTGCACATTACTGATTCTGACGGTTATTTCAGACTATAAATCTAATTTCTGGACTGGAACAAAAAAATTATAATGATTTAGCTATTACGGATCTGATCCCAGCCTCCTTGTCGAGATGAAATGACCCAACATCATTAAAAATTTGAGCTGAAGAATTGGTGTGGGTTTAGTATTTCAAGGAGTAACTTTGTTCAGTTGATGTATTGATGCGATGGCAACTACTGTTGTTATGAACAGGAAAACCAAACCATCTTTGTTGAGAAGTGTGCTAAATGAAAGCATCGTCTTTGAAAATTCATTGTCAAGTACATATCCTGTTTCTTTTCAGGCAACATTTTTTTGTGAGTGTGAAGATGCATATAAGGGTTCCCTGTGTGAAGAATTTGATGCCTGTCAGAGCCAACCTTGCCAGAACAACGCAACCTGCACTGATGTAGCACAGAAACACGACAGGAACAATTTCACCTGCAGCTGCCTGCCTGGTAGGTTTTGAATTGTGCCTTGAATAATGCAGCTTCGCTTGACGTTCGATGCATATCCTTTTGCCGAGCAGTGAACTGTGCAACTTCAGATACTAGAACAGAAAGAGAATGCAACAACAACCTGAGGGCAGTGGATGATTCTTCATCGGGGAAAAATGCCCTTGAAAGCACACATCTGAACCTTAACCTCATGAGGGAATTAATCATAACGCATGGAACTTTACCTACTAAAAACACAGGAGCAAAATTTAGTTTACATCAGCTTTTTCTTTATCAGTTTTTTTTTTTTTCAGAACTGTTCTGTGACCACCACGCATAAGCTTAGGTTTAGCTTTTTGATTTTTTAAAGTAATTCTTAATTTTTTAAAATATTGAATATCTAATGTCGTTCTAATGGCTCAATCATTGTTAACTTCAGTGGTTTATATTTCTACCCATAATTATTTTATCCACCAAAATTTGTGTCCACACACTAAAAAGCAGTCAGGAAAACTAACTGTTTTCATTTAACTTTGAATTTCTAGAAAATGTTCATTTCATGTGAAAAATATTAAAAAAGAAAATTGTAGATAAAAGAAAGATAAAGAAAATTGTAGATGAGAGTTTCATTATCTCATATATCTCCATATGCAAGTTTCAGAAAGATTTGTATGTGAATATGATCATGTTTCCCAAATTCTGATAGAAGAAAGTGTTATGAAGTTAAATATCAGCACAAAACGCAGAGGTGTAACGATGCTTAATGTGTACCTCACCAAAAAACTGCTTTTTTCCCCCTCTCTATGGTGATTGTTCAGTACCTCTGCACTTCTAGTCCGTGCAGCATATTTGGGATGCTATTCCTGAATCATATTCTCTTTCACATGGTCAAAACATGCACTATAGGTGGTAATAAGATAGGACATATTTATTTTTATAAATCTGTCATAAGATATCATCTCTGATGAGATAAACTCATCAGAGTTTTCCTGAAAGCTGTAATGACAATTGCAGGAAGTCCAATTCTTGTAGCAAGATTCAGAGCAGCACAATCATTTCTGCCTTCATGCCACATTCTTTTGGATACATGTTGAATTCCAGGGTAATTTTGAACCTTCACAAACTTGGTAACAGTTCAAAGATGGAAGGATGTTGAATTGAGTTAACCATATTCAATATTGTGTTACAGTTCATAAAAATAATCAGCTGAAGGTGAGAGCCAGAAAAGCTGTGAAGCCTGTAGATGAAAGAAGTCAGTGGATGCAGTCTTCTGTAATACTTCATTGTTGGTTTTGTACAATTTATGTGAATTTGAGACCAGTTAGGATTACAGAAAATCACTGGTTTTCCAGAGTGAAGCTGACATCCCTCCCTCCAAGTGCTTCAACACAGTCAAGAGGACCTGCCATATGAGACCCCATTTCTAGCTTTAAACCTCATTTTTCCCTCCAGTTTAGGTGATTTCATGGAATCATTTTACAATATACAGCAGTTTCTTTTTCCAGGTTTTGCATTGCATAAAATAGTTTTATAATTTAGCTCTCTATAGCATATAACAGTGGAAGGCACACAGAAAGTCTTGTAGATGTTTTTCTGTAGTAGTGCTGTAGCAACTCTAATCTCTGTTGGCAGCCATTTTATGGTGACATCATAAATTTAAACAGGTATGGGTATTACTCTGCCCAAAAGACTTGCAAATTTTAATTTTGATTGCGTGAAAAAGAATTATTTAATAAAACCATGGGGGTTCCCCCCCCCCCGTTGTTTGATTTGGGGTTTTTTTTCCCCTTTTTTTTTCCTTTTTCTCCCCTGCATTGGCTAAATCCTATCCAGGTATATCCTCTGTCTCACCTTGGGGTCTTCATCATCCATACCTGTTCATAGCAGTGCTCATCTGGTCATAGCTTGCTAGTCTTTAACACCAGCCCTTCAGTTAAATATGCTCATTATGGAAGATATTTATAATTTTTTGTAGGGTTCTTTTAAAAAAAATAAGATGTGTCTGTGTGTAGCATGTAGTTTTTTCTTCAGTCATGCATCTAAGATATTTTCTTGAAGGTAAAGAAAAATTAGAAAAGGGGAATGTGTGGTATTTGTTAAGAAATTTAAGTATGGAGTGTAGAATAATTTAGATTGTATTTTAAGTTTGTTCATTTTTTGGGGATGTGTTACAGACATCAGACATATGGAACAAAGCAAACTTATGGTCAAATGGTACAGTACACACAATCTGTAGCTTGTGAACTTATAGAAGCTTATTTGGAAGAGTTTGCAACTGTGCTGAGCAGTTCTTCACAGCTCCCACTTAAAATAAACACTCTCTTTGAAGCCCAGAAGTAGGAGCAAATGACAGTCATTCAGCATATGCACAAATAATTCATTAGTGTCAAGTTCTGTTTAAAGCCTTGCTAAAGATTACTGACTTGAGATTCGAGTTGCATTTGAAAACCATTCCAAAATGAGTTTATTTTTTTGGTTATACGGGTACAGATGAGGACCCAGCACCTATCACCAGTTCACTAATGATGTCAGAATCTTGCTGTTGGTAAAATACAATTGATGTAGTCTCTAGAACTCTGCTATTGTTTTGTGTTTCTCCAGTGAAGTATACATTTTAATTATAAATCCCATTTTGTAAGAATTTAGAAGACTGTCCTGGATTCTATTGCTTATATTGGTTAATTTTATTCAAGAAAAGTGATGGTACTATTTGGATGGCCGAGCAATACATTTAGTGGTAAACCCTCGTTTTTGCTCCATCTTCTGACTATTGTGAGCTGTTTTGTAGGTTACACTGGAGAGCTGTGCCAGTCAGAGATTGATCATTGCATCCAGCAGCCATGCCAGAACGGAGGTACCTGCTCATCCCACGTCAATGGATTCAGCTGTCAGTGCCCGGAAGGTAAACAGCAACCCCCTGTCTAGTGCCTCATACAATGCACTGGTTTGTGGGGCGTACTTAGTCTCAATTTTCAGTTATATTGACACGTAGATATGTGTATTTAAATGCTTTTAAAACTGTGCCTTAGCCTGTAATTGTAAGCAGAAAAGAAAACCAGATGAGAAATCTTGGTATAATCAGCAATAGGATATGAAGTGTTGTAGGAGTTGAGTGTTTCAGTGTATATGTGGTGCAGAAATGTTCTTTCGTTCTGCAGTAGAAATCAGGCTCCAGCACCGATGAGAAAGGTGAATTGGAGGAGACTTAGGGTGTGATTTGATTTTTATGCTGTCCGCTAAATGTGTGAGAAAAAAATGCCTCCCTTGTAGTATTTGCACATTTCTGCATATGGGCTGGTTGGCTAAAATGTGTGTAAAAGTAATAACTAAAGGAATTATTTCAATCCCCCAAAGTTTTAATTAATTCTCCTTTACATTTGGACATACTCCTTTCTTGACATGAAAGCTTCTCACTGACTCTCCCTGGTAAACCTTGTTAATGTGAAACAAGGACACCCCAATGCCAGAGTGTGCTTTCATAACGCTGTGCCGACTGCAATGACAGATCCTTAAGTTGCGCATGAAAAAATTATCATGAGTGGAAGCTTTCAATTATGAAGCCTCCTATTAGTTATTTAGAACTTTGAGCTAATTATACTTCTGTCCTTCCTTGATCTGTCGGTGTTGGTTTTGTTCTGGCAGCACCTTAATGCTTGCTCTAAGGTTGCAAGTCTTTGATAACTGCTCTGGTTATATCTACTTGCTTAATAATGAAGATTATTTGTAGTTTCTTCAGGCTGATTCCTTGCTTTTCTAGAGTGCTATGCTTTAACACTTAATTGCTGAGTTGAAACACAGACACTGACATATTGACAGCTGTGCAGATCCTGCATGTGAAAAAATTTTGGAAGTTCTTTCCCTTATAAATAGTAGTGAAATTTAGGAGAAAAATATTAGATGATAGACTTGGTCAATAATTTACTTGTGATTTTCTTAGGAAATCTGTTCAAGGATCTTTAAGGATGCTGTGCAGGAAATGATCTTTCCAATAACGTTGGGAAAAGCAGCTGTTGGGATATTTAGTTGTTTTATACCTGCCATATCTGTCTCTGTGTGTGGCTCATTAATTGCCATCTCCTGATGACCTGGTAATGAATGTGCTGATCGTACCTCAGCTTCTCTCCTGCTGCCCTGGGTACGCTGCCCACGGGACAGGGTCACTGGTGGGCTGAGGTCCCTGGAGGGCTGTGCTGGGCACTGTGGCTGTGCTGTGGTGCCAGCAGCAGCTCTCGGTGCCCTGCTAATGCCCCCCTGCCTTGGGCGCTGTGCGGGGCCGTGGCTGCTCTCTGGGGATCCCGTGCCAGTGGCAATTAGCTGTGAGGGGAGCGGGGCCGGCTGCCAGCCCGGCCTGGCCCACGGCCCTGGCATGGCTGCCAGCCACAGTGCTGCTCCTACAATCGCACCTGCTGCCCGTGCCAGGGCCCCACGCCGTGCCCCTGTGCCGTGGGGAGTGCAGGACAGGGAAACCTCCCCTCCACCTCGCTCCGGAGCCCTCTCCCCAAGGAGACTGATGGAGGGGTTCCTGCTGTGCCACTTGCTTGGTGTGCGGAATTCCCACTGGCAGCAGCTTTGTGCTGCAGGAGAACCAAGGCACTGGTGCCTCTTTTCTGTTTGCTCGTGTTTGGATAGCTCTGTGTTAAGCTACTTGATTCCTCAGTCTTGTTGCCTGCTTTGTTCCTTGAATATTTATCTTCTGCTCCTTTCTTTTCCATTGATCTATATTTGTGTTTGATAAGTTTCCAGTTGTTTCTGTTCTGTGCTCTGCTTTAAGTAGGCTTCTTTTGGCACCGTTATTGTACTATCTTAGTGTTCAGGCTGTATGCATTGCTCTTTTTCCTTCTGGGCACATTGGTATTGTTTTCTTAGTGTTCTGGTCTTTTTGTTCGTTGGCACTTCTGTTTTATTATGTGTTACGAGCTTGTGCCCCTTTTCTGCTTGGAGTCTTGAGGTTTGCTATGGTTTCTGGACTTGCCTTAAAGACACAATGTGATTTTTGACCCTTTCATAGGAAAGAAAAAACCAAAACAGTTTCTTAGCGACTTCAAGAAGAACTTTTCTGCTCGTAGGCTTTGTTGATAGGCAAACATGCTTTTTGGGTCATTTTAAAAAAAAATTTCTGTGCAGAGTTACTAGTTCTAGTCTCCAGTATTATTTTCATGTTTCCGAGAACAGCTGTGTTGTAGAGCAAAGATGGAATTGGGGGAAAAGCTGTTACTCTGCTTGTTCATTTATGTGTCTGACATGCTCACATGGTATAGATGCTTTCAAAAGCGCTAGGGCAACAACGGAAAAACAGTTTTACTGAAATAACACATAACTCCTGTTAAAATCAGGTGTTGTACACTGACCTGGCATTATTTCCAATGGAGAAAAAGCCTTCGGAGGGGATAGTCCTGGCCAGTTTCCAAATCACTTTCTGGATTGGCCAGGATTATTTCCCTTAGAAAGAGTAGTTTTATATGAGTTCCTTGGACGTGAGAAGATCATTCTTAGGTTCACAGGAACAAATGACATCTTGTGTGCATGGTTGCTCTTCCTGTGCTGGCCTGTGATAACTCAGGAGCAATCTCAGAGTTTCTCTCTAATGGTTGCTGGTGGTTCAAGGAGTGGCTGTTTCCCATGAAGTTACACAGCTGGGCTGTGCCCGTGATGAGGGCCAGTGTTGGCACAGAAGTGGCACTGCCTGTCTGCAGGGGCCCATCTCTTGCTCTGGAGTAGCCTCAGGACCCTGTTAGGTAATACAGTGTTGCTTTTTAATTATGTTCTGGAAGGTCTAATGCCAATGAAGGATTCAGATATTTCGTGGAAGGAAAGCAAGAGTTGATTTAACAAAATGTATTGTCTAAGTTTAGAGATGAGTGTCCCTTGATCATTCTTACACCATTTGGGGTGTTAACCTCTCACAGAGGCATAATTTCAGAGCTTTTGTTTGGGTTTTGAAGAGATTCAGTAATTTTTGTAAATACAACAAAGAAAAGTTAATTGAAAATTGCAGATGCAGTAACTTGCAAATTTGCCTACCAACCCCCAATTTTCTAATTTAAGTGAGGTCTCTTGCTCTGCTGCTATTCTGCTGTGCTAAATAGTAATCACTTGTTGAGAAAAAGCTTTTCTTTCTGTAGTGCTAATTCAGCACAGTGGGGAAAGGTAGCCAGGGAGCTTATGTTTGTGTAGGAGCTACAGCCTGCAGATATAATGTAGCTTGCAGAAAAGGATAAGAAAATATGGCAAGTATCACAAAGGGAAAAGAAAAAGATGGCAGATAAAGGAATGAGATGGAAACAGTGAAGAATGATCTTGAGATTGTGCATTTCTTTTACAAATGAGATCTGTGGTTCGTGAAAAATCATGTGGTAACTGACAGAAGGCCAGATCTGAGGCACTGAAAAAGCAGCCTATCTCAGATGTGAACAATTCATGACGATTCTTTAGATAATTTTACTGTCTTAAGAGTCCTTTAGTAAAGAAAATTTCATTATGCTTACAGATTCCATTTTCTGTGGGATGCACTGTAGGTTTTAATATCCAAAATATGTCAGAAAATAAACTCTTATCTGAAGTTGTTGAATCACTTGTACTAAAGAGAAAATTGGATTTTATGTTTGAATTTGTAGTGAAGACGCTTAAGCAATACTAAATGCCAAAGAATTTGTTTAAAATTTTGACATTGTTGTTGTGAAAATAATGTTTGGATCTTGTACTTGCTTACAATGGGGTAGGGATCTTTGATTGTTTTATTGATTTTCTGTCAATAAACACACATTTAGTAAATATTACTTTCAAATGGTTGTGCAAAGGAACTTCTAGACATTCTAAAACCCTACTCATAGTAAACAAGTCAACCTGAAAATAAATATTTCACATTTCTATTCAGAATCATTCCATCCTTACCACTCATAAATATCTCCTCTCATTTTCTTCCACTTCCTGTAGTGTAAAACAGACTATTGTATTGACAATAACATTAATACATTTTATTTGAGCTAATTGGGGTACTGCTCATCAGTTTACAAATTTGGTTACTCCATTTTCTTTAAGCTTCTGAGAAATTATGTGTATTTCCAAAATACCCTGAAATGGAACTAAATACACAACTAATAATTGGAAACATTAAAAAATCCTGGCTGGAATAAATAAATGTCATTACATTAAATTAATAAACAGATATTATTAAATAAATAGACAGAAGTTCAGACATGTTGAAACTAGTCATCCTTACTTATATAGTTATCAAATTCACAGAAATCTTTGTTAAAAGTTAAAATAAAAAAACCTAACTGCATGGAAATTGCCTGATTGTGTGGTGAGGAAGTGTGTTCCTTCCAGACACAAATTTTGTAAAATTAGATAGAACGAAAGACTTGGTACTTGTGTTTATATTTGTTTGACACATTTTAGAGATTTGGAGACCCTTTGTTAATTTTGCTCATAAGATAATATTAAAATAATATAGTAGTGGACTATGGTTTAGAACAAAGCCAGATAGTAATGAGCAAAGTGCAGATCAGATCCAATAAAGAAATAAACTTCTGTTGCAAGATGTTTCTGAAGTTCTGTTCCATGCAAGTTTAATGTCCTGATGGTAAGTACAGATGAACTGCCTTCAGTGTTATAGGAAAACATTAATCTTTGATAAAAATAGCTTGCATTCAGCTGGCCAACCCCATAAAACTGGCCTGGGTTCTTGGGCTGTTCCTGCTTGCTCTGTGTGGAGGTCACCAGCTTGGACAGAAGGGGCAGAAATATTTTCATTCGGGTTAATATGTTTTTGAAAAATGGTCATCAGCAATAATGGATGTCATAGCCATCCTCTAGAATAGAAGACAGAGAGAAAACAACGCTATGATAAATAGTTTAACGTATAGATTACTTGAAATTCACATTCTGATGATTCATAAAATCATCATAGGATTGATTTTATTTTACTGTTGACAGTTCGATTTGAGTAGCTACAGGTAACTACTACTGGCAACACACTGAGGAAGAGCGTCCTAACATATCTGCAGGTATTTCTGAAAATATTGGAAAGCAATAAATTTATGAATGCTCATATTATGGTTTCTGTGGTTTAGAAAATAGAGTTTGACAGAAAATGCTAAGTTGTGATTCATGTGTTGATTTGCAACAGCAGCTAGAAAATGCACATTGTCACCATGAATCTTAATTGACTGGGAGAACAGAAGTTATTTGCTGAGATTTAGAATAGTTTAAGTTTCAAGGTTTTCACTCTTTTCTCTCCTTCATTGTTCATGTAAAAGACTTTTTCTCTAGTATATCTTGCAGATGTCATTCTAACTTCTTTAGATTTACATAGAATAAACCTATTTACAATCTTGGCTCCAGGAAACTGGGTCACACAGGTGTTGCAAAGGGAAGATTTCCCGAGGTTACTGGTAAACAGAATGCAGAATTCTTCATATTACCATAAGAGAGTTTAATTTACCTGAAGAACATTTTGTTGTTAATTAAAATTTTTCATGGCTGTTTAGTTTCTGGTGCTTTCCACTAATCTGATGTTTTTACCTGGCACCTTCCCAAATTGCTCTTCTTTTTAATAGACTTCTCCTTAATGCTTGAATGGGTTTAGCCTCTATTCATCTTTATCCATAAAGACTTAGCTAGGGTGAGTTTCAATCAAAATCTTACAGCGTTTTAATGATTTCTTGATCCTTCTGATTAGTAACATTTTCTCTTTCCAGAATTCTGATGAAATACCATTTATTTCTATTTCCTCACAAGACAAATTTCTATAGGGAAAATAATAAATTGCTTGTCTTTCTTTTAGTACTTATTCCTGTATTTCAAAGTTAAAGGTTTTGTAATCCTGAGCCCTAGCAACTCATAGACTTAATTTTTCACATACCAGTAATTCTTGGGATTGGATCTCATGTAATATTCAGACAAATCAGTTGTTATACAGGATGTATAAAAGGCAGTTCTATGGTGTCTTCAGAAAATGTTTAACTCCTTGACTTGCACATGGATCTTTTGTTTTCAGTAGCCAAGTAACTAAAATCCCACCATGATGAGAAATCTGGCTTTTCTCCAGAGCTTTTCTGTCTCTGAAAACTTATTTCTGATCTAGTTTCTATCACTGCCCTGGAGGTCTGTAGCAATTTATGAAGCATATCACCTAACTAAAGACTGTTACTCTTCTTGACAACTAGCCAAATGGCCTGGTTCATGTAAGCACAAACATCATACTGTGGTTTTTACCAATATAAATATTTTCTATTATTGCCTTTCCCCCTTACGTTCTGTGTTATTCCTTGGTAAATTTTGTGTTCAGATCTTTCAAATTACCAGCAGTCTTTGCATTTCAGTCATGTCCCTTTTATACCAGCAATGACCTAGATGCAGGGTTGGGTCGGTGTTAGCTCTGTTGAAGAGCAGTTCAAGGGATATTTGTCTGTAGATAAGCAATGCTGATTTTTTTTTCCCCGGAAGTTGATTCTGTTTTCAGCCAATACACCTCTGAATTTGATTTTTAAAGTTATTACTTGCATTATTTGTTTTCAACAGTTGTTCTGCTATGGATTTAAATGTACATTCAGAAATGCCAGAATAATGGATTTCCATATTTTCTCCTTTGAGTATTCTCAGATATTTGACTCATGCTTGAGATTTGAACTTCCAGAATCACCTAAACACATTTCACAGTGCAGTCAAAGATAGCACAAGGGCAACATGTTTTGGTGTATTTTAAACCTGCATATGTTCTTGAAGTGCTTTGTCACTTGAAACATTAGCCATCTGCCAGTAACCTCCTCTTGTAGGGAGGATTATTGCAAAGGTTGTAGTGAAGCAGCATTAGGGTCATCGTGTGACCTCAGATCTCCTTGATCCTTTTTAATCTGGTTTCAGAGTTACTTGAGAGATTTCACTGGACTCATTGGCTGATCCTTCTTTACTCCTTCTGGTAATAAAGTCCTTTGCAGATTCTTTTAAATCTGACCAAGATTTTGTTATAACAGTACAGGCTTTCTTAATCTGTCAGTGAACCATTGCTGGAATTACATCCTCGATCTTGGGGTTTCTGTTCTCTGCAGTTTCTGATGGTTAGTTATCATCTACAGGAGGGACCTCTAGTATAGGATTCCACAGGATTTGTTTTTAGGCTCTCTCTGTTCAGCTTTGGGGAGCAGGTGGTCCTGACAAAGCCCATGAAGCAATTGGAGCCACAGGATAGCAAAATGGAGAGGACAGAAGGCTCTTGCCTGTTCTTCATCTGTGCTCTGCCAGACCTGATTTTCTCTCCTGGTCTGTTGCAGAGTTTGTTTGACAAAACTTAAAAGTCCAATCCATAGGTTATTTTGTTTCTTCTTTCTAGTTACTTTTTTTGGGTTTTTTTAAGTAAATTGGATTGTTTTTTCCATGTTTTTCATTCCATACCTCTGATGTAAGACTTATGAACATCTGATGGAAATGTGACACTGAAAGTCATTTGTCCAGCACTTAATATTTTGAAGATGCCCCTAAAATCGTGCTGCCAATTGGGACCAAAAAAATCCTGCTTTGTCTGGAACTCACAGAGCAATTGTGGCCTCCCCATCTTTTCTTTGTTCCATTAATATAAATTTTGTTAATTCTGTGAGTAGAACTCTGTAATATGCTCTGTGTGGGTTACTCACCTTTGTTTAATATTCTACTGTAATGTTAAGAGCTTTTTTACAATGTAAGATATTCCAGGGAATTTTAAGCCTGAAAAGTGATGGTCTGTACAAATGGACCAAATACTTGTTAAAAAAAAATTATCAAATTGAATGGAAAGGACAGTTTGCTCTTTTATTTGGAAGGGTTCTAGAACTGGAATATGCTTTTCTGACTTGCTTTAGGACACAATAACCATGCATTGTATTGCTACATACATGATGTATGTGTATGCATAGATACAAGCTGTAGTTAGCTACTGCAATTTATTAAAACATTATTCTTCCCTACATCTGATTAAAAGTTCCCTTGCAAGAATATCCTTTTCATTATGTCTATTTTTGGCATGGTGTTGCTTCAATAAATCACTGTCTCTCCTGCTAATGAGAAGTCTGTTCTTGTAAAAGATATTCTTTAAATTATTGAAACTCAATAAACCCGTGTTCTGTTTAAGAGGTTGTTACACTGAACATACACGTTAACAGTTAGGAAAAATAGGTCAGTTTTGGCTTTTTTCTTTTTTTCTAGGCTAGCCAGCTCCTGATCTTTAGAAAATCTCTTCTGCTTTTCAAGCCAGATTCACTCAGAAAGCAGATAAACACTGTCAGTTTCAACAAATATTTTTGCAATTCACTGCCTTAATCATTTATAGTATGATTTTAGCTGAAGTATCTCTTTTCAGAGAATGTTAATGGGCAAAATTAGAGTTTATTATATAAGAAGTCTGTATTTTTATAATATTCATAGAATTAGAAAAGAAAGGAATATAGATCTCTCAATGGCTTTCTTTTAACATGATTTAGTTATTAAAATTGTATGCATATCAGAATGCTTACTTATCAAACCCATTTATTTCTTTTAGGGTTTTTAGGAACCACTTGCGAGGACAAAATAGACCCTTGTGCGTCATCTCCCTGCCAGAACAATGGGACCTGCTATGCAGACAGACTTGCCTTCTCCTGCAGCTGTAGTCCTGGATTTACAGGACCTACATGTGCTCAGCTGATTGACTTCTGTGCTCTGAATCCGTGTGCACACGGCATTTGTCGCAGCGTTGGAACCAGCTACAGATGCCTCTGTATCCCTGGTTTGTACCAACACTTACATGCTCTGTAAATCTTCTAATATTTTTATATGTAGGTTCCATATATAGCTTAAAATTACTTCCTTTCCTTCTTTCCAGTCTATAAAACACATTGAGCAGATGTTCTATCTGTTTAGAGTAATGACAGGAATCTACACATCGCACTTGGAGAACCAGAAATTGCAGAGTGAGCACTGAAATACCCACTGAGATCCATATGGTTTGACTGAACTCTACAGCTGTATTACAAAACTGTAGTCTGCAGGATAAATCTTTTTAAGGCGAGGCATCGGCACTGTTGGAATTCCAAAATTTGGTAGAGAGAATGGAAAATGTAACTCTGATCTTTAGGAAAGGAGAAAAACAGACAAGGTGGCTGAACAGAGGTAGAGAAGGAAAAAAATGGGTTACTCCAAAGGGTTTCAGTTCTGCCATCCCTGTTTACATAAACTGTCTCTCTCGAGAAGATCCAGTGGTGCTGCTCAGGTGAGTCGGGTGAGGAGACTCAGCTGGGAACTGTCTGACAGCACAGCTGGACAGTCATGGGGTCTGGGTAGCAATTGCCTTAGCTCCAGGTTTCCTTCATCCTTGTACCAATATAACAGAATAATGGGGTGCTTAGAGCTCCCTTTATCCATTTTAGCAATGATAATTAATAGGGGAAGTAGCAGGTAGAATGTCTGATAACCAGTGCTATATATCCACTGCTGCTTAAGCACTTACAGAGTGTGAGCACCAATCTTTGTTTTCACTTGAATAATTTTGACACCTTTTTTTTTTTTTTAAGTCTGTTCCTATAAAGCTATAAACTTGAAAACTGAAGAAATTAAGGATAAAACAAATTTGCAGTGCACAAGGGGTAAAATAAGGAGCGATATTTGATAGTAGCTCTGCTGTGACATTCACATTGCTCTACATTCCTTTCCTTCTCACTGCTGCTTTTCCTTGTTTTATGAGAAACCAGTCACAATTCTTCATCTCCTCCATCTCACTTCGCAGGATGTGCAGCTATCCTACCAATCTATTTGTGGATATTTATGAATATGGGGATTTTGTAATGAAATCTACTAATTCAGCATTTTTAGTTGGTGTCAGAATTTATCTGCTTTTTAGAGACATGGAAGAGACCATCAAAAGTTTTTTGGGAGGTACTCACAAATTACCAGAAGCTAATGGAAATTTGTTTTTGGAGTTGACAGATTTATAGCTGAATTACATACTCTTTTATAAAGGAGAGAAATATGAAAGTGAAATGCAGACAATACCATAGTAGTGTTACCTTCTAATACGTTTGCTGACAGCACTTGTCATTAATAGTAGGAAAAACTAGACATTTCTCTTTCCAAGAATACCAGGGAAGTTTTAATCTCCTTCAGCATGTTCTCTGCCTGTGGTTCAAACAAAGAAAAAAGCTAGTCAAATATTCTTGGTCAAATAAAAGCTTTTTTCAGAACTTTGTCACTTAAACCTGATTAGAATTCCATGGTTTGTTTTTTTCAAAATTTTTCTGTCTCTCTCAGGACTTTAAAGTAGTTTTAGACCTCTCATGTTATGGAAACTTATTTTTATTTGAACAATATTTATGCTTTTAAAAGTTAGAGATGAGAAGCCTTAGAGGTTGCATCCAGGACCATATATGGCACCTATTTAGTTGAACTCTTTTGTGTTGCTCCATGTATGACATTAAAAACAGCTTTATTTTTTCCAAACGTTTTATAGACTGCTGTAAACTTCACTTTAAAAAATAACATTACTTGCTTCACATAGAGGTGGAACTAGAGGCCAAATTAAGTGAGCTTGTCATTTATCTGTCAATAGTTTAAAAACTTGGGTAACTTCTTTGGGAAGGTCATTTAAGAACTGCACCTAAGTGGTAGCAAGATAGGAATAGACAGAATAATTCTTTTCCTTCTTTTATGCCTTTTATGCCTTTTCATTGTTATGAAAATACCATTCTGGGCTTATATTAAGTGATAGCAGCAGAATTTGAATCAATTCTCTTCAGATATTTTCCCCATGAGTTAAAGGGATACCAGATAAATGGCAGTCAACCTCTGTGTAGATCAGCGTGCAGGAGGCACCGTAACATACACTTTGCCCTTGGTTTGGGTAATTATTGAGTGTAAGGCAGATAAGAGCAATTAAGCTTGAGGATTCCTAGGTTGCAATTCCTAAAAAACCCCAAACTAAAGTAATAAATACAAATCGTAGCCTAATACATTTTTTGGTATCTCTATCAAAAAGCAGTTTGCTAGAGTGGATGAGTTATGTCTCTGGGATATTAAGAAGCTGGATTCTATTTACAATTTTGCCTGAAGAGACCTTGACAGTGTCTGTTACATTACCTGTAAAGTGAATGAATAAAATTTGTGTACAGTTTAGTAGCATTAGCAAGGGTTAATAATAAAGATATTACCAGGAAAGAAATGGTCTCTGCCTTGTGACCCCGAGGCTTTCTCACTCGCAGGCTCTCAGCATCAGTGTGCCAGCTCCTAGACCACTGTGTTCTCTGTACAGGAGGCTTTCAGACATATCCCTGAATTCCTAAACATTATTTTTTTAGATTTATTAATGGAGAGGAGGTTAAATGACATTTTAGAATTCTCTTCTATATTGATTATCTGGCATGTCTGAAACACAATTTTAAAAACTTTGGAATCTGTCACTTAATTTTTGTGTTCAGCTCTAGGATGCACTAATATTTTTTTTTTAAAGTATTTTACAGAGGATATAATTTTGCAATACAGGAACAAAGTGCCTAAGAGTTTTGCTTATATGTGTGACCTGAATGCCATCCTTCCGTGATGCACTGTTTTAGTGTCTGTTGGATTTTCATCTGTGTTACTTCTGCCTCAAAAATTAAACAGAGAGGAATTTTAAATAGTTCCAATTAGCCCAAAGTCTGTGCAAGCCTCCTTGCTTGGTAGGCAGTTTGGCTTCCATGGTTTTTTGGCCAGTGTACAGATTCGAGGAATGATAAATGATAGTAGTTATCCTTGCATAGCTGCACAGTTTGCAGAACATGAACAACCAGACATTAACTACTAATTTTTTTGTGTGTGTGTTGGCTTTCATTGTGGACTTTCATCTAATAGCTTGTACAGGAAAGCTAATTTGTATAAGCTAACTTGGAAAGCAGTCTAATACTTTTGAATATTCCTATTTCCAGAATGGAAGGAAAAGCGTGTCAGTTATTTCCAAGTCAAACGTACTTCAAATGTCTGCTGAGGGGCTCTGTGGAATTCCCAAGCCTGTGCAGCCCTACCTACTTTGTAATGTGTGTCTGAATTTTCAATTGCACATGAAACCCTACCTTAAATCTTTATTTGTATCCAAATATTATGTATTACTTATATCTTTATTAAATCCAATAATTAATATTTATCACCTTGCCCTTTACAGGTGACAAAGAAATACTTAATGTTTGGACATTAGATTCAGGGTTTGTGTCGTGTTTTACTTCTTACCCCATATTAAAGAAGTAATTCTAATAACAGTTCTTGTGTTCATTTGTTGGATTTCTCATCTAGAGCCTGGTTGGTGAAACTAGTGGGACCCCACTGTGTCTGTTCATAGAATGTTTATTTAGTCCCTGGATCCCAAAGCAGTTTCTTCCTCCTCTTAAACCCTTTTACTCTTCATTTGCAATTGTTTTAATACAGCTATTGTTGTAAATTTCAAATGCAAATATTTAATATAGTACTTTTAATTTCATCTGTTCCAAAGTGGGGAAATGTAGCTAGAAATTGCATAGCTTAATATCAAAGCAAAGTTTTGGATTTGGGTTTTTTGAAGACGTAGATTTTGAAACTGCAAAGCACATGTACAGACATCAACACCTGCCCTCTATATAAATATATATGGCATATATAGAACATTTGGAAAAAAAAAAGAAAAGAAAAGAGGAGTTTCAGAAAAAGTGCTGCAGGGTATAAAAAGTGGCTGCAACTTTAGAAGTAGTACTATAGAGTATGTTCCCTTGATTCTACTGCTCCTGCAGCTTAATAGATGGTTCTAGGAGCATAGGTTTATTTTAGTGCCTTTGCAGAGGCCAGTGCAACATTTGTCTGCAGCAGTTACAATTTTTCTTTTCTCTGTCTTCCCCTTCCCACATTTTGTAACTGGGGCAGGATACGTGAGCTCGGGAAGAAGTGACTTTAGGTTAATTCCAGTTCCTGACTGTCTCTGAGCCCGTTACTGCTTCTCATCTTGTTTCCACGTCTACATTAAGACAACGTTCCATGCAATCTGGCCATGGCTGCTGAGCATGGCTTCCTACCTTCCTGCCATCTGGAGCATTCTTCTCTCTTTCTCTTATTTAATTGCTGTATAAGCTCAGCCTTTCGCTGAACACATTTATTTCCTGACTGTATAACGTGCAACTCTGTGTCAGTGAACAGCCATATATATACATGGACTGATGCTGTTCCCTGCAAAACAGAGCTGGTTTGCATTGTACTCCATTAGGCCTTCCCATAAAGATGGGATTTTATGTTTGCTGCCTTGATTGGGTGAAATGTTAAGTATGGATAAGCCCAGGGAATCACTATTGAGGAGTTAGCATCTAAAAAGGCTAAAAAGCTTTCAGCTTTGTTCTTTATTGATTTCTAGAGGGAAAGTAAACTTCTGCCTCTTTCTTTTGTTAACCCGATAGTGCAGATATTCTTGAGAGATTACTCTGCTGTATCTTTGGCTCTTGAAGGCTTTGACAAAGCCCCTGTCTTCTCCTCGTCAGCCCATGTGACACAGATTGTGTGCTCCCTTTCCCATTTTCTCCTTCTGCAGTTTTCAACAGCCATGTGCAAAGGCAGTGCAGTTCAGCCCGTAACTGAAGGTCATGCCAGAAAGCATCAGGAAAATAACCTGCTCTCTTTGAGGCAGACTTCCTGTTGCTTAAGAGGAAGAAGAATTTGGGGATCAAGGGGACAATGGCAACCGATCTGTTTCTGCTTTTGTAAAGACCACTAGCAAAGGGATAGTCATGTAGAGGAAAAAGGGGTAACATAGGGACATCTCTCTTTTCGGGGTTTTTTAGGTTCCCTGTCCATTCCTCAGCTTCTGAAGAGAGCACGTCAGAACTGGACCTTCATTCTCAAGTTCTGCTTGAGTTCATGAAGATGCTGTTACTGAAGGCTTTTCCAATTTCAAGTGACCTGGAAAAAAAAAGTGGCCCTTTTTTGAAGCTTCAGTGCCTACTGTGTTCTTTTTTGTCCTGTTCAGAACACAGTAGCTGGAGAAGTGTTGTTAATGTAGGTGTTTTTTCTTTCTTTCTGAATATGTCCACAGAAATGCTGCACACCACAAAAGATGCAAAGAGCTGCATTTGGCATTGGCTGTGAACATAAAAGCAGCAGAGTTGTAACACTACTAGAAAGAGAGGAAGCAACTACACTAGAATCCATTACTCTGAAGTTATTTATGAAAAATTCTCCTGTTTCAATCTAAATTCTTCAACAAAAATACAGAAATTATTTATGTAGTCTCTTTGAAGATATATGTATGAATTCAGTATACTACAGGGTTTATATATCAGTATAATTTAAAAACAGTAATACAAGGAGAAATGCTCAATTAGAATGACAAGGTGCCTCTTATCTCCCTGAGGAGAAGCATACCTTTCCCTCAGGTGGTCCCACAGCAGAACGTTCTCCATCCCAGCAGTTCCAGCAAAAGGAAGCTGCTGGCCCCAGGGTGAGGACGATGAGGGTGAAATTGTGTGTGGGTGAGACCTGCCCTCTCGTGGAGAGAGAAAACATCTTTCCCCGGCTGTGTGCAGTGTGTGGCAGCGTGGGCTGGCTGCAGCCTGAGGAGGGGATACCATAGTTCACATTGATTTTGGAAACCAGACAACTCTTTAGTCACAAATTCCCTTCGTTCTCTTGGAAAGGTGAGAAGTGGAAAACATTTTTTCTGAGAATATCTCATTACATCAGTGTTAAACACTGGGGATTCCCATCTGTTTTTCTTTCTGATACTCCCATCTGATTTTGGTGGTTTGTACGTTGGCTACAGATCTCATTACATAAGGATATTTCATAGAATCATAAGCTAGATAAACTTCATTGTAGTCTAGCGAGAAAACCCATAACATTTAGCATAATTAATTCTGTATTGCCTGGCTGACAGCTTTGGAGAAAGTGGTTCCGAAATGTTTCTTAATAACTTACTCGTCCAACTATTTCCTATGAAAGGACAATTTTTTGAGAATCATAATGGATGGTATTGTCTATACGTCTTGAGTAGTACTAACAGTTGTATCTTCATAAAATTTTGTTCTGAATTATTCATAATAGGGAGGAGAGGGGGAAGGAAAATGGTGTCCGAAGGCAACATTTGTCCTATTTTCTATGATTCTATGAGAATTGTGGCAAAAATTTAGACCAGGATACTGAATATAGATTGCCACTTACTAAGATGAGAATCTGCCCCCTCTTTGGTTCTTTGTTTATGAAAGATACCCTCCTTTCACATCTATGAGTTTTGCTACTAACTAGAGATTACTTTAAGAAGTAAAATCATACTGCAGAATCTACAATTTGTATTTTAGGCCTTTTCCCTGGCATCTTTATTCATGCCCATTGCATATTTATTCATTGTGCATTCATTCATCTAATGCTTTTTTATGTAATGAGGAAATCAAGCTTTTATAAGCACATGAGCACTGTTCCAGTGCATGGTATTATATCACAGACTGCACTACATCTGTAATTTCAACTACTGTTAAGGCTAATGATTGTGTGGTACACTAAGCAATGAAAAAGGCGCTGTTTTCAAGTGGATTAACTCCTTCTTTCTTATCTCATAATACAAATGACTCAGTGGCTGTTAACAGGCTGTGTGGCTTTTCTCTGCTTCTGCATTCTGTGTTTGACTAATCAGCCCATAATACCTGCCTATGGCTTGGGAATACTGTAAAGATGGAAGTACCTTAATGCTTCTACAGTGCTTTGACATTTTACAGCCTTAAAGCTAAAACATGTTATCATTCTAGCTGCTGTTATAGAGTCATCACCTCTTTGATGAAAAGTGGCTTTGCTGCAAGGATCCAAAGGAGCTGGGAGATAGTCGATATTCCTCTAATTCTCTTAACAATCAGTGTGGGTATGCACATTGGTGCTTCTGGCCTCTGCCACCAGCCTCCATCCTTACACCTCACTGTGGTTTATCACAGGGGCTGGGAATTCTCTCAGAACATTGTGCTTCCAATATTTTCTCCGTAATTTTCACCTGGGGAACAGATGCCTTTAAAATCAGTGTCTTAACATATATCAGTTTGCACAGTATATTTAAATTAGCAAGCATCTGCCCGGTCTGTAGTTGCCTAATTGTTAATTTTTACTGGGAAGTGTTTCATAGCTATTTTTATTTCCTTTTCATGTGATTTAGGTTACCACGGCCTTTACTGTGAGGAGGAATATAATGAATGCCTCTCTGCGCCCTGCCAGAACGGAGCCACCTGCAGAGACCTCGTCAACAGCTACGAGTGTGTGTGCCTTGCTGAATATGAAGGTAGGCTGGGGCTTGCAATTGTTCTCTGTAGTTTTTATGGTAGCTTCTGTTACAGAGAGATACCGTATCCTCCACTGGGCAGAAACATATCCCTCGTGTAAAATTAGCAGAGACAAACTTCGGTATTGATCCCGATCCCGTAATCTTTATTCAAATGACTAGTTCAGGTTAACTTCTGTATGAGGAATGCATGTCCTTGTCTGGGCACAAACGGATTCTCTCTGTTCTCCTCAGGTGTAGTTTTTTCTGCTGTTTTTGGATATGTTAGAAAGTGATGTGTTTTTAAAAGAAAACGTAACTGTTCAATAGCCTTTTTCATCAGTTGTTGTTAGACCCTTTACATGGAGAGCTTCCAAATTATTTTTTTATTCATTTTCTCCAGTGAAGTCAGCTAAAAACATAATAATAAAAGATTAGTATTTGAAATAGATTAGCACAAAGGAGTAGAAATAAAAGACTGTTCATTTAGAAGACGGTAAAGCCCAGAGAGAGTAGTAGGTCTGTGACTGCTTTTCCATGTTAACTGCAGCTATTCTGAGATCTGTGTTCAAATGGAATCCATCTTTGACATTTCTTAAGTAATTTATAAAATAGATGAGAGGAGTGTTTGTTTGGCTATACAAATCCTTTCTCTCACAGTAGATTTCAGCTGTAAACAAATTAACACATATCAGTGGTCTGTGACAAGTCCTTCTGGGGAGGGCTAAAATGATACTTTTTTAGTGTAGTCTGTGTTGAATCATGCTGTGAGAACATTTTGAATGTAATTTTATATGCTATTAGGATTAAAATAAAATAAAAAAATAAATATTTTAAACAGAATCACTATGTTTTAAGGAACATTGCTCCAGCATTTACTCATTAAGCATATCAATCCTTATCTGTGCTGATAAGTAATGCTCACTTAACAGCTGCTTGAGGCTAAATATGTATTTCACACTTGTGATTGCACTGCTCTTTGACAATAGATACAGAATTCTTCATTTTAGAGGCCTGGTGAGGAAAGGACCCTCCGTTTCTCATGACAGTTTAAGCAGCACTTAACCATAATGTTCACCATAATGTTCATCTTCTCTTCTCCTCGGCCCTGTCGGTGCAGCTGGAAGCACTGTGTGCACAGCACGTTGTGCTGCAAATGAAAGCAGGGCGCCTGAGCCTGTAAGCAGCTTTTGCTGATTGCTGAGCTCCCATCATTCCAGCACTTGAGGTGTTCAGTGGCACCAATGAACAGACCCGAGGTACCCAGCTCAAGACATGACGTGGCCATCAGAGGCCTCAGTCTTGGCACCACCACCCCAGACCTGCCCATCGGCAGTGCCCCTTCTGCCTCCACACCCCTGGCTGGCAGACAGACGAGCTCTCAGGGCTGGGCAGGACTGGAGCTTGTGCCAGCAGGTCCCTGTGGGCTGCTGCCTCTGCTGGTCTTCACCTGCAGGATGCTCAACGAGAGTGCTCTGCCTTTTTGCTGCTTACACTGCAAATGTCAGCAAAATGATTTCGGCATGTCTGTAGTGTGTTTGTGTGTGTATATATATGTGTGTGTGTATATAAATAAAATATATATAAAAATAAGTTTTATCTGAACAGTAGACCTCAAGAAAATGATGCATGTAGCAGTAGCATTAGAGTCTCTCTCCCCATCCCTAGGTGGGAATATGCTGTGTTATATGTTCTGTATGCCAGATACAGCTTGCACTGTCTTCTGCAAGGCAAATCTGCTGGATTAACAAGGCCTACACTGGGCATGAAAGAGTGAAGGTAGTGGCATGAAGTAGAGCCATCCAATTATTTATTTTTAACTATAATTTTGAGTAAATTTTTAAAATTACTTTAGTAATACTCCTCATTTTCCAGCAACAAGTAATGAGAGGCATCAGAATGCTTATGTATGTTATTAAATAAGTTATTACATAAAATTTGTAGTCAAGACAATTATTGTTTACGTGTTACTGAAGAATTTTAGATAACTGATCAGTTTATGCTTCATTATGTGGTTTTTCATAGACATCTAGTAGTTCTTCTAAGCAGAAATTGCCCTGCCTCTCCTAGCCCACGGCTTGTGGGAAGAGCAGAGAGGAGACGTGTGTGTAAAAAGTTTAGCCAGCATAAAACACGTGGCTTTAGTGTTATGACATCATCAGCCCAGAAGTACAGGTTTGGAGTCTGCACACTCACCCAGGTGAAGTCAAGTTATCACATGTACTGATTCCATGCTGCCAGTATCAGTCATGTCAATGGCAATTACTGATTTTTCCTTTGACAGGAAGGCACTGTGAATTATACAAAGATCCTTGTGTTAACATCAACTGCCAGAACGGTGGCACTTGTGACAGCGAAGGTTTAAATGCTACGTGTATTTGTGCACCTGGATATGCAGGCAAGTGATTTGTGTGTTACACAGAATGCCTAGCTGTCATTGTTCCCCATGTCTAGAGGAAGACAAATACCAAGTAAGACTGTGTCTCTTCAGGAAGGAATTAATTCGGGCTTTGCTGAATTGTGATCAGTCTAGTGAGAATGAAAAAATTTTGATATTACTTACATCTGCTTTGAACTCTGTAGCAAAAAAAGCCTTTTACTAAAGAGACTTCACTAAGCTAGCAGCTATTTAGCATGGCTTATGACCTTGCTACTTGAGACCAGATTGCATTTTAAAAATAGCATTTTGAAGATTTCCAGGTAACCCAATATACTAATTGGACACTGTTGAAACTGGAAAATGTTTTAACAGTGACCTTAGTTACTGTGTGCTCAAGAAACAGCTTATTCCATTATCTTAACATGCAATTCCTAAAAGCCCTAAAGTACTTGTTAAGAATCAATTTACACTTTCAGAGACTGGTAAGGAACCCATTTAATACTTTGGCCTCGTACTTAGACTGATGTGATTGGCGTAATCCAAATGTCTGATGTCAAGATAATTTACAACCTGATGTTCTGTTAGTCATGTAAGGTAATAACCAATGTGAGAGTAATAGGCAAGCCCATCCATAGCTAGTTTATAGATCAAATTGTGCTTTTTGATCTGTGCTAATTAAAGGGCATTCTTTGGAAAAGAATTAGCTTTCCATTGTACAATGTCAGTTCCTCAGGCACCGATTATCTACATTATTGTATAGCATATCAGAATATCCGTGATTATCTGTTATAGCACATTTTCTTGGGATGGAAATTATATTTAGAGAAATGAGGCAGTCTGGGTGAGATTAGTCAAGTCCCTTAGTCCTCAGGCTTTGTTTTCACCTGGTTGAATGAGGATAATCCTTCTTGGAACACTTCTGATGTTCTGAGAATAAAGATGTATTGCACTATAAGGTGTTTTGCAGCAAGAGAGAAGTTAAATGACTGAGGATGTACTTGCTATGTCAGGCACTTGCCATACATAACCTTGGTTTTGGTTTGGTTTTTTTTTTCCTCTATGTAAGGTGAAGAATGTGAAATTGATGTAAATGACTGTGACAGCAACCCATGTCACCATGCTGGAACTTGCATAGATCAGCCTGGTGGTTACACCTGCCATTGTCCTCATGGATGGGTTGGTGCAAACTGTGAAATACGTAAGTTTTGTAGTTCTCTAAGCATTTCTAAAAATGTTAAGTTATATTAAAGAAATTTCTGTTTATCTCTAAATACCTATCTGCACTAATACTCTGAATCATATGTAAATTGCTAAAATCATATTAAATTCATTTTATTTTTGGCCATAGCATTTCAAAAGTGGTTGTGAAAGTTAAAAGCTTCTGCTTCTGGGCACCCTACTTTGAGATGTGTCAGACTAGATTGTCAGGGATGCTGTCTCAGAGCTGGGCACTCAGTTTGCCTTTTAATTGTGCTCATGCTTCAGAGCCTCCCTGCACACTTTGGGTCAAGTGTGTTCCATAGCACTTTAAGCACGGTCCTAAGAGGCTTGTATTGACTTCTGAGCACCTGCAGCTCTAGTGATGTTTCAGCAAAACAACTTGGAACTTGCTTACCTGAGGAAACTGGCTCTGTGTAATTGTGCTGTGACTTGTGTGCGCGTGCATTTACCAACTTTTTCAGGAATAACTTTTCCAGCCATACGCTAATTTCCACCAAATGTTTTAGAAAGAAGAAAGGCTCCAAGACAAAATATTTCCAAAGCATTCAGTAAGACTTAATAGAGGTTCCACTGGTTGGAAGGAACAGCTTCAGTGTGATCTTGTTTCTTAGTTTAGAGAGAAGCTTCACTGTAAGGGCGTCCTTATGGCACAGTGGAGAGTCCAGGAGAGCAGAAAGTATGAAGCCCAACTGTAGAAGAGTTAAAATGGAAATTAGGCTTCATTAGTTCTGCCATTCCACAGACCTGCTTGGTATTTCCCTGATGTTTTGTTCTTGAGCTGGAGATGTTGTCTTTGCTTGGGAATTGAGCTGTGTATTTAACTGCTTGAATGCTCGGGTACTGTGGTCATAGATCCCTTCAAGTCATTATAAAGGTACACAGGTGTGTTAGCACAGTTAAGGTTGCAGGGATAGGTGATACATTATTAAAACAAACACAAAGGCTGGATTAAAAAATGTTTTCTGTATCTCATTTACATAAGGAGCATGTGAACCTTCTATTTTTTACTCTTTTTTACTCAAACTTTAAACATATTGACAGTTTTTTAAAATGGATTCTGCTCTTGATGTTCTTGATGTTAGTCCTTCCTTAACCCAGAACATTCAGTTTCGGTGCTTTCTGGTGTAAGCAAAGTCTGCAGAAGACCATTGCCAGCTAGCCCAGAGATGGTGACAGCCTCGCCTTTTTGTTGTCTCTGTGAATGGCACACACACTTCCCTGGGTGCTGCAGAGCCAGTGGACATTGGGAGCACAACACTGTGTGCTGTGTGCCACATTGCTGATGCTAAAATGTGCTCAGATGAGCTTTTCCTGACAAGGCTGATGTTGGTGACACCTGCAATATGCACGTCCAAGTTGATCAGCAAGGCAGTATAATTCTGCCTGCCTTCGCTATTAAGTAGTTGGCTGACAGATGGGTTTAGTTCTTGGAGAAAGCAACAATCATCCTGGAAATGCACTTCCTGGAGTCCCTTGATGAAGTAACAATTACATTTCTGTTATTTTATGGAATGCCAAAAGGATACGAAGGCTTGCATGCTTTCTGAGCCTGCAGATGTGCTATAGGAATTCAGTGGTGCATGTTCTGGAGTGCTCTGGCTGTCATGCTCTAGTCACTCACAGTTTGTCTGTTTGCACCACAGATACACAGTGAAGCACATGTAAACATATGGGGAAAGGAGAGAAGCAGAAAAGAGGGTGGAAGGAGCCTCTTCTACTGTCCAGCTACTCAATTATTTCTTCTTTCCCCTCTTAGGGGGGATACAAGTTCTTTTATCTTGTGACTGCTATGACAGAAGGCAGGGAATTACCTGAGTGTTAGCTGGCATTAGTAACACTGCAAGGCTGATTCTCAACCAGAAATATTCAACCTTGCCTTGTTCATGGCAGTTGTTTTCAACTGAAGAGGTTGAAGTTACTGAGTTTTTTATCCAACACATGACAATAGCTAAAGGAGTGCATGTATGTAATAATAACAATAATAGAGGAGATAAAATGCAGTATAAAAAATTCTGGTTTGGATTGGTCTCGAATGAAAACAGGAAAAAAAAATCTTCTTCTAGCCACAAAAAATGCATTTTAAAGAACAAATATTTTTAAAATTTGAGGGTCACCAGTCTTTTTCAAGATGCTTCACTTCAGCAAATGTCTGATGTTCGCTTGCTGTTCAAGTCAGTTTGCCACAGCATCAGAGTAAAAGTGTGTGTTGTATGGGACACCATGCTACTCCAGAAGAGAGAACCATGCTACTCCAGAAGAGAGGACCACGGACCTGCAGCCTCTCTAACCAATGCAGTGCCTTATGTGCAAAGCTGTGGAAGCTTTCGTAAAGAATTCGGGTTTTAACACGTTTATAAAGGATTACGCAAACAGAGAGGGATTGAGTTTTGAAGAAATCACTTTGCAGAAAGAATTTAAAAGTATTTTGGTCTGCAGATTTTTCTTCTACAGATCTGTGTAGCCATGTGAAGGTCTTTGTACTCACTGTCTGTCCCTGAGCTGTGACTTGACAAACTGATGGGAACTTAATTCTAATCATATCTAGAAAGGCCAAATCCAGCTCTTTTATAAACAGGTGCAACACTTCTGATCTCACTGGAGTTGAGACAATGGTGCAGTGGATTTCTCTGAGCGCTAAAGTTTGAATCTATCAGTAAATCTGCTTCTGTTCATCTTTCCAGTTCTCCTTGTCGTAGTTATTATATTCTTTCAGCAGTTTGTACATAATGGTTAATAATGTGATGGAAATTAAATTTAAACACTGCATACTGACTTCAGTCAGGACCATCCCTCTGAATGCTAGAAAAAGACACAAAACCCGGCTTTTCAAGAAGCTGGTGTTTGGGAATCATTGGACTAAATAGATCACATTTTATCCTTTGTGATTTTCTGTTACTGGCCATGAAGGAGGCTATTGGTACTTAATCTTTTTTGTAGATCCACCCTATTTATAGTTCTCCATTTTTTCACCAGCTGGTTTAGCTGCTTGAAGTCACTACCTTAACAGGATTTCAGGGTTATCTTCTTGTCAGACTGTTCTTTTTAATTTCCAAGTGCTGTATATACAACAAACGAGACAAGATGTACATTGCCTGGATGAATTGTAATATTTGTTTTATCATCTTATGGTCCTTACTAGTATTAGCAATTCTAATTAAATAGGATTAAATTGGTCTTAATTATAAAGAGGATATCTTTCCTTTCAAAATGAAATGCATTTGCCTAAAAAGTTAATGGAGCATTCACTGTAAAAATGCTTAGAAATGTCTCATATGAATTCTCTAATGCCTGCTGGTTATTTGTTAATATCATTACCTTTGCCACTTTTGTAATTATTAATGTAGTTACTGAGGTATGCCAAACCACGTGGTTACTTGAGAACTGACATTATGAAGAATTTCTAGTAGAGACCGTGGTGTGCATTGAAATCTTACTCTTAATTAATTTTATGAACATTAATATAATAACTGAAAATACTGTGATTTCGAGCTGTCATGTGCTATTTCTAATCTTTGGAGTATAAGCTGTTCATCTTTGTATTTGGATACGGTGAGGAAAAAAGGAAGAAATTTTTATCATCTTTGTCATCCAGAGATGGAAGACATGGAATCTAAATCAGAACTGTCTTGCCATATATCTGCACACATTAGATCTGAATTCAGCCTAGTCTGACAGCCTGACAGAAACCACTGCGTGTGACAAATGTGCTGCAGAACAAAAATAGAAGCCCATCCCAAACTGCACAGAGCACAGCTGTATTCCCTCCTTCATATCCTGACTGGGCAAACTGCACTAACAGCACTTCAGGAACATTAAATCACCGAATGATTCAGGCTGATCAAAACTTTACTGACCTCTGAAGAAGATAAGAGAAACAAACAGCCAGTCCTTAAACTCAGCTCACATTTGTGGACAAAGTCTGAGCACCTTGAGCTGAGAGGTGGTCTGGGACAACCTTCGCTATTGTGACAAAGAGCAGCCATTTCCCCAAACTCTGCCCAGCTGAAACCCACATGTTGCAGCTTCAGGCTTTCTCACCACCTCCCTCTAAAATGGATTTCTTGTATTTCCTGTCCTTGTACATGCCCTGTATTTCTACCACAGGTGGAGATTTTTTCTACAGATGCCACTGAACTGGCAATTTCAACTCAGGTGCTTGAATTATCTGCCATCATCAGCATCCTTGAGAGGTGGCTTCTGGGAATATCTTAACCTCCCAAAGCATATGCTTGGTAGCCCTGTTGCCAGACTGTTTGTGATTAAGTAAAGGGAGTTTCTAAATCAGTGCAAAGAAGAAGTACATTTGAAAAAGGAACAGGCACTTACTAGAAATAACTTTTGCAGAGTGTTACATTTCTGTAGTCAGTATGATTCAAGTCTGTTCCTGTTTTGAAATAGTATGTGAGACCATAGGCTTAAAAGACTGCCAAAAAGGAACCCTGGAGGGAAGTACATGTTAATTACAAATATTCTGACCCATGCTAGAGAGAAACAGATCTGAGGACATAGGCAATAGATAGAAAATCTGTTTGGCATAGACAGACTGTGGTTTGGGGATCAAGAATATTTATACAGAAGATCTGGAATACATACATACAAGAAGTCTTTTCCAGACTGGCTTTACTTTAAGGTCTGCTTTGAGAATCTCAGGGAAATTATGCTTGGGAAAAGACTCTAGTGGACTCACTACTGTAGGACCTTGTGAGGGGTCTTTTTTGTCCTTGAAATGCTGAAGTCTCTGCAGTCTGGTGGAGATAGGCAAAAGAAAGTCTGCGTTTCAAATTAAAAACCAAGTGTGTTTAATACATGTTAAATAACATATTTTAGTGGAAGGCTTCACTATTAGAACAAACTGCACAGAGGACTGGTGAAGCTTTTGCATAAAACCTGCCTGCCTTTAGAGAGCCTATAGTATAAAATAACATAATGCAAGAATAACTTGATGATTTTCTGTTACTTGGGTTATACAGGAGATCAAACTACATAGGTGTTCCCATATGACCTTAAAAGTCAACAGAAAAAAATGGGTGAAGGCTCAACATAGTGCTATTCAAATTTGTGGCATGTTAGGCATGGTGGTGTATTGGTAACAGAACCTGGGAAGGTTCAAATTACTTATCTCCATAGCTCCAAAAGTCAGAAATATTGAAAATGTATATCATAAATTAGTTCTATTCAGCAGGACAGATATAAATTATTAATTAATGATAACCTTTTATTTCTTCTTGGCAGATCTGCAGTGGAAGTCTGGGCATATGGCAGAGAGTCTAACAAATATGCCTCGTCACTCCCTCTACATCATCATCGGGGCCCTGTGTGTGGCCTTTGTCCTGATGCTGATCATCCTGATCGTGGGGATCTGCCGCATCAGCCGCATCGAGTACCAGGGCTCTTCCAGGCCAGCCTACGAAGAGTTTTACAACTGTAGGAGCATTGACAGTGAATTCAGTAGTGCAATCGCTTCCATCCGACATGCCAGGTTTGTGCTGGGGATGGGATTTCCTAGGAATCTGTTCTGATGTGTAACTTCAGTTCATGCACAGTGCACCTAAGTGCTGTTGGCAGAGCGAATGGGCTGCTTTGCTGGGAAAACGCGGGATCACCAGCACTGCTCGCTGTTCTCATCTGAAGTGTGATAATACAGCAAAACTCCTGGAAAACAGAGGGAGTTATTCTGACTGTATTTGGTGTAACTGGTGAAGAGGGACAGATGCAGAGTTCTTAGCCTGTCAGATCTTCTGTTTGGGATGTAAAGATTCTTTAGCTGCTACACACAAGTAATATGATCAGATAGCAAAGGCACATTGATTTTTGTGACTAATTTACCAGATTATTCAGTGAGAATCTCTTCCCATCACTCATTTTTGTGCTCCAATTTGCCTTTCTTACTTGCTTTCCGAGAGACAGTAATTCTTTAACTTTGAAATTTAATAGAGCACTTTCAGGGCATTGAGTGTCAGAATAATACAAGAGTAGAAGTGGAAGGGATTTGACAGCTCAAGTGTAAGCCATGGCACTGATACAGCATTAAATATACTTAGCTCCCTGCCAGCAGTTGTGTTTAAAAACTTCCAAAGGAGTTGAGTAGAGTTAGAAAGGGCTTTCCTGAAGTCCAACCTGGATTTTCTTTGCTATGGACTAGGCTGCTTCTTTCTTACTGCTCTTCAGGCTGTCCTGAAGGATAATTTATCACTGTTCATATCACTTGTATATCAGGTGCTGAGCCCTCCCCCGCTTCTTTTTTATGATAAAAACAAGCAAAGCAAAGCAATTTTTTCTTTCCTAGATTTAACTAACCCATTCTTTCAGTATCTCCTCCCAGATCATGTCAGCTTCTTCATTGTCTTCCTGGGACACACTCCAGATTGTCTTTCTCTTTTTTTTTTTTTTGAAGAGGGGTCCCTAAAGCTGGAAGTAGTCCTCTTTCTGAAGATTTATGTGCACCAAATAAACTGAGTAATCACCTCCTGCATCTTATTTATGGCATTCCTGTTCATACATCTGAAAAGGAAACTTGCTTGGTTTTTTTCTTTTTTTCTTTTGTTTTCTTTCTAGTGACAAATGACATACTTCTGTGACCTGTTAGACCTTTTCCTCATCCCAAGATCCTCTGTGACATTTTGTCTCCTAGCCAGTATGGTTTCTTCGTGTTTGACATCTCTCTTAATAGGGTAGAACTTTCCATTTTAGTGTTTCTTTTTCCCATTTCTTCAATTTGTCAAGATCACTTCAAATTCCAACAGAGTGTTCATGTGTGTTACCATTAAAATGCTCTTAAAACAACTGAGGGAGACATGTTCCTGTGCACTGACATGGAGAAATGTGTGCATATTGCTTGGTGATTGCTGGGAATTCATTTTCTGAATGCTCCAGTTCTGTTTCAGCGAAAATGAAGTAGGTTAAACTGTACCACTGCTGAAGTCATCAAAATTATCTGAAGTGGGTGAGGCGTTCCCACAGGCTCAGTTAATCACATCACAGCTTGGGTAGTAGCTCTTCAAAGTGTTCCAACTTCAAAAAAGGTCTTAGACTGGGATAGGTTAATGATGTTTTTTCAAATCCATATTATGTAGTTAGAAATTACATTATTGTCCGTTAAGGGTTTCCCTATCTTGGAAAAGGTATTTCTACTTCATGCAAATGAAAATAAATGCTTTCATTCCAAATAATTCTTGGTGTCTGCAAGAATGTGATGCCTTATAAAAATCCAAGATAGAGCTGCCAAGTCAGGTAGTTCATGGAGGTTTATTGTGGAGATTGTTGTGTATCTTTTGGGTTCAGAAAGATATAAACCATTGTTTTGGTCATTTCAATCCAGGAAAAGTAGCACAACTTTCATAGTTATTTTTGCATAAATTCTTAAACCGACATAATATAAAGGTCTGAATTTTCAGAATTGCTGTGTCTAAGAAATCTACTTTCAAATAACAGAAAGTTCAGCATTTTCTGAAAATAATTCCCTTTCACAGTTAGATACCAAGACTTAGTAGTAATTTTGGAAAATGGAGGCCTAGGGAAACGTCAGTAGATTATTTTCTTTAAAAGTAAGATTTCTTGTAAAGTCAGCAGGTGCTCAGGGGGTGTGGATGCCTGTTGCCTATTCAGTAAATTATTTTAAAATTACTTGTTCATGTTTCTCAGCTTTTTTTTTTTTTGAGATAATTTTTTTTCTAATTTGATCTTTGCTAATCAAGTTACTTCCTGTGAGATAAACCCAATGTGCTCGAGGATTATTACTAATTAATGTCTACTTCTAGTGGATGTTCCTAGGATTAGCAGATCAGAACTAGATAGTTTTCTGAGCAGGTGAAGCACAGCTCTCTTTAGCATTCATTATGCAGACAGTAAAGAAATATTCCTTTTATGTTAAAGTTTATACATTTTAAAGCTGGAAGAGAACAGTGTAATGAAATAGTTGACCACTGGCTATGGCAGCCATAAGACATCATTGAAATGGAACCAAGATCTGTTATTGAAACAGAATCATTCACTTTAGGAAAGCATTCCCACTGAGTTCATGAATGCTCTGGTTACAGACTGTACTGCAGTCAGTTCTGTGGGTGCCCAGGTGTCAGTAGCCTTCATGCACTACTTGCAGCGTAGTTCATTTCATTTTTGTTTTCACGCGCCGACCTGTCCTGTCTCTGTGTCAGTAGAAGAGTCTGGTTCACCAGACTCTGATTCAAAGTTACCCTGTCACAGCAGGGTCAGCTTCTCTCCACTGCACATTCTCCCCATTCCTGTGTTGGAGCTGGCTGTGTGGGACTGCAGTGTCCTGAGCTTTCTGAATCAGATGAGCATCAGCACACGCTCATTTCTTACCGTTTCCTGGCACAGGTTTCGGTCAGCTGCCTCTTTGTAAAAGTGTGATCACGTGCACACGTGCCTCTGGTCTCTACATCACTGGCCAATTGCTTAATATACATCCTCTGCCGGGGTTAATTTTCTGGGAACTCTAGGATTATAGCTCAATTATTCTAAGCAAGGCGTAATACCACTTGTACACCTGACCTTTTCTCTGAATAATGCAGAGGAAATAAATCTTCTCATTCTCCTCTTGTGAAAGCCAAAAGAATCCCTTCTTCCTCTCAATACACTTTATCTTTTTTTTAAACTTCTGGTCTCTCCCTTTTACTTCTCTTGTTTAAACTTTATTTGTGGACTCCTTTGCCAGTTGCTGCTTTTGGACAGAGTAGCAACATGTGATTTCTTTCTTCTGTTTCCTGGGGAAACTCTGAACTCCAGCCTGTCCACAGAAGTTGGAAGATACCATTTCCTCAGGGTTCAGATGTCCAATGTTCTCAAAAGTCTTCTCCTTGAGTGGAGTTGTTGAGGTTAATAACTCTCTATAGTTAGCCATCTCTTGAAATGTTGTTCTGAGGAAGCGGAGGAGCCAGACCATTCCAAATATGAAGATGATTTGCAGTGTCTGTCACACACACACACATGGAGCTGCCTTTGCCAGGAATTCCTACAATGAATGTGTACTGTCGTCAGAATTGTCATGGAACCCTCAGTTTCTCTCAAGCTACACAGGTCTCTCTTGTTCCATGTTTCATTGCAAAATGTATTTTCTGATTCTTATTTCATGTACTTTGTGATGATCCCTATGCCCCTGATGAGTATGTCTGATGTACACATTGGAACAGCACTGTCGTCACACATGAATGGACGTGCCAAAGCTAAATGCAGAGCCTGAAGAACTTCCCCAGTGCTACTGCTACGCTGTTCACCAACCCAAGCACATAATGGTTCACAGTATGGCATTGAAGCTAATGTTGAAATGATTATCCATCATGTCCCTCCAGTCTTTTTCCACACTCAGTGCTTCCCAGGATCGAGATTTCCCCATGCAGTGTATACTCTTTGTTAGATGAATAATCGTGTGTTTGGTTGCCCTGGAAAAAATCTTTATTCACTTGTTTGTATGTGCTTTTGTTGTAAGCAGGCAGTTAACTGATCCAGCACAGTCTGTAGCAGGGACCTGCATCTTTTCACTATTGATTAGCCCTTGAATCATTGCCTCTTGCAGATTGTATTGGTAATTGCTTTGTGTGTTCCTTTGTGTCATCAATTAGATAGCATAGCACTGATGTGCAGTCCTCCCAGACACACACCCAGTGAACAGAGCTCCCATTTAACACTTCTGTCTTTAACATAAACCTCTGAGGTTGGTGATAACTCTGTTTGTTTGCTGTTATGATGTGCTGGTTTGGAAACAAA
>VZTA01018441.1:476406-500524 GCA_013398855.1 Mohoua ochrocephala | reverse complement strand
TGGTGAGTAACAGACACTGGGGCAAAAAGGGAATGAAACAAGCTCATAACAAACAGGAAGGGCCAAGGGCACACCTGTCCTGTTAGCAGTTGTCAAATAAAAACTCTTTGATTAGGCCATGTATCATGGTTTCCTTGAATTCGTAATGATTGAGTGACACAACACGGCAGCCAATGGCTCTCCTTATGAATTACAAAGATAATCAGTTTGTCTTCTAAAATCTATCTACCAAGCACCTTTTAAAGTACATATTGTCAATCAGATCAGAAAAGAACCTTGTAAAGGTCTGTTGCTAATTACGTAGTGGTCAATAGTTTACCATTTATTTTTTAAAAAAACAACTTCTCCATTAATAGGACATGTCAAGGTATTAGTAAATCACTTGTTTGGTCTATAGAATTGCCTTTGCAAAGATAAAAATCCCCTCTGTTTTACCATCTCTTGGCTTGAACACCGGTTCATTAGTGTTTCACTACTTCCAATAAAAAGAACATTGAAAGACATTAGCTCTGAAATTAAAATATATGAAGCCAGCAAAATGCTGCGGAGGAAACAATGTACAGTAGGTCATACTGCTGGTCTGTGAGCATTCCAGAGAGGAATTGCATTCAGAACAAATCACTCCTCTTGAAGAGATGTGCATTTACTTCCCACAGCCAGAGATTTTCTTATTTGTAAGAAATATAGACACATCAGTTTGTCTGATTAAAATGGAGTAGTCAACTGTTCAAATCATTATTTTGTTAAACGAACATTAAAAAGTGTGTTTTACTAGATGGATATGATGATTGGATGGGCTCTGAAATTTATTGTACTGGAGCACATATTCATATAGGATTATATTCAGTAGGATGTATAGCTAATAGCCTTATAAAAAAGTCACATTACAGTAGTATTACTTAGATTACATGATTGCATTTCAACAAGATCCAGCTCATTTGGTGCACAGATAATTTACTTTAAATTCTGGATGTATGTTAACCATTGCCCAGGCAACTTTGATTTTGTCCTGCCTCAGGAGTGAAGCACAGGTCCTGTTGAAACAAGCCAGGCCTACAGTGGCGTTTGACAAAGCACATTTACTACTCTGTAGCCACCAAGTGGACTGACTTCGAGTGTAATCTTTCCAACCTCACATCCGTAACAGATGGCAACAATGGCAGTCTCTGCTCCACAAAGAGGCCAGAAACTTATTCCTCTCATCAGAGGGGAGTTTGCTCAATTTTGCCATCCAAGAAGGCCTCGGCAGAAAAGGCATTACACAGAAGACAGAAGTTTCTTTTAAGCAGACTGCTTGCGATAATTAAGAATTTTTATTATCGTGACTTGTCAAATAACGCAAGTAAGCCATAATACAACACGAGTGTCTCATAAAATAAACTTTTATAAACTATATTACAGAGTGATTGGGAGATGGAGAAAACAATATTGTTATCTAAATTCATGCTGAAATAGATCAACATCCTGGAAAACTACATGCTCACTGGGAACATAATAGATTATTTGGCACAAAACATGACTGTTTCCATGTGAGAGGTTCAAGGTTAGATTATCTGTCCAGCCTTTCCCAGGAATGCAGTTTCAATAAGTGTCTGGGAGGGCAGAGAGAAGAGCAAAGAGAAGCTGGCTGGGTTGCTACATAACATTATACATGTTCTGGTCTGCTTGTGCATTAACATCAGCCCTCAAAGAGGGTGTTTGTTTGACCTGCCAGCTGGAAGTAAAATGTGGTGGTTGCCAGCAAGAGTTCATCAGGAAGTTAAAAACTGGGAGAGGTGAGGAGAGGCTTAAACAAAAACAAAATTTAAAAAAATTTAAATGAGGGAACTTGATAGCTTTGTATCTGAGCTTCAGTATGCACACATCTGCAGTACCTTCTGTCTGCAATGAGAATTAATACGACAATGCACCAAAGCACAGCTCTTGACCAGACCACTTCTGATGCAGGACCTAAAGCACCATTCATGAAGTTACAGAAGAACTTCTTATGTGGGCAGAATGAAGCTATTCATACTGGAATTCAGCCAAGCCACTTAGAATTATAATCTCTTCTCTGTAATAGACACCCGCCACAGTTTTAGCGTTAAATGTCATGTGAAGAACAGCTTCTACAATGAAGTGTACCCAAAGATCTCAGTAAGGAGCCACTGCTCAAATCAGGATGACATGGACACGGACCACTGGCCTGGTGCAAACACTGTTTTCTGTATCCCTTGTGTTTTCCTGGGTGGATTTCCAGGAACTAGTCAAGTCCAACCTTTCTAAAACAGTTTGAGCAGGTGAAACACAGAACAAGTTTTTTTTTACTTCGGCCCACAATTTACCAAGGACTCTTAAGGACATCCTCTGTATGCATCTGTGTGGATGATACATGCCTTAGAAAGTGGTGTCACAGTCCTTTGAAAAATACAAGGAATTAACCTTCCGTGTGTTATTTGGAAGATAATTTCTCCTGCTTCTTGAAGATATTTCAGTAGTGCCTGGGAACTTTAGCATGTATGTTTTGGCTTGGAATCAGTGAACTCAGTGGAGACATACTGAATTATGAGCTGAGGTTGTGGGCTGAAACTGTGGCTCTACTGCAGTAACTAGCAAATAGTCTACTTATTTTAATGAGGCAAGAATTTCATCACTGGATGTCACAATAAATCTAATAATAGGTACTACAATTTTCCCATGTGAAAATACAAATTACTACACTGGTTATCACCCCATGTTTATATATAAAGTCTTACAGTATCATCCAAAGAACCCATGACTAATCATGCTATTATATTGCTTAAATGGAGTATGTGAGGTATGAAAGTAAAAGAGACAGAATAAACTCTCCATTTTAAGGACTATACTTTCCTTTGGTGTACTCTGTTATTGAATCACATTTCAGTATTAGTACTATTGCTATTATTATAGCTAATCATATGATGATTATTTTATTGAACACTTTCATTAGAATTTCCTAATTTCAATGATATTATGACTACCCCTGAATACCTTTGTTCATTTCATCTTATTCTTAAAATAACTATTAAACATAACAATGAATCATAGTTCTTTTTGAGAAAAAAAAAAAAGGGTGCCCTGTTTTTTCAGTAAGTGATACTGGCTTTCACAGGCTAGAAGTTAAATTAGCACATGCAATCTTAATTCTATTAGTAAGCAATAGCTGGAATACACCTTATGTCATAACACAGCCATGCATGTTTACGGGTTTGTCTGATAGAAATACTAAAGACGCCTCTTGAACTAAATGTACAGAATCAGTCACCATTGTGACTGGAAAGGGAACGGGCCTGAAACACATTTCACTATAATCTTTTCTCACAACACTATTCCATACATCATCTGACATCCAGGTCAAAATTTCTGTTGACTTCAGCTGTGGATGATAATGACCCTCTGGAATTCAGAGGAGGTTTTGCAGTTCCAAATCATTCAGGGTAGTTCTTGGTATTTGAATACACACTTCTGCATCTAATTTTGACTTTTGAATATTAGGATTATCACCATATGTTAGAGGCTTGTGAAAAAGTTACTTCATCAAAAAAAAAGGAGAAAGCTTAAATCTTTCAATAAAGCTTAATTATTATGCACTAATGCAAGGAAACAAGCAATGAAAACAGAACTCAGCATAGCCAAAAGTGTATCTCTTATTTTAGATTGTATTACTAATAATACAGAAGCTATAAATCATTTTGGACACACAGTAAGATAAAGTTTTTATCGAGACTTAAATGGATTTTTACGTTTGGGTATTTTATCACAGACCATTAAACAGCATTTTATAAAATCATCTTTATAGAACTAAACAATGATCCCAGAGACACTTCATTGAGATATTTTAAGGAAAAAAAATACAATAAAATATTAAAAATTAATGACAACTCCGAAGAAGAAAAATATTACCCTTTTAACCTAATAACACATTTTATTGAGCTAGAGAAATAAAAACATAGAGACATTAAAGATGAAATGAACATCTATAGGAAAGTTGATGATTACTCACATCTGCAATGGAGAATTTTGGGAGTTTTTTGCCATTACCACAGCAGGTATAAGGTGGGAACACTTGCCAAACTGTGCCAACTAACATTTCCTATATGCCTCTTTTAACAAGGGTAATTCAAAACACAGTACAAGATAAAAAGCAGAAAACAGAGTCAAGTCACAACTGTGCCGCTCAAATCTGAATGAAATATCACACCTAAAATCATCAGAACATATAATAGCAATACCTAAATATTTTTCAACATAAGGTTAAGTTAAAAAAAAAAAAAAAAAAGTATGGTGAAAACTATGGAGAATCCGAGAAAAAATATGCAGGACAAACCAGTACTTCAGACAACTTCTGCTGATTTGAGTGGTCAAAACTGCTGTTGACATGCTGTTACATTTCTTTTTCCTGTCTTTTTCTGACTCTTAAAAAGGTCACATTTCAAATCAATAGCCCCTCAGAGCCATGACATGCTAGTCACTTAAGAAAATGTATTATTTCTCAGCTTTCTTTGAGTGAAAAGATGATATAAACTGCGATAAATACACACATGAATTCTTTCTACGAGGTCTGGCATCAGATGGTAAGAAATAAGCTGAATGAACCAACAGGCTACTCAAACATGGGTTATTTCAGAATAGAAAAACCTATATCAGGTGTTGATCTGTAGATAGCTTTTCACTGAGTCAGTTGAGCTCGCGATTTCTTTCAGCTAAGTAAGTTTCAATTAGAAAAGGTTGGACGTAAAACAAAGACTAGATGAGGTCTCTAGGAAAAGAAAAATACATTTTAGTGGTGGTGTCAAAGGCAAAATAATCTGAAGCATTGTGGAAAATAACAGTGGGTGTTTGAGGATCACTGCTTGTAGAAATCACAAACCACAGGCCTTAGTTCAGTCATTCACAATCATAACATTAGTGTAAAAAAAATAACCCTGAAGTAATGGAGAATATATTTTACCAATGATAACAACCACTTTTTTGACAATTTTTCATTATGGAGTTAACTCATGCATTGGTAAAATGATATAAGTAATTCAATAAATTTATATTTAATGAAAAAGATTTTTTTTGACTAGTCACAACATATTTTTAATTTCTAGTTGAATTAATTGACAAATCAGTTAGAGCCAGCACCATTTGGAAAACATATCCAGATAGGTATTCATCATTCCATTTATCACTAGCAGACAAAAATTCTGGCACTGGAAGACTCAGATTCACCTACACTCTGGCTAAAAAATATGGACTCACATCTCCTTCATCACAACAGGAAAACTATTGTCCTTGCTATGGGGGATGTTTCACTCTGTGTAAATCATTTAAATTTTACTTAAGCCAGAGAGTAAATAACTCACTCATTGGAGAAGGGGATCATCACTGCAAATGTCCTCTTACTGCTACAATCAGGACATTCACACTATGTGATCACTCTTCTCAAGTGAATATTTGAATTATCAGATCATTGGCCACTTTTTGATGGGGCCCCTCCTCTTCATTCTCTTAGAGCTTTTACACTTGAAACATTCTTTCCAGTTACTGACTTACGCATAGGCTCTTGCTTTAGAAAGTGAAACCTGCATGGCATCAACTGAGTATTTATTTGCTTACATATGAAGAGCATCAAATTGAAATAGTCAGACCAATGCTTATACTGTCCTTGATTATCCTCTCTTTTAATATCGATGTATTTTTTTAAGAGTTGAAGGTTGTGTATGCATATGTCTCTGTCAGGAGGAAGAACTGTGCATTAAACCTCTCCTACACAAAATCTTTACCTAGAAAGGTTCTTTATAGAAGAATATCTATCTTCTGTTGCTGATATTTTTCTGCATTAATCCTTTTGTTTCCTTTGCGCCTTTCTTCACCTCTTCTGAAATCTTTTATAATCCTCGCCGCATTGTCCTTCTAGTAAAACCTTGACACAGGCTTTCACCCTCAGCTCATTACATAGAGACAGGTGCCTATAAGAATCCATGAAATTACAAGATGTTTTCATATATAGTTACAGATTTATGAGTATGATGTAGGCCACCATGCACACAGGAAAATGCATTCACTTAGGTATCCACTACCATCGATTTGTACCACAGAAATAACAGTGTCATTACCATCAGTTACAACAGACATGCTACAGTGATGAAAGAAAAACGAGTCTCAGCAAGACTGATGCACACAATAGGAAAGGCAAAAGGTAAATATTGTAATCCTTCTAAGTGGAATTTGTTCAGCAATTTTCCTTAAAATTAAAATTCAATTTTACATTTTCATACTAACTTCTACTATTTTAACTAGTGCAGAAACGGACCTTCTCCTGCCTTTTTTTTTTCTTTTTGGTAAAAAATCCATGTTAAGAAAGCCTTGCAGTCTCAAACAGCTTCCTCTGCCTCCTTTATGTCTCCTGTTGCTTACAGCCTAAAGCTCTGGAAGGCAAAACAGATAGCATCTGCTCAGGGGTGTGAGATTACATGTAATCATAATCTTCTAAAAGAAAAAAATGCAGAAAATGTACTTTACTTGCCAAACTTTCTTCCATCCAACTAGTTTTTTGTACATGGTTTCTGGTGGTTTTGGGTTTTTTTAAAATGGCATGCTGTGCCACAACACAAAAAATAATTCAGTTCATGAATAAGTCTACATGCAAGTGTTGCAATAATAATAAAAAAATGTAAGGGGATATCTACAAACAGATGCCCTTTTTATTTTGGGAAGCATGGAGACGCTGAGAGCTGAAGCAATTCCAGATTTCATTGCTGTTGGAAGTCCCTTCTGAAAGCCAGAAAGAAAAACTACCAAGAAATCCAACCCAATTTTCAACAAACCCTAGAGATTCCAACTGTTCTGGCTTTAAGCCAGATTCACGTGAGAATGACTCCCAGTGAAATCTCATTATGTGGTGGGTGCTCCAAGAGGAATTTTTCAGCTGTAAATCACCTCCATTCCACAGAAGCCACTATTTTGACACTAAATTATGGGACATCATTTGGTAGGCAAAAGGAAATGAATTATTGATTTCATGCAAATTATTTTATTTCCCTGCAAACTAAAATGTCACTTGTTTCTCGGTCCTTCAAATTATTATTATATAAACATACTACTACTGCATAATGTTATTTCTTAACCACAAGGAGCTCAGTGTTGGATTTCTTCTCATGGTAGAAGCTAGTGAACTCTGTAGAAGAATCTAAACAGCAAAACTTTTGTACACAAGATTGGTAACTCTGATCATCTAAAATTTTTTGTCTCTGTAATTACAAGGTGGAAATAGAGAACCTTTTGGTCAGGTTCATTTATCTAAAAAAAATGAACAACATCCTGTTGACACTCGTCTTTATTTGTATGTAATCAAGGATGTGAGGCACGATCCTTCAGAGATCATTCATCTTATCCATTAAAAAAAATAGTCTAAAGAAACTGAGTTGGCACTCTAGAAATACTGTATTATGATTCTGGTTGAGAAAGAGTTCTCCACAGCAACTCCAAAAACAATCTTAACCTAAACATCTAATTTTAAGATAGATATAAGTGAATGAGATGATTCCTGTAAAAAATTGCTAATTAACAAATTATAGATAGTAGAATAAAAATAAGAGTATTGCCTTATTCTTGATCTTTATAGCATTGGAAAGAAGATATGCATGAGATCTTCAATTAACAGAGCTCAGATACCTGCCTCACATATAGATATTTCTATCTGGCCATTTTAACCTCTGAACTAAATCCTGCCTATGATACTGAGAAAATAATTTCTCACTTTTGCACGTGTAAATTTTTAAGGAATTCTGTTTAACAAACTCTATCTTCTTTTGGAGAACTGAGTTTAGAATATTCACGAAAGGATTAGGTTTCGGCAAATTGGTCCCTTTCTAGATATGACCTCAGCAATGGACTGAAAAGTGCCTTGTCACTGTAGTGATGGATCAGCGTGTACTTGATCTCCCCTACTCTGAAAGACTGCAGCATCTGAGCTGAAGCAGCTCCCAGGGCTGGCCAGGGGCAGGGCTCACTCCTGGGCTGACAGCTTCCCAGGTAGGGGATCATTTTGGGGACTGACAGGAAGGTTCAGCAGGAGGTCATCCATTTCACCCACCTTTGCCTTGTCTTACCTCCCACTGGAAAACACGGAAAAACAAGTAGAATACATACAAAAGAAAAACAAGCCTCAAATGTATTTAATATTGAAGCTTCGACAGAATCAGATCCAGATGTACAAAATCTCTCTTTTCACACCCTCATAGGAACCAAAAGTCATAACCCTGGTGGTTTCCAGGAAGCAAAGGATATAGGACCATTCAGTCCCAGTGAAATGGTGAGTAGTATAAGTTTACATGAGAGCACTGCTATGTCTCTATGGATGAGGAATAGTCCCCCCAGCATCTCCCAGTGTGTCAGATCCCTGCACTGTGCTGCTTCCATAGCAACCGGCCGTGCCCGGGATGGGGCCACGCGCAGCAGAGGGATGGATGCTCGGCAAGCTGGAGATCCTGCGCCACAAGCTGACCTCCTCATTGCCAGCCCTATAACTCTGGCAGACTGAAAGGACATAAATACTGCTCTAACAACCAGGGGGCCCTTTAGTTGCTTGTAAATCACTAAAGAGATGGGAGGGAGGAGGGGGTGCCAAAACGTCTATTGAGGAGTATTTGCTGTTGCTGTGAGCATGAGAGGGAGTTCGGGATCTGTATTTCGAAAAACCATGACCCTTCCCAGAGGGTTACTTAAATATTTGAAGCTGCAGTGATCTCAAATATGCATTGATGTATATTCTTATCAGAAATTACTGTAGAAATTATGCTTATGCTGCACTCGGTAAAGTACATGTTTACAGTTAATTTCTTTTTCTTGTTGAAAATGTATAAGCATCTCAGTTTCACCTTGAAAAACACTCACAGTGGAAAAAAATAGCATAGTTTATTTAGAAAATGTTTTTTGTAAGAATATTTCTGTGCATCTTTCAACTTTATGGGAGGATATGACCTTAAAAAAGACAAGCTGTCAGAAAAAGAATGGGAAATAGAGATTTCACACATATTTTCTTCTCTTTTGATTCTTGGAGACTCTTTCCCTTCCCCTTTTTTTCCACATTTTACACAAAATTCACTATTCAAGAACATTTGGTTGCTTTTATGCCCTAAATGTACTTAAAAGTACCAGCTATCCTTAATAAGCCTTGAAGCATTATCTGTGCAACCTGTTCTTATGTTCTGATTTATTTGAGTAAAAATATAGTTCCAAGAGATGGCAGCTGTTGTGTAAGGCCAACTTATTGCATTCCTTATCAGCATTCTTATTGTTCCTAGAAGTTTAACTCAGTGGTTTTAATGATCCTGTCTACAGCATCCTCCCCTCCCCAAAGGTTTGTCACCTCACAGAGGAAAGGGCAGCAAACAGTTGGCAGGAAGCAGGAAAGCACTGGCCAGAGCTCGATCAGAGAAGGAAGCAAGAACACCTCAATTTTTTTTTCATATCACGATATTACAGTCACAGAAACTAAGACGTGCAGAATGTCCTGGGAAAATATAACATTATTTTAATATGTAGCCTTGATTCAAGAAGGCATTTTAAGGTCCAAAGAAGTTATAGACTGTCCTTCTTTCTCATCTAAAGACAACACCCTATTCAATGTGCCTGTAAATACCGAATGAATTAAGTACAAAATGATTTTTTTTTTCAAATTTGTGTAAAACAGATTTGCTATTGACTGACCATAACAGGCTTATTCAGCAGAATAATCCAGATCTCCTTTCAGCTAAGCACTTCAGCCTCAAACAAAGTTTGAGGACATGCATTAATCATGCTGAAGACAGGTAGATGTTCAGTGCCTAAAATGAACTCAGCCAGACATTGAGACTTACCAAAACAGATTCTTGCTTTAATGCTGCTGGATTAGAATGTGAATTTCTGTTAAATAACACATAAGAATTGAAATTTATTTAAAGCAACTCTAAAATGTACTCACCACTTTTGGTATTGCCACTAGAGTGGCACTGCCTTACTCCCCCCAAGACTCACCTTTCCCATCTTTTCCATCCGAAATTCTCAAAAAACCACTTTGGAGCATACAACTGTATGAGAAACTGCCCACAGCTGTTAGCAAAAGGAAAAAGCTGAACGGTGAGAAACTATAAAAGTGAGAGAAAACCAATTTCAATAGATATTTTTATCTGCCAGAAACTGTGCCAGAATAAAGAAGGCAAGGAACAAATAGCTGTAAAGATCAATACACTAAAACAGGGATGGATATATTTGGAAGCACCTGGGGATACACATCCATGTGTCTCTGTATCTTTGCTCCCTTGAGGTCTATGTGAAAAAGCCACAGACAGGTACGGCAGTACTGACTCTGAGATATTTTGGGGAAAATGTAAGAAATCTACATCACATCCTGTAAATGCATGTAGGTCTGGTTTTATGAAGGTGTTGAGCTCTTTCGTATCAAACACTCAGGAAGGCTGTAAACCAGTGTAGTGCTTAAGCAATAGGGGAAATTTGAGAAAAGAAAGAAAGAGATTTATAGTTTTGCGTTTTGTTTTTCTCTCAGTCACAGACTGGTAAGAACTACAAAGCATATTTCTACAGTCAGGTAGATACTCAGGAAACAGCATTTACGCTGTGTTTGTAAATAAAATATAAAATATGAGTTAATCCTTTTTAATCAATTAACAGCAAGAGCTCCATTATCATCTTTACCATTTAATTAACAGGACACTCACCATGTAGGTTTTGCTTAAAATTCATACTCTCTCACGCAGTGGCCAGGCATGGTTTGGTGTCCAAGAGGTAGTTTGGAGGCATTTTGCTGTTGTCTGGAAAGTGCATTCGATTAGATTCTCCCTCTCTCTCTTGCTCTCTCTCTTTCTCTTGTTTTCTCTAACTTCTACCAGAACTTCCATGTGATAGCTTTGTCAAATTTGATATGTTCCTTTGGAAAGCTTCAGTTCTGATAAGTTTCCCCTTTGCAGGTGGAAAGGTTTTATTGCAGAAAATTCCTGATTTTTGTCCTGAAGTCCTTCTCCTTCAAGGACAACATTCTGTTTTGATTTACCCTCCCATATAAATACATATTGACCTCTGCATATTTCACTGATGTTTTGCATGGCTTTTTCTTTCTGTTAAAAATGTCTGAAAAATGTTCTAGAAATAAAGGGATTTAATATAATTCCAGAGTAATAAAGTATTCAGGTTTTCTGAAATATCTATTTCCCTAATACAATTTCAAATTCTATAAGCTACTAAACAACCTTGAGAAGAGGAAGAAGACTTTCAGCTCCCCTTTGAGTCAGAGAAAATTTGTCAAAAGAGTTTAGTGCACTGCAGACTTAATTACCACCATGAATACGGTAATTATACTGTGGTCTGACAAGTATTCCCTGTACTTTAACAGTAGGCTGCATTAGAGATCCACAAAATATTTACTCTTACAAAAGGATTTTGGAAACCTTGACGAATTTCAAAGGATTTCCCCCTCCTGAGCAGAGTTGCTCTGCAGGAGACATAAGTATGCACTGACCTAACTGCTAACTGCAATAGCAGCACCAGAAAAACGTCACCAAGCATGTAGCACGTTATGAGCAAATCTAAACTGCCATGTAAGGCAATTTAAATGTACAGGTTACTTCCAAAGCCACAGAGAAATGTAAGCCCTGCAAGGTATTGAAAATTCAACTTTATCAGCTGCAAATTTGCAAGCAATTCATAAACTCCAATGTTTTTTGGAAAGCTCTTTCACAAGTGCATAAAAAATGTTCTCAATGTCAGTAATAAATGACAGGCAAGGAATTTTGGCAGCAAATGTTTCAGCTGTCCTCATGAAATGGATGAATATTTCCCTCCTTGCATTAATTCACGTTACAACACGTACATGGGAGAATGATAATAGGGTTCTTCCCTCACGCTTGTCATGTATAAAATATTGTACCACTTCATAACATTAAAAGGGTTAGTAAGGCCAGATATTGCTTAAAAAGAAAAGGGAAACCTAAAGTCTGAAAGGTAACATCTTCAGTGTGAAATGTATTCATGAGCACTGTCAAATACCAACCTCATCTCAAGTGCTGGCTCCTGCTAATTCCTACTGACAGCTGTTCTTATTCTTACCTTGAGACATTTGGTTTTAAATGTCAGACTGGTTGGATCTTACTTCTTCCCTAAACATTCACCAACAAGATGAGGGAGATATTTGCCAAAAAAAACACCAAAAGAAAAAAAAAATACATAAAAAAAAAAAAAAAAAAAAAAAAAAAAAAAAAAAGGTAAAAGAAAAAAGAAATCATGTGCAAATGTGAAACCTGTGAAATGTTCTGTAAGGAGATTTCCTTCCTTTAAAGTAAATTATTTCTTTCTGTACCTTCTGAGATAGAAAAATAGAGAGAGCTTCATGCAGACAGGATCTACTACATGTGGAAGAGCAGTAGTCTAATAATGAACCTATTTATACAGCACTGGCACTGGTATAACTGAGTACAAGGGTGTTAGAGAGGAGGTGTGCCCATGAAAATCATCATCTCATCCCTCCAGTTCTCTGTGGGTCTCTGAAAAATCTGCTGCCTCCATCCCTGTGTGTTCAGTGGCTACTTCAAAGATCATGTGAAATGATCAGATTTCTTTTGTTCTGAAGGTGTATTCATAAATTTGCAAAATTTGTCTTGAACTCTATGTTACCCTTTGAGTGAGAGAAATGCCTTTCCCATTAGGAAATTAAGATTCATTTAAATGGCTTCTTGACTCTCAACAGATCTGGTCACTCCTCCTTCTTCACTCCCCCTTTATTTAAGTCCATTGAGTAGTGCCATAAGAAAGAAGAAGTGAATATGAGGAAAGTGGTGGAATTCAATTTCTTCATATTGAGACTTGTTGTCTTCCCACCAGTGTGTTCTCATTAGGCCCTCAAGGTTTACATCCCGTTATGGGGCATGTGGTGGTTGTTCATCAGCCAGTGCTCTAGAAGACTCCAAACTAGATGATCTGAATCACCTGAAAGTACTAGAATCATGTTTCTGTCCTGGCCTGCCTTTTCTATTTAAACTCATGTTTTTGGCAGGGATTAATCTTTTTGTAGGCATCTTTGTTGCACTTTATGGAACAAAATATTGTATTAGAGGCAATAGGTTCACAATGAAGACAACTAAAATCACCACTGAAGAACTTTTTAGTTTTCTACTCTGGCAGAATTTGGTTCTACCGATACCTTGTGTCAGGCCACCCAAGAAATTACATTTCAGTAGGACTTTAGTGCATTTTTTCTAAACAGATGTGATAAAAACAATCAGAATGTGCAAGAAGACAAGCACAGCACTAGACGATGGTTGACTTGGGTAAACCCAAGAAACAGTGATACTTCCTGTTGAACTCGAGAGCTGGTATACGGTCCTTGTTTATTTCTCCCTCTCTTCTATGCTTAAATGATTGTGTCTGACCATCTTCCCACCATCTGGAATGCAGCACAAAAGTCTTTACTTCTGGCTGGCATAATACTGGCCATTGGCTTCAGAAAATGCTAATGCTAAACTGAGGATGTTCTCTGGGCTGACATCCTGTAGTCTGTTAATCTGTGGTCTCCACAGGCAATCAGAGACCAGTGTTCATCCACACTTCAAAATCAAACCCGAGAACATTCTGAACAAGAGTCAGCAAAATAAAAGAATAGTATGAGAGAATTAGCACACGATTGTCAGCATTTGAAGCACTGCAGGTGCTTATAAACAAGCAACTCTCAAATTCTTGTGTGCTAAACACTGAGCTGTTTTCCTGCATATCATGATCCCCATGGGATGCTCCTTGAAGGTCTGAACTTTCCATGACAGATGCCAATTCAGTTTGGAGATGCGTGTAAAACCCATCCAGTAGTTTTCTCAAGAGATTTTGTAACCTCTGCTGGGTGTGTAGGCATCGTCGGTGTTATATGTTGCCACGTGAAGGACCTACAGCTGTTGCTGGCTCTCGTACAGATTTGACTGCACTCAATTTCTCAGACACATCTGAGCTACGTTTTCTTTTTGCATCGTCTCTGAGCAAAATACAAAGTTTTGTTCCACAGGGTAATGCACAACTGAATTTATCCTTAATTTGGGTTAAAACCAGGGTTCTCTAATGGAGCTGGTGTAAGCAGACTTAAATTCACAAATTTCCTGAACTCTGAAATAGACTCCCTGATGCTTTATGAATGTAACACTGGTAGGTCTCTGTGCTGTTGACATCTGGAAATATCCCACCTATAGCTTAGACTGAAAGACTTATTTTCCCTTCCATCAACACTGAATATCAGTTTCAGATAGCCAACACTTAGGTAAATGCTTTTCCCATAAACATCTAGATTTTTTATTTTTTTCCCCTCAACTTCTTTATTGAGCAGTAGTTGCAGTGGAAATGTTTAAGTCAATAAGGTCAATAACTCACCTATTTTAAAAGGCATGGTTATATCAAAACAGGAATCCTAGTAGATACTGAGGGAGTTTATAGCTTATGAGTTTACTGTGTGTTGGCTAATTACAGAGCAACTAGGAAGGCAATAAAATAAAGCTACAACATGAAGTGTTACAGGAGCTGTACAGCTGGTAACAAGGTATGATGACAATTGCAGGTAGGAATCCACCCATACATTTAGAAAGAACTATAGAAGATATTAAGATTAGGAAAGACTCCTTTAGATGGGAGAGAGATTTTAATTAAGGTCATAATCCAATTTGTTTTCATTGCTAACACATATAGAACTAAAGATGCCCACTAGCATATACTCTGTGTACACAGAATAGGTGTTATGTGCTATTAAACATTGTAAATGTTAGGGTAACATAGCCAGAATGAGACTGAACCCTCTTTCAGCTGTGTGCATAAGCCTGATCCTGTTCTTTGGGATTGCTTGGTCCTAAATCTGCTAGCCATGCTTCTAGAAATCCAAGCTTCCTAATTCCCTGCCATTTCTACTACTAACTGTAGAGGTGTCAGCCGTGATCTTCAGTCCTGCAAACATCAGAATTCCTAGTTTGGCTAGACAGCCTCTAAAAATTTCACCTGAAACTGATGGTTCAGCTCGAATAAGTCTACAGTTTAGTGCAGCTAATGATGGCAGAGAGTTACTTTGTACCTAAGAATGGTAGCTATTATCTGACCTGCAGCCTCTAAAAACTCTTTGAATAGAAAGGTTTCTTCATAAAGAGTGATGAATTTTGTGATTCTATGAGGACGTGATATTTTCTTTTTATATTCACATCTAGTGACTGGAACACTTAAGTAGTGGATACCAGGCACAAAATGCTTATGTGAGAAAAATATGAGACCTTTTAGTCACATTCATGATGTTAGTAGCTATCATTCTTTCTTCCTTTAGCAAAAGTCTGAACAATTTATGCAAACACAGGATATTTAAAAGGAAAGAAAGGAAGCTACACTACTTTCTAAGCTAGCACAGAAGTCTGGAGTCCCAGAGGTTAAATCTCTGCTGCTTTGCATGACAGAAGATATTTGAATATATGTCATGATCTTAAATGACTCTACTAATGACTAGATTATTGAGGTCAGAGGGTAGGACTAAGGCATGATGGGACCAAAAAAGCAATATCGAACTCTCTCCTAGAAGAACATATGCACACTTCATAGTTTAGTTCCAGGAATGAGATTAGACCAGTATGCAGTGTTTGTGGTTAAACAGCTAATTGCATATATTGCGCCAAATTTTCCTTTTGGCCCAGTTACATTTTTTTATTTTTACTATATCAAATTATTGGTAGCATCTTCTATAAAGAATTTGCTCATTGTACCTAATTAGTCTGAACATTTACAAAGCGTAATTTTCTTTTTAAATTTCTCAAGAATTTGCTATAAAATGCTGTAGGACCTTCTTATAACACTCCACTTAACTTCTGGAGCATTTAAGCATGTTCAAGGATATGAATATATGTGTTTCACAACTTCAAGATCTTGTTTCCCACAAACTCCCAATTCAGAGCCACATTCGTTAATAGGATTACTCACATTTCTGCAACAAGTCTCAACACTTCTGTTCCCACAAATTAACAAATCATATGGAGAAGAAACTACTAAATAAGTTGTTTCTCAAGAGGCTGGGTGAGGCTTACCCTTGGAAAGCTGCACTGCAAGCCAAGGACAGTATGTATAAACGCACTTCAGTGAGTACATCTTTCACACCATGGAGATCAATCAGCCCTCCAGGCAGATTCCTCCCATATTTTCTCAACACACCCATAAATCTTGAAAACCCTCCCACTGAAAAAAAAGCAACAAATGATTCTTATTCCAAGGCAAGCACAGCACATCAGCTGATACAGCCAGGCAGATCTGCCTTTATTAAAGACAGATGAATGTGTGGGCTGTTCCTTGAGAAAACATCATGAGCTTCTTGCTGACAGTATGAAGTCTTTTGACACTTGAGTTTTGTTATTTGTAATGTCCAGCCTTTTCACGTTCAAAAAGAAAAGGTAAGCTTTCTGAAATGAGTGGAGTGGGGAGAAATAGGGTCCTTAAAAGAACGGAATCTCAGTACCTACCACAGGCTGAGCAAACAAATTTGCCAGAGGAAGTCTTCATTTCCAGAGCTTTAGGAGATCCCTGTAGCAAACAGTGCTGACAGAGTGTATCTACATCATCCATTCATTAATCTGAATTACTTCTTTTAGTGCTTCTGCTGTTGAAGCCAACTCTGTGATTGCAGTGCATTTGCCCTGGAAGGATTTCTGCTGTATCATGCACTAGGGAGAAATAACTGTTGAGTACAATTTAACTCTCTAAGCTGAGAGGAAAAAAATGAATAGTAATTATTCCCGCTTGCTTGCCTTTCAGGAAATGTACATTTTAAAAGCTCATGTAACTATAAAAGCAGTTGCATGGTGAGCAGTTTTGAAAGATTTTTAAACAGTTTGAAATTCATGATATTTACTGCCTCACAAGGACCACTGACAACTAGGATGGGTTTGGATCCACTGTTTACGTTTCATAAATCAGACATGATTGAAACACGGAACAGAAGCCTGAATCTCATGAATCATCCGCTTGCATATGGTTTCTCTGTATCAGGATCATAAATACTTGCATTGTTGGAAGCTTTCACGTATAAGAGGATTCTCTCATACACAAAAAATTATCTGCTAGTCAACAAGTCTGAGACAGATTCAGATGCAGAAAGTTCTCTCATCCTAATTAAAGTAATAATTATTTGTGGCCATAAGTTTCATTCCTAGACTGGAGAAGGATATAAAATAGCCTCCACTCTCAGGAATGCATAGCTATAAATTGAATACAAAATAATAGAATAATATTTTGGAAGTGACCTTTGGAGATCATTTAGTGCAACCCTCTGCTAAAAACAGGTGCATCCTCAAAATCAAATCAAGTTGCTCAGTGTTTTTTCCAGTCAAATTTTGAGTATTTCCAAAGCCATAGATTCCACAAGCTCACTGGGCTACCTGTTCTGGTGTTCAACCAGTCTCATTACATTTTTTTTTCCTTCTATCTAGCCAGAATTTTAATTTTACAAATTGCGAATGTTGTTCTTACCCTTTCACTGTGGATCTCAGAAAAGAGACTGGAAGTCTTCTCTATAACCACCAAGTTACCACACGAAGAAGTTGCATTCCCTTTTCTTCCCCAGGCTAAGCAAACCTGGGACCATCAGACTTTCTGGCTATTCCCTGTGCTTTTTGTAACTTCTCATCTCATTGGACCGCTGCTGGGCCTTCTCCAATTTGCCATCGTAGTTCCAACACTTGGGAAACATGCCAAAATTGGGCACAATATTTCAGATGAAGCCTCATGAAAGCTGAATAGAGGGTGGTAATCTATTATCTTGGCCTGCTGGCTATTTATGGCCTATTAGTTTGTCCCAGTGCACACTTATGTTCGTTTCTGGGGTGCCATCCTACTGTCTTGAGTTCAATCACAGTCCCTCAGGACTCCCTGCAGAGCTGCTCTCCAGTCAGTCACTCCCCTTGAGCTTTGCATTTGCTTTCATTCGGCTTCATAAGATTTCTGTAGCTGCTACTCCAGCTTGTCAAGGTCTCTCTGAGTGGCAGTTCTGTGAATCTGAAGAAGGATCATCCCATTTCATCATCCAGTCCATTGAATTAAGATATTAAACAGTAACTGCCTCAGCATCAACTCCTGAGGAGTGCCTCCCATGCCTGTCAGCCAGTCATACTTTCAAAATTGACCAACACTCTTTGAATACTGCACTACAGCCAGTCTTCACTGCCCTTAAAATCCATCATCTAGTCCATAACTACCAGTTTGACTTCAAGGATGCCATGGGACATCCTGTCAAATGCTTTGCTAAAGTCAAGCACACCTCCTCTCAGTCACTCAGCCAGTCATTTCAACATAGAAGGCAATCACGTTGGTCAGGCAGGATTCGCCCTTGTCCATTGGTGTGACTGGTCTCCCAGTCTCCTTCTTATGCTTCATGTCTCTGGAAATGACTTTCAGGAGAACTCTTTCTATAGTCCTCCATAGGAGTGATGTAAAGCTGACGGGGCTGGTGTTCCCTGGATCTTTCATCTTGTCTGTTTTGAAAAAGGCTGTGACATTTGCTCTTCCCTTGTCATTAAAAATTTCTCATGCCTGTAGAAGACAGATCCCTGCCCACCACACAACAAAGCATTGATCCACAGGATCCACAGTTCCTCCCTGGCTGCTTCCCCTTGACCAGCAGATTTGAGGAAAACACCAACAGTTTCTCTTTACCCATCATTCTAAATTCAAGTAGTGACCCTTGATCTGCTCAAGGTCTCCATTGGCAGTGTCATGACACACATGGACAAGCAGCAATCACTGGTAGCCTGAGTCCCAGATGACCCTTGTTAAAATCTTCACAGTATTACAGATTTAGGCCTCAGGTGTCCCAAGACAGCAAGTCTGGTTCGCAGATGACTTCCATCATCCTTTACCCTTCCTTCCGGAGTTACTGTCTCCATCACCTGGATCAGGTGCAATCAGTTTGGGTACTTCCCCAGTAGTGCCCGTTCCTCCCCTACTTCCACACCCCACTATTCCAACCAAACACTTGTAAGGAGAAACATCCTTTGTTGTGCCAAAAGTCACCATCTTCCAGTTCCTATTGTGGCTGGAGTCCCTGTTCTCCCTCTACTTGACTTCAGCCACAAGCTGTCCTTCCTTCTGCACAACATGGGACTGGGATTCTTGGCCCTACAGGGTCTCTGCAAGTAATCTACCTCCCAGTCATCTTCCCTGTGGTGCCATGACCTGCTCTTCTCCTCCCTCTGCTGCTGACCAGGTGTTGCACTGATGTCTCCAGACCCCAGCTGCCATAAGGCCTGCACTCCTCTGTCCTCCTTCAGCACATCCATGTGGGTTAATAGCAATGCCTTATCTACCTTAGGAAGGACTGAAAAAGTTCAATGTCTTGTTCTAAAAATATTATTTCAAAAATGTCCAGTCATCTGTTATAAATTTTTTTATATATATATATATATATATACACACACACACACACACACACACACACTCTCTCACACTCTCTCACATACAAACTGGTGTTTTCTGATTAAAGACAAAATTTCAATCAGTTGTGGAATTATTACTTCTATAGTACTGAAGTAAATTGTCTTTTCCCCTTTCAATCTTTGAACCTCGGCTACAAAGGCTGCAAAAATACACACAGCATAATAATCACCTATTGAAGCTACAAATTTCTGTGTGAGAAACCACTTCATGTTCTTTCATAAGATGTCTCATGAATTGTTACCCTGAAGCTATTTCCATATAAGTTTTGAATTTCCCACCTTGTTGTTCTGACAGCTTTTGAAGCACTCATCTTTGTAAAGTGCAGCACCCAATCTAGAAAAAAACCTCTGTACTCTAGCAAACATTTAATGTCTGCTTAAATGCCCTGACCACTTTCAGCTTTTCAGCTTTCTATATTGAAATTAACAAAAAGATGGTTTTGCTTAAGTTCTTTCCCTCTCCACAATTTGCATTCTTCACCAATGCACATTAAAGAGTTCATAAAAATGCATCATGGACCCATTTAAGGTATGTGATTAACTGTTAATATGAGACATTAACTTGCAGTGCTATGATAGAGGTGATCATGTACAATTATATTTGATGATGGTAATTCAAAACTATAATTTTTGTTATATTTTTAAAATACAGTATGGCAACTGCCAGATATTCTAAACTGCTGTAGAAGTTTAAAAAATGAATGCTGATGTAAAACTTACTGTCCTGTCATGACCACTATTGATGATTGGTCATGTAATTCTCAGTTCTGGCCATCACAACAGCACCTCTTGGATATACTTATAAAATGTAACAGTTATTCTTTATGAATATTCCTTTTTCTCAATCCCTCATATGGAAATTTTTTTCTATGAAGAAGTTCTTGATATTCAGTGAACAGAAATATCATCAGGCTGTGGAGACTTTTTCCCTTATATTTTATGTTGAAATAAAAAAAAAATAAAATTTAAACATCAATTCAGTCATTGTGCTAGTTTTACTCAAAAAAAAGTCTGTCTAAAATCCCTTGTATGCAAGAAAAAAATCTGAGTTTTTATTCATTCGTAACTGCAGAAGCCAATCCCAGTCAATGGAAAAAGCTGGAAAAAATTGGAAACTTCTGGACATGATGCAAGTTTCTCTGAAATATAGTGTATGATTTATTATCTCTCTCCATCCTTGAAGAGAAACATAGACCAGAAAAAGACACATAGGTTTGCAAGACTTTAATAGCTTTTAAACTCCCTCTTTCAGCTTTACCAGTGAATTCACCTGTACATTATGTACAGACTAAAATTTCCATAAAAAGAAATGCCTTTCTTTAGGTGCACAAAAGACCAAGGGCTCAAGATGGAGGAGTAATACCTCACATTCCTTTGGGTTTTCCTTCTACTGTATCTCACTGCTCATCACAGATATTATTCTGCAATTCTAATATTTCATAATTCAAGCTCCATTAATGGAGCAAAGAAATTATATTGATGATAGATGGAATATTACACAATTTTAAATTGCTTTAATGTTTAGTAAGCATTTGGGATATTTTGAAAAGAAAAAATCTTTTCTCTTTTTTGAAAAGTCAAGCTATTGGTAAAACAGTAAAAGATCTGTTGCGATTAATTTCTTAATTTATAATATAGGACAAAATTCAACAACTTGTAAAAATATTTTTAAAAAATTCTAGTTTTATGACATTCCATTTTAAAATGTATGGTTATTTTAGTATAAATTGGTCAGAAAGAGGAGAATAAAGCTTTTAATCTCGGTTCAGAATCTTTCACTTTATACAGTTGTACTTTCAGGGGAGAAATAAATGTATTTATTCAGCGTATGTTATTGGACTTGAATAGTGAGCCGCGATGGCTTTTGAATAAGGGAGATACCCGGTGAATGTTTGTTTTCAGTTTTTAAAAGTCTTTTGTAGTTAAGAAAATAAGATTTTCTTTCCGGATCTAACTTTGAATAATCTTTTAAATTAATTTAATATACGCATATAAACACACATTCTTGGTGATGTATATTTAAATACAATTATTCAAGTCATTAAACACAGATATAAAAAGAAATAAGTAAGTTATTGTTAGTGTGCAATCATTGTAATCTCCCTTCTGCATTATGATACAGTATGTTTTTATCTCCACTTTAGAAATGAACCCTTAATTCCTGTCTCGTTTGTTGCATACGGTGGCAGCAAAGGTGGACTGGTACATTATCTCTGCCAGCCATCTGTGTTGGCAGAGTTCTGTCCTTGTATTTAATTAAATATTGCAAGCGGAGAGAAAGAAAAAGAGGGATAAATTCTTATTAGTGATAAGCATGCTCACAAGTGAAGAGGAGGACCTTGGTTCAAAAGTGTACTCAGAATAAAAGCCAAAAAGTCACCATCTGTCTTGTAGATGACAACTGACAACTGTCTTGCAGTTCTCCCATACTCTGCTCTCTTGTCACCCTGACAAGGTTGTAACAAGGTACATGATCTCCACTGTTATAGAAATAAGAATTAAATTTTTAAACAGATCTATAGATGGCAATAGCTATGTAGAAGGCCTCTGAAAATCCTATGCCAAAGACCTCGAGGAAGAGAAAAAGAGATCCTAACAAATGAACCATATTTGGGAACCCCTGTACAGGAAGAACCCATCAAAAGGGATTTCTGCCTCGTGCTCTGGGTTACTCTGCCTGCACTGAGCTGTGATAGACTTACCCAGAAAGCAGGGAGTGCAAAAGGCGTGTTTGAACAGCACCTAACACATCCTCAGCTGTCAGAGGTGCTGCGCACATTTCCCTGTACTGGTTTACAAGGGGACGTGTCTTAGAAGCAACGTTTCCTTAAACCACAAGGAAAGCAAAGAGGTGGGTTGACCGTGTCAGTCGTGGGATCAATTGGTTTATCTTGTCCCTGCATCCTTCCATTTTGTAGCACAAATAAGAGGCAGACACAATTAAACTTTTCCCTTTAAACAAACTGTTGGTCAATTTACATGTATATCAGGTTCCTTACACACAAACTATAACTGCTGTTAGCTGTGAGAGTAATAACATTGAGGTAGCTCCTATGGGGGAAAAATGTTAGCATTCAGCTTTCTAATTATTAACAAGATTAATCTTCTCTCTTGCTGTTTTTAGAATTCCAATCAAACTATTTAAAAATTTAGAACCTGCTCCATGGGAAAAAGAAATCTTAATTGGGCAGGATGTGCAGATTTTCTGCACATAATTGAGAGTTCAGGTTAACTACTCCTTGCCAATGCTATTGTGAAGCAGGAGAGTTGCTCCTTCTACTTCCCCCGTAATAGAGCAGGAGCAAGACCTGAGTTCAAGTCCCCGAAGAGCAATTGCAAATGTGAGGCGATTATAGCAATTATCCACAGGATCTGTGTGCACAGAAGTGGTATAAAAACATTTCAGGTTGGATACCTGATTGAAAACGGAACCATTCAAGACTTAAATGTCACAACAGTAGGCAGAGTTATGATAAAGGTCTCAAATCACTTGAGCATATCAGTCATTTAATCCTAGTCTGCTTAAATATAACAAGCATGAGTTTTTTACTTTTTTTATTTTCTATGAGGACAGTTCCTAATGGAGGCAAGTGGGAGTAAACATAATTTAAAAAAAAAAGGTCAAGGCAAATAAATAAAAAAATAAATTTAAAATATGAAGTTTACACATGAAACAGATCCTGGAAACAGCCCATGGATCATACTCTTTTTCTTTCCTTCCTTTTTCCCACACAAATCCCTGCCAAATTTTTCTACTTTGATACCCCAAATCATACAACCACTGATGAGAAGACTGAGTTACAACCAGTGAGTTATTTTATCCATTACACTGAAATTAGAGGACAGGGAATTTCTTAAAACCACTCACAATACAACTGCAGCAACACTAACCACAAGCACCCCCACACTGAGAAATTCACCCTTCACAGCCTATGACAAGAGGGAAATCCCTGTCTCCCACATGGTCTGCCAGGGAATTTTTGCCATTGCCTGCAAGGACATGATTTCAGCCAATAATTGTGAGATAATTTCAACATCAGCAGCAGCAGGGTTCCATCTTTTCATCAGATCATACAGTGACAGCCTTGCACTTGCCTTTATACATGAGCCCATTTTGTGAAAGAGCCAGTGCCCACAGGGGAAATGGGGAAGGGAGTAGGGTTATTTCTTCTTGTGGCAGAATTTCCACAGAGATTTCTGTTAAAAGATCTATTGCACAGGAAAAAAAACTAAATATTGCTTAAAATATTTGAGTTTTATAATGAGGGCTGCAACTTGAAGAGCTTAACAGGCAGCACGGCTCTACAAGCTGCCTTTTTCTGAAGGCCATCAATGCAAGGAGCTGCTTAACTCAGTTGTAAACTGAACATATCTTGCTGGAAGTCTGGTTGGGTGGAATGAGTAAGCTTTATACCACAGTTGCCAAACTTTTCCATTCACGACTGCACTCCTATTTGCACTTCCAGTCTTGCTTCCAGATTTCCTAGTTTGGGAAATGCTGCTCTAAGATCTCAAATTAAAAACATATGTTGAGATTTAGCCTGACCTTCAGAAATGGCAAAGTAGTTGTAGAAGATGATGAGGGGGCGATGGATGGAGGGGCAGGAAGAATCAATAAGAAACTCTTTCCCCACCCACAAACAAAATTTTCATTCAAA
>VZTA01018441.1:323885-472334 GCA_013398855.1 Mohoua ochrocephala | reverse complement strand
ATTCACATTTTTGTCCAGATATGAGTTCTTCCCTGGGCTGGCTTTGGGAGTGCTAACATTTGACGTTTTGTTCTGGTTGTGTTCCTTTAAAGCACTGAGTGGTTGAGGAAACCACAGAGTGCAGCAGAAGCAAGAAATAACCCAGCCCCAAGCCACAGGCGAGTGTAGGGCAGGAGCCTCCCTGTGAAAAATAGTGAGAGCTCCCAGTCGAGCAGCAATTGTTCCTGTTTAGTGTGCTGCTGACACCATTAAATTTGCCACATGGCCTGCACCAAATTTACACATTAGATGTGTTTCTCATTTTGATGATGTCTGACCATGGTGACCCAGGAGAGCACTACCAACCCCTTTTTCTCACAGCTGACCTGCATTCCGCACTTCTCACTGCAGACTAGAAAAAACCCCAAACATCTCGTTTGGACATACACACCCTCCCACCATTGTTTTTTATATTTTCCTGGGGAATTCCTGAATTGTGATAAATACTCTGAGCTTGCAATTGCAGACACAGGAAGAGGACATTAAAGAAGAGAAAAGAGAAAAGGAAAATGACATGAAAAAGGAAAGAAAAAAAGAAAGGTAAAAAAAGAAAAGGAAAAAGGAAAGAAAAAGAGGAAAGGGAAAAGGAAAGGGAAAAAAAGGGAAAACAAAAGGGAAAAAAAAGGAAAGAGGAAAGGGGAGGGGAAAGGGAAGGGAAAGGGGAAGGAGAAAGGAAAGGGAACAAAATGTAAAAATAGCAACCTGGAAGAGGTAAGAGTATCATTTGCATCCCAGTGACAAAATATCCATATCATAGAGTTTGCAGAGATTTGCAGCAGATATTCCCCCCTACCACCACCCTTCCCCCACCCCCTGTAAATGTTGATCTCTTCAGCTTTCTAAGAGATGTCAAACCAAATGCAAAGGTAAAATGTGCATCTGTTCTCAGGCAATGCAGACCTTGGTATTAGCCCATACTGAGTTCCCTTCTGCAGTTCCACAGTGCACTGTTTTACGTGTGTTTGCAGATAATGAATAGGTCAGCTGCCTGTTAATGGCTTCTTAGGATAGTCATTGTTTGAGGTATGAACAAATGAATAATAACCTATTTGAGAATATCTATAGTCACAGATACAGATAATATGAAATATGTCAGAGAGAAGGAGAGAAATGCACACTTGGAAGAAAAACAAATTGTAATTAACATTCTAACTTGAGTACATAACCAGATATTAAAGGGTTTGCTTTTGACTGAACATTAATGCCTGAAACAGATCTGGGAATGAGTTTATTGGCTGCCCTATCCATGATGGCTATTTCATAACTCATGTCTCTACAGCAAACATTTGCAGCTCATTGCAGAATCACACATTTCCAAGGGATGTTATTACTTTAAAGGTGAAGATGGCATGTTTTGAATAAAATAATGTCAGATTTTGGAGCTATCCAAGTGTCTATAGACTCATATATTTGGTTTATACCTGCATCTCCACAAAAACTACAGTTTCATACACTTAAGAAAAACATTAACATTTAATTAAAATGAATTATTTAGAGCTCATAATGTCACAGAAATGTTCTTTTTCCTCTCAAACCAGATCATTATCTTCTAGTATGATTTTCAATGTTACTGTTAGTATTATTATTTCTTAATGGCTCTTATACCTTTCCTTTTTATTTCTGTGTGCTGAGAGTGGAATTTTGCATAAGTTGCATTTTTACTTTGGTTGTCAGTGAAATTTGTTTCTCTGCAAAGGCCTGATAAGTACCAAGCATATGTTAAACCTCATATGTTTAAGTTCATGCAGAATGAGATAGGACTGAGTAAATAACAAAGGGATTTGTGAAGTGGATCAAAAACAAATATCAATATCAATTGATTTGATATCAAATATCAAATGTAAAAATGAATATGACAGGATCTAAACAATTTTTTTCTTCAAAAACTAAGAAATGCACAAATAAATGCAAAGTAAATTTCAGAATAAAGTTTTCCATGTCAGGTGTTTATTAAAGAAACTAAGGATGTCAAAATATGATTTATAAACCTGCCAGAGGTCTCCATTTTATGTGGTAGTATATTTACTTGTTCCTTGTTTCTTTACCAAACAAGCCTCAGACCAACAGCTTTCTGTGTTCAGGATCATGCTGAAATACTGGTCTGGAGAGTCATTTTTACATATCTTGATTTTTGCTGAAGGTCTGAGTTCCCAGGCTCACCCAGCATCAAGTAAAGTGGTTTGACACTTAAACAGTTCTTGAGCTAGTCCAAAACAATGAGGATGAGTTCTGGATGACTGCAAAACCATAAGCTTGATGTTCAGGCCACTTACCTTAGGATTTTTAATCTCTTCTCCAAGCTGTGTTTAATTCTTTCTTTACATTGGAAAGATATTAAACCCAAATAAATGAAACACCTTCTTTCCAGTTCAGTGTCACGCAGGGGCTGGGTTCTGCTGAGGAAGTGTTATGGGATGTTTTAGTTTTGGCTCCCCACAGGTAGATCTGAGCCTTGGTTGCAACTCTTCTGTGATTTTTGACTCCCCCGTTGGTCAAGAATCTGAATTAGTTTCAGCCCTGAGGTGAAATCGACACAGGCATGGGATTTGTTTGATAAAATTTTAGTAACTGTTTGCTTTTTTCATTCTTCACTTTGAATCACTGTAGAAAAAACCATAGAGGATATTTTTGTTTAGATGCACTTGTGTTGAAGGCAAAATATTTGTTTTCACACAAAATGCAAGTCAATGACAAAGACTGACCAAATGATCCAGTTCAGTCTGTCCTTCTTTGAGAGCAGTGCTCATATGCCAATGACTTTTGTGGGAAGAGGAAAAGTGGTCCACTGTCAGAATAAAATAAATAAAAATATGAATAAAATATAACTTATAGGGAGAAAAAGAAAAAGAAAAAGAAAAAGAAAAAGAAAAAGAAAAAGAAAAAGAAAAAGAAAAAGAAAAAGAGAAGAGAAGAAGAGAAGAGAAGAGAAGAGAAGAGAAGAGAAGAGAAGAGAAGAGAAGAGAAGAGAAGAGAAGAAAAGAAAAGAAAAAAAGAAAAGAAAAGAAAAGAGAAAAGAAAAGAAAAGAAAAGAAAAGAAAAGAAAAGAAAAGAAAAGAAAAGAAAAGAAAAGAAAAGAAAAGAAAAAAGAAAAGAAAAGAAAAAGAAAAGAAAAGAAAAGAAAAGAAAAGAAAAGAAAAGAAAAGAAAAGAAAAGAAAAGAAAAGAAAAGAAAAGAAAAGAAAAAAGAAAAGAAAAGAAAAGAAAAGAAAAGAAAAAGAAAAAGAAAAGAAAAGAAAAGAAAAGAAAAGAAAAGAAAAGAAAAGAAAAGAAAAGAAAAGAAAAGAAAAGAAAAGAAAAGAAAAGAAAAGAAAAGAAAAGAAAAGAAAAGAAAAGAAAAGAAAAGAAAAGAAAAGAAAAGAAACCCAGGCACCTCAGTTTAAGGGTGAATAGTGTCAGTCTCAGTTGTGTGCAATAAAAGGGCAGTACAATGAAATATTTCTAAAATTCCTGCTGAGAGATTTACAGAATAACATTTCTTTCTTTGGGGATTTTCACCAAATGTCGGCTAATTATTCCTGACATTTATTCTGAGGTCCCATAGTGAAGAAACACATGACCAGCAAGATTTAAGAAACCAATAATAGCCGATTTAAAATATTTACTGACTCGAACCTTGGAAGGTACAGCCAGAGGGTTCCCCTCATACCTGAGAATGTTGCAGCTGTGCTATTGTATGCCTTGGAGACACCAAAGATAAAAACAGGCACTGGATGCTGTAAACCCCCAGTGGAAGCCTACTTACTGCACATGTACGGCAAACCAGCTTTGAGAACAGTGTGCTGGCCTATTTTCAGTGCCTAAGTCATGGTGTACTTAGTATATTATCAATTTCTAATTTGTATACATTCCACGTTTCTTCAGCATTTCTTTCAGTATTATTTAAGGGAACCTGAGAGGACTGTGTTAAGTAGACCGTTGATTTTGAAATCTATCATTTTTCCTTGAAATATACATGTGTTTTAGCAAAAAAAAAAAAAAATGGAAAAAAGAAAATATAAATAAAATATTTTTTAATATCTTTGTCTAAAGATATCTATCTTTGGCCTCGGAATCAGGTATTGGATTTAGATAAAAGATCAAAGCCCATAAAATTAAGGAGCTTGCTACTGACACACCACTAAAGCTACATCAAGGCATGAGCCATAAGGACTTTGCAGTAATGTAGAGACTGAGGACACATCAATGGTTTGTGTCACTTGAAACTGATATTTTATAAATATCAGCAAAATGAGACAGATGAGCAGAGGAACAAGGGGTATGAGCAGCTGCCATGTGAGCAGCTACTAAGGCCAGAGCTGGCTCCTGAGCTGTTTGCTCGGACAGGGCCATCAGGAAAGGAGAGGACAGGTTCGGGTTTCCTCACGCACATGCCTTCAGCATCGATTTCTGATGCCTGTGAAGTGTCTGTCCTGTTCTTCACTTCTGGTAATTCATCAGTAGCACTTAGCTGGAGACTGATACCCAGACTGAAGAGTTAACAATGTTTGTAGAATCACAGAAGAGTTTGAGTTGAAAGGGTCCTTAAATATCTAGTTCCAACACCCCTGTCATGGGAAGGGACAACTTCCACCAGACCAGATTGCTCAATGCCCCATCCAACCTGGCCTTGAACGCTGCCAGTGCCTCACCATCTTCAAAGTGAATTTCTAATATCTAATCTAAATCTACCCTCTTTTAGTTTAAATCTATTCTCCCTTGTCTTTTCACTACATGTCCTTATAAAAAGCCCTATCGAATCTTATCATCACCACTTTAGGTCCTGGAAGATGTTAGAAGGTCTTCCCGAAACCTTCTCTTCTCCAAGCTGAACAACTCTGGCTGTCTCAGCCTGTCTTCATAGGAGAGGACCTGCATTCACCAGATCACCTTTGCAGCCCCCTCTGAATCCAGTTTAACAGGTCCATGTCTTTCTTATGTTGAGGGCTCCAGAGCTGGATGCAGTATTCCATGTGCGGTCTCACAAGAGTAGAGCTGTGGGGGAGAATCACTTCCCTCGCCTTGCTGCGCACATTTCCCTTGGTGCCGCGCAGGATGAAGTTGGCTTTCTGGACTGTGAGCACACATTATGTTGAGCTTCTCATCCGCCAACACCCCTTCTCCTGAGAGCTGCTCCCCATCCATTCTCCCTCTAACCAGTCTGTATTTGTGCTTGGGATTGCCTCAATCCAGCTGTGTGACCGTACACTTGCCCTTTTTGGACTTCATGAGGTTCCAATGGGCCCACCTCTCCAGTCTGTCCAAGGATGGCATCCCTTCCCTCCAGAGTGTCACCCACACCACACACGGCTCGGTGTCATCGGCAAACCTGCTGAAGGCGTGCTCAATCCCACTGTCCATGGGGCCATGGAGCTGTTTCCTTTCCTGAAACAGTGAAGCACCACAGTTTTTGTGAGCCAAAATATCAATTCAAAATATTTAAAAAAAAATCAATTCAGTTAATAATATATTTTGATTCGATAGCTCTGAAACATTGACTATGTAGTTGGAGCACTTCTTCCTTTACTATAATTAGCATAAAGAAATTCTCTTATAAAATCAGAGATATTTCTTATAAAAACTATACCACAACAACTGGAAAAAATGTATTTGTTTTCCCACTTTGTGTATGGAGTGTTAAAATTACTAAGTCAAATCAACCATTATAATCAGTTTCAGATTTGTCAATAAGCCTGTTTAACTACAAAAGAAGTAGAATTTTTGCCAGAAAATATTAAAAAATATTTGCCAGTAATGAACACCTCTGATGTCTTACAGGTGTCTGAAATACCTTCCATGATCATTGTAGTTTCACTGAATTTAAAATTCTCACAAATAGTAATTTTTTTTCAAATATAACAACTGCTGTTATTGTTGAATCTATGCAATATCATAAAAATGTTCTCCCATGTAAATTCAGTAAAAATTACTCAATTCTTGTGAGGTACAGATCACATTATTGGTTGGAAAAATCTTCTGACATAATAAACACATCAGTTAGTAAAATCTTCTGACCTAATAAACATAAACAAAAACCCGATCCTGTGACTTAGATCCATGTGCTCTGCATTGATTTTGCCAGAAATCCACTTAAGGAGATCCATTCCCACCATACAAAGAGAGCAAGGAAGTCTCAGCAGTCAGGGACACAACCAGTGAAAGAAACTCTAATCGGGAGTACTACCAGCCTCAAAGAAAAATTCCTTTTTCTTTTTGTTTTTGTTTTCATTTTTTCTTAATATTTTTAAAACATGTCTGTCAGACTCAACTTGCACATAATGTTGGATTTAGAAAAAAAAGAGTTGTACTATTAATGAGGTGTAATTAAGCTTATTCCTCTTGATAGCACACTCTAAAGACAAACAAGTGTAGGATATATTTGCTGTGCATTTGGAAGGGTGACATAATTTGACATATGCTTCTTAGCAATGCTTCTCTGTGCTGAAAATGAGAGAATTCCTTCAGGGTGTCGTACTCAGCTTTTCATCTTGCAAATAATTCCTATTAACAGGAAACCTTCAATGTTGTTTCACCTACTATTTCTCTTGTGCAGGAAATAACGTACTTGAGAAGTATAGCCCAATATTGATAAGGTTTCATCAAATATTTCACAAGTCATGGCTATTCTCAGGAAACTTCAGGGAAACCTATCCCACACTGGAAAATACAAAAGTAAACAGATAAATAATGGGTTTGTACATAGAACAGCTTACATTTTATTTCTTAACAATCCACCCTTACACAAATATTTAGCTAAGCTTTAATCTAATAAGTAGTCTCATGACTCTTTTCTCCAGTGAAGCAGAGGGCCAGCACCAAGAGTGTCAAGCAATTGAGTGTAATCCAGTGTCTGACGCCCTTAAAGTGTTTGTATTTCTTATGGCTGTACAACAAACTTAATTCAACACAAAATTCCTCAAGTACAAAAAAAAAAAAGGTCTTTATAATAAAATGAGTTATTTTGTTTTCTGGATAAAATCTTATATATGTTGGAAATGTTAACTTTTCTAGAGCCATTTTTGCACCATGCCCTGTACGCTTTTCAGCTACTATGTTTTAAATTACACTCACGTTCATACTGGAAGCCCAACAATGCAAACATTACCAAGAAATATAAAGGTGAAATATATTAATTGGCCTCTGCTTTTGCAGGTTCTAGATGAGACACAGGTCACTCATTCATAACAGAGTCCTCAAAGACACAAATGATATAGGTAATTTGGCACATGTTATGCACTGCAGCTTCCAACAAAATGCCTGAGCTCCCCACACAGAGCATGATCTTGAGATACCACTTAATGTGAAGGATCAACAAAAGTCCAACTGGCCTTCTGATCAGGAAAAAGCTGCATAGGCTTTGGAGGACAACACCAGAAGCAGGTGCTTCTGACACCCTGTTTCCCCCAGGTTCAGGGGTCTGAGGTGTTGCTCTGATGAAGGCTGAAGCACCATTTGTTCTGCTGCTAACAGGGACGCTCTGGAACCGGAATTGGCAGAGCTGCCCCAACACAAATCCCTGTGCTGACTCAACTTTGGTTAAATTACATTGATTACTGCACTAAATATTCTATCACAAGGAAATTTCTATGAGCAGCAAGTGACTAAAGAATACAGTGTCGGCCTTTAATATATGTTAAGCCATGCTTTAGAGCAACAGGAGAAAGGAACAATAAAACATACTTATATATCACCACTAAGTCAACACTACTGTGCACTTCATAATGTTTCTGTATGCAGGATCTCTTCAGGTTTGCTGTCTCCACCTGCTCCCGCTAGGCAGTGATGCAGAGTGCTGTGTGGGTATTGCAGATAGTGTTAGTGCACACTCAGGGCTTTCTTCAATGTCCTAAGACACTCTGTCAGGCCTAGTCTTGTCCTTCTTGCTCCAATTGTTCTCATTGTCTCTTTTCAAGGGTTGTAACATCCAGGATTAAACGAGACCATGTTCAATGCTTTCTACTGAGTAGAAAAACATTACCTCCCCTCTTCATTGAGCTTTCTGAACAACATATCTCAGGGAATTCTGAAATATATATATATATTTTACATATAAAATGGAATGGCGTCCACTGGAATGAAAAAGCCAAATAGCAGAATGATCTAAAGAATTGGATTTTTCAGTTAAAATCTGCTCAAAGGAAGGATTTGATTCCCCTTTTCCTAACTGAATTTGCTAATTACTAACACATGAAGTAGTAAAAGAGGTTTTCCTCTCCTTTTACTGTGCTGTTCTTCGTATAAGGGAAGCACACCAACAAGAACATGATTTCCAGGCAAGATCAGTGAAGAACAGGACTTATGAATTAAAAAGAAACCTAAGTGTGCAGTAGTGCCTAGAAGAGGATAATTCCACACATAGACAAACAAATACTTGGTAACTTCACTTGTGGAAATTTAGTTCAGATCCAAGAAAGATTTGACAAAGCAAGTGGGAGTCAGTTTCCCAAACATTTTCATATATCTGGCTTCAAGCTTTTCAGGTGATTGCAGAGGCAGACAGAAGCTTAAGAACTAAGATTTTGGACTCTACCTAAAACAACACGGGTTGTTAGCCAAAGTAAGTTTTTGGCATGGCGTAGCTTTGAATTATTTCAGCTAGGTTACTGAAATGTTCAGGGCCAGACTTTTTGTCTTGAAGAAATATAAGATTCCTTTTCTTCAAGGAAAGGGGTTTTTTTAATCTCTACATTGTTTTCTTCAATTGAAATTTGTAACTTAACATGTACAAAAAAATTTCTGTTGATTGAGAAATTGCTTATGAAAGAACGCAATTACTTTCTTGGCTGCTTACTTTGATTCTTTTTCTCCCTGGCATTGGTATAGGCCTTCCAGGAATTTGAAGATTTAGAGAACATAATTTTGCTTATGGGGTATTTCATTCAGTATTTCAGTTCATTGGTAAATCTTCCCTTTCAGTTTCCTGTGCCTACCATTAATCTCCAATGTACAGCACTGCAGAGAAGGTAGTTAAGCAGCTTACATGAAGGCTAACTGGCTGCATGAACAGTCTGGTGCTTCTCTGACAGCCTGACAAGCTTGCCTTCCTACTGAATATCCAGGACTGTGGCTCATTTCTTAGCAATGCAGAGTCTTCCCTTTCACCCTGTGAATATCAGTTTTGTCTAAAACAGCTTATTAAAAAAGATGAAAGACATTGGTCTTCAAACCTCTTCTTTTTAAAGCAACTCTCTGAAGCAACCTTCACCATGTGCCTGGCGATAAAATATAATCTGTTTTCAAATATTTCATATATTCACTTCATGCATTTTAAGCACTTAAACCATTCAAGTGCACTGCCCTCTATGAGGAAGTGTGGTGTCAGCTGGATTCTGCATATGCTTCTCTATAATGTTTTAATGATAATGCTAATACATACCTCCTCCCTTTTTGTCACAAGTAAGCTTCCAAATCCCTACTCACAAATCTTAGCAGACATTGTTTTCTTAAGAAGAACAGAAACGGAAAAGATGTGAAAAATAAGCAGAGTACAAAGGACCTGGGACATTCTTGAAAAGGGTTAAAGCTTCGCTTGTGGAACCATGAAGGGTACATATATGAAAGCATATATGGCTTTTTTCATCAGCAACAAAAATTATGAAGACTTGTCTTCACCTTTCTTTAACCCTCTTGGCGATACTTGCAGGACTTTTCCACATACTCCTTGCTACCTTCTCTCCTCTTGCATCTTCCACGTACTTGGCTGGACAAGCAGCAGCATATGCTGCGGCAGATTTACAGCTGCACATGTGCTGACTGTCCAAACATACATGTGTGCTTACCGGCCAGATGGCTGCTCCCTCCTGAAACAAGCAAATTACTGGATTACAAAGGCTCTTCCTTCAAGGAAATGCTGATTAGAGCCATCGCTATAACCAGGAACTCATTCATATAAAATGAGTAGGAACTTCTAGCATTTGAGAAAATAAGTTTTTCAGACTTGGTTATGAACAGACAAAAAACTCCAGGGATGGCAACAACACACAGACAGATGGACAGTTATTCTTTCCATCTCTTTTGTGAAAGATTTGCCCAGATTTCTCATTGAACCATGAGAAATGGGAAGGGTAGCTAAGTGGGGAGATGTCAAGAAACATACCTAGATCTGAAGTAGCCTGAAGATTTTTCTACACAGTTGTGTAGTGGTTTGACACCACTTCATCTAAGAGCATTCATCACACAAAGCAAATTCTGAAGGCAAATTTTGCCCAGAGGGACCAGAGAGAAGATACTTTCCCTGTTGATCAATCCACAGCAGAGGTTTACGGTTACTTTTCTAACTCAGACCATGTTGAGCTTGGTGGGCTTAACTATAGTGACAGTGGAAGATTTAAGAAGCATTAGTTACAGCGGTACTGTGAATAAAGATGTTCTGTTTAAAACACCAATTTATTGAAAGCATTAATCCCCCTTATTTTATTCTAAATGTGCATAAGAAAAGCCAGAGAGAAAGACTTTCTTAGGTTGCTGCACCATTTTTGCCAGAGGAGACGTAAATTCTGACTTTGCAGTGCTTGTTCAGATGAAGAGGAAAGGGAATTTTTATGCCTGTCCTGATGGATGAGATGATCCCTTGCCTACCTTTAGACATCCATCATGAAGGCATTTACATCTAAGTCGGTCACTATCAAAATCTTCACAGCTAATGGGAAGAAACGAGCATGTAAAGGGTTTGGCTGAGCTGTTTTACTTGTTTCTTTTAAGATGGTACAAACTGAGCCTTAGAATTTCATATTTATCTCTATTGATTAGAGAAGTCAGAAAAAATGTATTTCAGCCATAAATAATTTTGCTCTAGATATAAAAAAAATTGCCAAAAAATCAATGTTTTAATAAAGAAATATTAGCCAGGTTATAATAAAATTTGAAAGTATTTTTCATTAGTTTTTTTTTTTGCCCCCAGCAATTTCAATGGTTTTTTTACACACAGACTGATTCTGGACATAATCAACATTAGCTAGAACATAGCTCTTCCTAAGTAGTAAGAAGAAATTTAGTTTCTGGGTGTTTTCTCTACTGTCCTTCCTATACAGTATATTCACATCAAGAACAAAAGAAAGGAAACTTAAGCTCTACCTGGGCTTAGCCAAATCATCTATTCACCTCCTCACCCCCAGTTCTCATCTGTTATTCTCTGTGCCTCTTTCTGGTCCCCTGCCAAAAGGAATCACATTTTGATTTTAGGATGCTTTAATACCGCAATCTTTTGTATAGCATCTGTTTTCATCAGCTCGTTTAGCTTTTCTGCCTTGAGCACTTTGAAAGTGTCTGATGAATGAGCTGCCCAGTGGTGCAGTTTCATGGTCCCTCATCAGTGGGGATCTTATTGGTGATTTCAGTGAGCTCACAAATTTAGAGGGGCTTAAGTCTCTCGAGAGCTATTGCTGCAGCTCTAATAAGAAGGTGTTGATAGACCTTTGGCAGTGTTATGCAAGGCTGACTCAAGGTTATTCACATTCTTTTCCATCGTATTTACAGCATATTATTTGTATTGCCGTATTTTTTCTGTTGAAAAAATTGCGAAGAATCTTTTTATACTCCAAAAGACAATGCCTAATACTCTTCTGTATTTCCCCCCATTTTATACTTTCAAGTAATCTTTCTTTTGGGGAGCATGACACATCTTTCTTATGTTCATAAGATTCTCTATAACTGCCCTTCTTAGAAGAAGGAAATATACTTCTGTTCCTCATAACCTAGTCTTATCTTGATTTTATTACTGTAAATTAATTATGGGAGAATGATGAGTCATCATGACAAGGCGGCCATAGAAAATTACATTTATTCAAATTAATCTTACATGAAGTTAAGATTCTCTTACACCACAATTTTTCTATGTCCCTTGATGTTTTAATATTTCTTCCCACTTTATTACCTGCAGGTTAAAATGTATTTATTCCTGTCATCTTTAAGAAGAAGTGCGTGTACACATGAAATATGAATCATATGTATGCAAGCATAGATCATCGAGCATACAACCACAATAATTTTTTTCTTTTTATGAGTAGTTTAAAAGATACTCCAACAGCTGGATATCTGTGGAGGGGTATTTTATTTATCTAAAGACAACTGACAAAGCAACTGCACTCTGTTTTACTGTATCTGTAACTGTCTGTCCACTTGTAACTGTCAATCAGGCTCTGAGACTTTTCATAAAACATCTTTGATCAGCCAAAGACATTGCCCCTGAGTTCCTCTGGAATTTGTAGAATGTAGCAGGTCAGGTAGATATATATGAAATGAAATAATTGAAAATAGAGCTATTCAACTAAGAACTCACACATTGTATCACGAGAGTAACTTTTTCTTTTTTTAAAAGCTACTATGCAACAGCCTTAGGGGAAAAATAAATAGCTTTATATACTTTAAGGTAATTTGACTGTAATGAGGCAAGCTGATGGGGCGGGGGGAGAGAGCTGTAGACTTCTCCTGCAGCAGTCTTCTTGGAGACATAACACACCACAGAAGGCAGATGCTTTTGTTTGAAAAGCAGCGTGTCATGCAGATGTACACTGGGCTTTACCAAGTGTAATATCTGAAAGGAAAGAGCTGTCAAAAATAATAATCCAACCTCAAAGCCAGCTCTGTAATTTTAAAAATATTTGCATGTTGCCAGTGCCGCCTCATATGGTGGCATTAGAAGAGCACAGAATTTGAATTCACGTAAGGTGTTCGCATCCCCACAAAGCAGGGATTATTTCCCGTCGCAGTGGTAGGCTCCCAGAATGCCAAGTTATTTGCACTGCATGAACAGATTGCATAATTATCTGTTGACTTTCTTGAAAGGAGAGTTGGCAGTGCAGTGTGATTAGGTTTTCCAGAGCTGGCAAATGCATGGATGAGGAGGCAGGCACATGAGGACCATATCACTGAAATTTTTAATAATGAGCAGAACCCCTTGGGACAATTTTTTTAAACGTAATGATGAAACACCTCAAATGTGAGATATCCGTTTGGTTGATTTGACATGTGATGCTAAATTGAATGAATGTGAATGTGGGCTAAGACTACCATGTTGCTGAATGAGGTTGGAAAGGTAGCCTACTAGCAATGTTCTTGTTTTACTGCAAAAAAATTATATTTTACACAAATCTTTTGGTGTTGCCATCAAAAAAATATGATTGAAATATTTTTAACTCAGGCTTGACAAATTAAAAAAACCCCTTACTCATCAAGTAAGTAATCTTAATTTTTAAGTAAACTCTTTTTAACCACTTCAGCAAGCCCTGAAGCCCTCTGTAGATGCTTGTGCAATCTTTACCTGCTCTACAGAGTGATATTAGCAGCATCTCAGTTGTGAGTTCACTTCTCATTTCTTTTGTGGAGAGATTGCTAAAGATCTGCCATTGCACACTTGGCTGGATTCTCCACACCAAAATTCAGACTGAGACTAAACTTGAATCTGTAGCTGCAATACACTTGGAGAAGATCCTAACAGTACTTTTCTACTTCCTATAATGTGAAATAAGGAAGGCTGAGGGAGATGATACCTGAATTAGCTTAATTATACAGCTTGATGTTAATCTTCCTCTTCAGTATACCAGATCTTCCAAACCCTAAAAATTAGAAATAAATCTGGTTAGCAGAAGACCTTTTCAAGCACTTCCTTGGTGGATGATCAGCCTGGTTTGATGAGGGTGGCCAATTAAAGTCTGCAGGAAAAAAGTTTTGCCATACATAGGTGGCATATGGAGGACACTCTGTTATCTCTGTTCAAAGGCTTGGGCTGTTCACTTGCATTTACATACCTCATAAAAGTTACATAGTGCATTCTGGGAATCACAAACCTATAGCTCATGAAAAAAATATGGAAGGATCCTGAAAATATGACAGTGATACTAAGCACCAAAGGGATTGGAGAAGTAAGTGAAACAGTCACACTGGACTGAAATTTAAGTACAAAAAAGGGTTGACTTTTTTACATTGGTTAGTAGTAAAAATAGTAGAAAAGTGTTCTTGTAACTGTAGAGAAGTTTTTATCTAACAGAATTTTCAGCCAGATGTGTTGAATATGCTCACACTAGGGAGATAACCTATATTGTTATATTTATGTAAGGTGCCTCTTCCTTGTATCTATCTATCATATGTGTGGAGAATCTTTCTTTTTGTTCATCTAATGAAAAGTAGTAAAGTAAAACTGTTAAAATATGACATCAGAAAAGAATCCTGGTTCAGTTTTCTGAGTGCAAATATAGATTACATAGAAAATAAAGTTTGAAGTGCAAAATTTTAAAAATACCTTTAAATATTTTCCATCAAGTAAGTCTTCTACTATGCTTACTGGATAATGTGCAGAGGACAGATATTCTGTAGATTAAAGATTACAGAATTTTAAAATTCTGGCAGTGTATTTCCATGGGTATGTTTGAAAAATCCTTGAATTCTTTGAACGATTTTTCACTTCTGATTGGAGATCAGGTATTGCAAGGTGTATATGAAAGTAAGTAATTGATTCAGAAGGGAAATCAGAGGTTAAAACTGCAATTTTCTCCAAAGGAAACCTCCCATGTTTTGAATTTTTAGTAGCTGTCTGTGTGTTATTAACAACCGTACTTAGATTTGACAGGCAAGTAATAATGTGGTTATTCATCTCAAAGACAGTGGACCAGAATACATTTCTGGCTCTATAAATGCATTTTAAAAGCTGAAAGACAAATTTCATTACAATAAAGAATGGGGATTTGGTAAATGTAATCTTTGGGTTTTTATTGGTAGATAAATCTTTCTTTTCCTACAGCTGCTGTTTGGGTTTTAGAAAGTTTAATAAATAGAGTAAGTAGTCCCCTATTTATTAATAACACTAATATTTGAAAGCTGCCAGTGCTGCATCCATTTCAGAATACCTCTGTCAATCCATCCCGCACACAACGACACTGAACGCAGCCCAGTTACACCAATCTGAATCTGGTTGCACAGGAATGCATTATCTTCCCTAAAAAAATATTGTCTAGTCAAAGTTAAAGATAAAAAAAAAAATTATGAAAGCCTCTTCCCAATAAAACCTGCTGGAATATGTCCATAGGTTTATAGGGGTGCCCATGTAATGCCCCAGTGGGATTTTTTAGAACATCAGACACACATGCTGTAGTGGTTTCCTCTCATACCATATTTTGTAGCGTGCCTTTTCCTTACATCAATTTGATCCTTACTTTTCAATAGAGAAGATTTTAAGTAATAAAAATTTAAGTAAATAAAAAGATATAAAATGTATGCCAGCATATTTGTCTGGATTTCATAAAGTAACTCTGTCAGTCCTGTTATGTGTAGAAATGGCAACTAGAAATGAAGTGTTAGTACTTAGACACTGCCAGAAATAGTATTGTAACATTTCAGCACTTCATTGCTTACTACTAAAAATTTAAAGGCAGAATGTAAAACTTTTGATCTCTTAAGCTCATTCTTTTCTCAAGCATTATATTTTTAGATACCTTCTTTGATGATGCTGAACTGATACCTGTTTTTCACCAATTAGTTTACCTCTAATTATTCTTGTTGCTTTTACTCAGAATATAGACTGTCACTTATGATTTAAATATCTGTTAGAAAAACCCTATAATCTCATTTCTTTCAAAGTGCTACATTCTAAAAATCATTGAATGTATGAATTAGGATAGCAATAACTGAAATCATAGTAGTTTCACCTGACAAGATGGAAACTGTCCAGATGTAAAGCAAGTGTCGTATGTTCATGCAGCTTATAAAATAAAGGCAACTCCTTAGGAATGTAATTTAATAATGATATAAATGACAATATAAAGTTGTGATCTAGTGAAATCTGTCTCCTGCATGGTTCATAGCCAAAGAATATTTCTTCTTTTACAGCTGTCATTTTAAAACTGGTATTCATAAAATATACACAGGAAAAAAATACTTGGAATTTATTCTTTACTCTCCCCAGGGAGTGCTAAATTCTGGTTCGTTGTCATAGTCTGCATGTTATCCTTTCAGCTGAGAAACTGTGTGATGAAGGCTTATCTTGTTTATGTGAAGTTCTGCCAGATTAAGCACATTGTTCACCCTGGTCTATGAAGGAAGTGAAGTGGAAGTTGTTCTCTTGTTACAATAGGAATTGTGTGAAGTCCTAAAAGAGGTGAATGTCTTCTAATTCTTTGGCCTTTTATATTAAAAAACAGTAATACCATAATACATTTGTTGCCATAACACATTGCTTCACTTTCCACATTGTCTGAGTGTGTACAGGCTCTTCACTAGTGAGGAGAGAACAAATGGATATATGGGAGTGTGAATGCTAAATGGCAAGAGAAGCAAGGACAAAGTCGTTGCAGGCACCTGACTGTCAGGTGGGAACCAGGCACAGTCAGAGCTATGGCCCTGCAGAGGGTTATTAAAGAGCCTCTTTTGTTTCTGTTCACCCCAAGCTGCGAGGCCATCTGTAAATGTGACATAGCTGAAGCTGTGAGCTTTGGACCTTCTGGACTGACTTCCCTCATTCCCATGCTTGGTCCTTTTGTCTGACATTTCTAAGTCATTCACCACTCAGAAAAAAAATCTGCATCCCAGAGGTTCTCTTGAAGACTTTATATAATTTACAGAATCATTTAGCCTTGCCTTCTTGAGAACATTTCTGTAAACCATCTGAATTTTACCCTTTTTCAAACTCAGTAACAAATTGCAAACACACAAAGAACAGCTTATTAAGTTGCTGCTTCAGATTTGCACTGGATTGTACCTTGATGAAAGATTTTGTCATGTGACAACTGTTCTTCTAGTATATTTGTTGGACTCGATCTGCTTTTGAGGGGTCAAATAATGGCATGAACCAACAGTAAGGTTGTTAGGTTCTCTATACTCGTCAACAAGAAGGCCAGAGAATTAATGGAATTAACTACATTTTCATTTTTAGGTCTTCCTTCTGATAGTGCTAGTCTGGGATATTTCCTTTGTTATTGTCTTTATTATACGGGAATAACTCAAGCAACAGTTTCGGTTTGTAAATCACAGTGCTTTCCAGTAGTGTGACAATAAGTTTCATTTCAAAGCATATTTCAAAACAGAAACAGAGCTATGGACAGCAGGAACCTGTCAGAAAAAGTATCTCTTCGTTTTTTCTCTCCTCACTGCAATTGTCTCATCCCTTGTCTGAGCAGTTGCTGGTTCAGGTGCTCCCCAGCCAGTAAATGAAAAAAACACCACATACAGATCTTCTGGTGTTGTCTCATGAGCAGCAATGTTTGAGAACCAAATAATAAAAATGAGAAGAAACTAGACACTAATAATTTTGGAGACAATCTTCTGTGAGCTTTGGTTACCCCATCAGCCTACACATTATAAAGCTTTGACAAACATGTGACCATCTCCACATATCTATCAGCTTTATAGTTAACTCAAGAATTTCAAATCGAACGCTACCAATCTGCCATCTTTCACAAGTACTCAACCCTCACAGAAACTAAATTTGTATGACACAATCTCTCTTGGATCCCCCAAATCAGCTAATCTATAAGTAATACAGACAGAAGGCACAAAACACAGTTTATACCCTTTTATCCACCTGCTATCAAGTCAATGCACGTCTGTTATCTAACCTAAATTGTTGGCAGCAAAGTCAGAATGAGCTTTCTCACAGTGATTAGATGTCACTGCTGGCTCAGTCTCTAGCAGCATATGCTACTAGAATATATCTGTCCTATAAATTGGAAGACTTACTATACTAGCTATCATTTTGTTGAATATCAGAGGGATGGAGCTCTTTATTCACAAGGTCAGAATTACAAAGTGAAATACAAAAAGGATGAAAAGACTCCAAATATCCACCTAGCCAGCAGCCCATCTCATTTTGTATTTTTCTTTAGAAGTTGCCCAGCATCAGGTTACTTAGAACAGGGTATAGTAAACCCCACGAGGAGAACTGATCTGTCCATAAACTTTACATTCTAAAATATAGTGATCTATGTTATCTTGCTTAGATTTATTCCATTTTTAAATATGTCTATGCCAGAAGTGAGAGTTCTGTGTATCTCTTCAAATTTTTTGGACATCAAGAACATGTTGAAATTATTACATTTACAAGCTAAGTGGGTGTTTTCCAGAATTGCTTCTGCTGAGCAGTGTACAATATGCTATTTCAAATTTTTATTGATTATTCCCCCTTCTTGTATTATGGGACAAATTGTAGTGGAACATCTGCTTTAGTGTTTGTAGTTCATTCATTATTTCCTCCAAGCTTTTCATCCATTAGTTACCCTTACTAATTTGAAACTACCCAAATTTTCAATTTTTTTTAATGTAAATTTTTCTCTACAGCTTTAATTTGTTTCTTGTCTTTGATTCCATTTGGTTTCTGCTGTGTATATTGAGTTCAAGTGTCTAGAGCCATGTTCAAGCTGAAAATATGCAAATATTTTGTGTCTTATTAACACTTTCACATTGATTTCTACTATGTTACATTACACAAGAATTAAATTCTGATCACTGCTGCATATTCAAATATTTTCATTGGCTGTCCTAGGAATTTCTCTCAAATGTTTACATTTCTTTTTTGTATCGGACTTAGATGTACAGTTCAAATTATTTCTTTTACTTGTAGTATATATTATTTCTTCTACGTGTACCTTTACTGCTATAACAATGTCTGAACCAGCAATCATTAAAGCCTGTAAAAAGATTTGAATTGGCTGGTTCACCCATCTGCTCTTTAGAAAGGGCTGTGTTTCTCTCTATCTCATTTGCCACCATGTGTACCGAAGAATGCATAATTCCAGTTTTATACGCACTCTTTGAAAAATGTTGGCTAGGTTCTAAACATGACCCAGCCTCTAAATCCTCAGTATGAACCAAAATTGAGATTCTGATACCTTTAATTAGGCTTGCAGTCAAGTCTTTCAAGGTTCTTTCCATGAAAAGAATAACACAGGTTTTGGAGTCTGGTGGCAATTTCTGAAGCATTACAGCTAATTATTGTTGGTGCAAGGCAAGTTCTTGATAGAAGCCCAACTCATCACGAGTACCAATTAATCTTTATCACTGTCCTAGACCAAGAGAGAAAGGCAATTCTGGTACCAGAGAAGCTAAATAGCCCTCCGTTGATGAATGTCTGTTTTCATATACCTTATGAGAGCCCAGGATGTACAAGGTCCTAATTTAAATCGCTGCAGTGGAAAGTATAAAGTTTGGTAGTGTAAACCCAGGCCCTTGATTTCCTCTGTGCAGGGGCATTACTACAATGCAGTTGAGTGAAGACAAAAGGAAGGAGTTGGGGAGTGATGCTAAAATGATGCATCTGCTGTCTGCAGGTGTTTCTCTTAAAATAATAAAAAGGCAAGTTAGAATAATAGGAAATCCCTGCTATGCTATACCTAATCTGAAAGTAACATAATTTCTATTACTACTATTACTTCATGTTCATTTTTAACATAAAATCACAGAGAAAAAAAAGAAAAAAAGAAAAAATACATACACAGACACACAAGGCAAAATTTATAAACTTAATTCCAAAATTTAAAATGCATCAATTCTTGGGTAAGCAGTCTTCTCAAAACAGCTATCAATTCTATGTCTGAATCCTAGAGGTATTAATTTTAAAAGTCTTTGTCTGAGAAACTCACCACTGGACGTAGTCCAGCAGATGACTTTATAACGACTCCCATGTTTCAAGAACAACCAAGAGAAGAAGCTTTCCTTTCTTTTTCATACAGTCATTTATGAGTTAGACATTTCCTCTAGTGATAGGGAATTCAGGATCATTTCTTTCCAAGGTGACATGCTACTCATAAGACTATAGATTTTTCTCCAGTGCACCTCTTACTGAGTGCCAAAAATTCCTGGACCGCTCACAGAAACTATATAAACATATTTTATTGACTGAAATATTGTTCAAAAATATCTTCAACCTTTCTGCATTTTAGGGACTGATGCAAAGCTTTTTGAAATACACTCAGACTCTTCCATTGATTTCAATGACCTTGTGACCACCTCCTTGGAGTAGTTTGAGGGGAGAATTAATCTGTGATCAAACAGATGGAATCCTAAGGGTTTCTGAAGCTACATACTGCCATCTCAAACAGAAACTCATTCTTCTGAATTCAGTGGAGAATTCAGCATAAAATCTAAGTTAATGAATGAAGACTGAGACCTGCACAGGGTGCTAGTACAGAAGCTTTTGTTGTTACTTTATTCTACTTTATTTTCCCCTCTCTGGTTTTGAAGCATCAAAGTCACAAATTATAGCATCTGTTTTTAATCAGGAGTATTTTTTACTGTTTACAAGCTCATGGCTACTTTAGCTGTTCTTGCCTGAGAGATAAGAAAGAATAAAATTGTTAAGAATCACTGTAAATAAAATGTCAGAACCACACCCACTCATCTGAGAATAGCAAATCTCTTGATCTGCCTCTTCTCTTATTCATATTAAACTCACACTCATAAGGTTTTAATTCCTTCCTTAAACTCCCTTTCTAATTTGCCATGAACAAATTATACCTTCTTGTTGTCCTATCGTCTGCCACCTTTGCTCAACACCCAGAATCATCAATACAAAAATCAATAGCTAATACATTGAATTGCTGGGAAAAGCAAACGGTTAGCAACCTCACCCATGACAAGGTCATTCTCTCCCTCTCAGGCTACCAAACATACACAAACACTTGCCAGCACTGAGGACGAGGAACACCTTTGGATCCTGCCAGGCTGCTGTGGTGCTTGGCCACAGTGTACATGTCAACACACGGAGCACGGTGTGCAGTATAAATAAACACACGCACGTGATTGTGCAGACTCCTATCCCAACCTGGCCTCGGCCACTGCACTAATTTACTGCTTATTAGAGCTATTGACCTTCCAGATGATAAAATGCAATTTTTTTTCTCTTGTAATATTTAATCTTAATACTTCTTTTTAGATACATCTTGAGCTGGAAAATGTGATTTTCTGGAAGCAGCATAATTACAGAGACATGCAGGTTTGGGTCTTCAAAACCACTTCTCAGCCATTTACTTGCTTTACATTTTTACCTGTATTTAGAGACTCTAAGTTTTTCAAACAATCTTGGGTGGACGTTAAGCACCCTAGGCAAAAAGCAGGTGTTCATCCCTTTACCAGGAGCAAATACTTCCAGCAGAAAAAGATTTGGAACAACAGATGAACTTCGCTGTGAGCACTTCCAAAATAGTGTTTTTATTAATGTCTTTCATCTTAGCTGACAGGATAATTAATCATAATTAAAAATATAACCTGGGTTAGTGAGGCTTGCTCTGAAATAGAGTTGTGAAATTAATTTCTAGATGGCCTTTTTATATACAGCAGGGTTTTCGACACTTGTGAGAGAAAATGCCTCCACTGAACACAAACTTTGAAAATGACACACTCATCTTTTCCCTGGCTAAAAAGAAATTTTACCAAATAAAGAAAAGGCAGGTCATATTTTCAGCTGTATAATTTTGAGAATGCCAGCGGTAAATGACTGTGCTGAACAGTTATATAAATATGCATATTTCATGGAAGTATGTATATCTTTCTAGAAATTTTATCAAATACTTGCTATACTATCCAACAGGTATAAGGAGTTTATTATCAGAATAAGCTTTAGAGAACAGAAATGTCTCTGTGTGCATAGGATTTACCTGCTACTGGCTTTGTATCCAGGGCAGAATGTCATAAAAGCAGCCCATTAGCATTGAGCATTTCAGAGCCCCAGAACTGGGACTGCAGCATCCACAGATGCTCTGCTCAAGGCAGGTTCTCTTTATGATAAATGCAGAGAAACATGCATTTTTAAGGTGTAATTCATCTGGCTTGTTTAAAGCAGTCACTTTAAGATGTGATGAATCATACCTTAGACTCCATTGGCAGTACTAATGAAAATTCCTTAGCTGTAAAGGATGTCCATGCTGACTGACTTAGACAAATTGAGCCCAAGAAGCTTAATATGGTGTAATGATTATGGTTTCCATAAGCAATTTTGCAAAGGCTCGCTGTATACATATGGGCAATTATATATTTTGAGAATTAAGACCCCTAAAATTAATAGGCTTTCCCAAGGTCTGGGGACTTTGACTTTTCGGTGAAGGATAGACAGGCTTTTGAGCGTCAGAATGAAAGCAGGTGTCTTTTGGTAATATTGGTTTTAATTTCTGTGTGTGTCAGCTGTTACATCTATAAATTGTGAATTATAATATTAATCTTATTATGACCTGGTTTGTCTTTATTCATTCAGATTTATAAAGTGCTTGCTAAACGCAAAAGGATACAAATGCCAAGCATTATTAGCTGTTATTCCTCTTTATTACTGTCATCTACTCACATGTATTTTCAACTCAGTTTAAATTTTCACCCCTGGGTCATATTTCCTTTCTAACTACATTAGATATTTAACTGTCCATCACTGTGCCTTGAGCCCTCTGAATTTTCACAATTTTCACATCAGTACATTTGTGATTCAGAGCATATCCCACAATGCCCTTTTCCACTCTGTGTTGAATGTGCTTTCCATACGCTATTAAAGATTCAGCATCACAAGCTATCATTTTATTAATTTTAAGACACTTTTTTTATCAACAGATGAACAATCATGATGATTAAAAATGCTTCTCCTCTCAAGGGCTTGTACAGTATTTTGCATTCTCTGGCATGTTGATTAGTTATGTTGATTGAAAATGAGTGAAAAACAGAGACAACTTATTAGCCAGTTTAGTTAGCTGCTACTTACATTAATGAAAACGTCTGGATACATGCCCATTAAGGATACTTGGGAGAGCAGAGGTTGAGAAGTGATTCCTTTGCTTCTCACTGCTGACAGCTTGGAAAGGATCATACCCAGGGATGGCTGCTGAGGCATGCATAGCCTCCAGAAGGAAATGCTGCTGCTCTGGAGCCCAGTCCAAAATGGAGCACCCTGAGAGCAGGGGAGCCAAGCTCTGTGGGTGTCTGCAGGCACCCCCTGAATGCTGGCACCGCAGGTGCTGCTTTGGCAGTAGAAATATTTATCAGCAGAAACAGAAGCAGCAGCTCTGCTCCTGCCACTGCTAACAATGCAAGGCTTGCTTTCATTGCCACAGAGGCAACGATGAAAAGAAGGGAGGGCATGGAGCTGGCTTCCTGCAGGAGAGCTTTGAGCTTTTTCTTCACAATTTACTTATTTTGAGGGCCAATTCAGAGTGCCTTTAAGGCAGCAAAACAATTTCTTACATATATGTATTTCATTTCAGCTGATGAGAGGGATCTTCGTGCTGAGCACAAACCCCATTCTCTCAACTGTGTACAGCTCGTAGGATGCACTGGTGGCCCTTGGTGGGGGGAGGGAGGGAGAGGGCAGAAGAAATGTTGCCAAGGTCCTTCAACATTTGGAATTGCAAGGATAAAAGCGGTAAAGTGATTTGCCCAAGGTGATGCAGTAAGTGCCAGGAAACGAATCCAGATCCTCTGAGTCACAGCCCAATGCCTTAATCAGCTGACCATGTTTCCAAGCATTTGGCTTTACAAAATCATTTGGCCTGATTTACTGGCAAAGTCATACGATAGCGAATTTTCCCACTACAAAAAGTCAATGACCTAAAAAAAAAAAAAGAAAAAAAAGGACTAGCTTTTCCTTTTTTAGTTTTCCCTGTTAACTGGAAGTGTATCGTACCTGAGTAATACTGCAAAATAAATGCTGAAGAGAAAGAACGACAGGATGACAATAGAAACCAGGTTTACTGGTAGAGCAGCTCCCATTCCTGCAAGTCTCAGGTGATAATCTTAAGGAACTGTACATTAGAATGAAAGTCAACGATCTCACCATCAGCAAAACATCTGTTGCTTGCCTGCTGCGACCTGGATAATGAGAAAGGCTTAAGAAAGAGTTTGGAGGACTTTGCCTGTGATTCTTAGACCACCGATTCTCCGACCACTGATTCTCCACTTTGTTTCTCCAACCACTGATTCTCCACTTTGCTTCTCCATTTTGTTTCATTCTTTCTGAGCAAAGAAACCAGATTTGATCCTGGCCTTGCTCCAACTCTGGATTCTACCAGGATTTCCGAAGTGTTTAATCATATTGACTCTGTAATGTCCATATACCATGCTATTTTTTTTCCTAGTCATTCACATTTTAATTTTTTTTTTTAAAAATAAGTATATTAAATATAACATTTTTCCTCTCTTGTGGACTTTGGTCAGGTACATTAACGTTACCTATTTCTGACACTTCAGAATTAATGCTGATGAAGCGCTGGCTTCCTGAACAAGTCAGTGCATATCTGTGGGTTTTAACACAGATCTGCTGAATTAGCACTGGAAAATTCAAATAGTTTCCATTTGTTTCTACTTGCTGTCCCAGTGGGAAAATGGATATTTTACTGTAACTGTGAAAAGCAAGATGAACTATGCCATTCAGTGCCTAAACTGAGGAGATGTAATCCGTATGTAGTTTTCCTTTATAACCCAGGTCCAAGCCTTGTTTTTGCAGCATAACTGTCCAAAAGTTGCACCAAACAGATTCTGCTAGAGAGGCACTATATCAAAGCCTTCTGCTCTACAGGTTTTATCCCTTATGAATGGTGGTGGTGATCTCCAGAGAAGAGCTGCTGCCTGGAGAGGAATCTCTTACTGCACATGTCACTGGTGTGCAGCAGAGATGCATTGCTGATTTAATCATTCAGCAGGTGAGAAAATTTCTGTCATGACATCCATAGGCATCTTTTGGGATACTTGTACCTGCCATTCTTTAGTTAGATTAATGGACAGGCATTATCACATAGGAAAATTGAAAACAAGCCCTTCCTTTTTGTGGTATTCTGTTGAGAAGTCATCAGTATAGAAAAACAGCACATGTCCACCAGCCCGTAACATGTATTATTTCATTGTCTCACCTGCTCATTGTATTTACTAAAACATCTACTATGCAAAGTGTTTAACTCTGTAAGTGTAGTGTCCTTGTGCTCAGACAGCATTCACCTTCTGAGATCCTGCTAAAATCCTCATCCAGGGAGAGAAAACACAAACAGCAGCAAGCCAGAAAAGAGATGTGGAGTGAGTAATTGCCTCCTTAGCTGTGGCTAGGGTGGTTGATATAGCTCCTGGAGAAGAAGATAGCTAAGCATCAACTACAGAGATTAAATTTTCTTTTTTTTTCTTTCTTTTAAGAAGGAAGCCTTATCCAGCAGGCAACTCTCAGGCCAGGTGATTAACAATAAATAACCCTGCTTTTTCAAGTAAGCTTGCACATATTGAACCTCTTATGTACAGAGTACCCTAAAATCCTAATGGAAATACTTCATCTATCTGTTGGTGGTTAAAGGAAAGTTCACAGGATTTACAGGTTTAAAAAAAACCCAATGTGATGGGAGAGTTTTATGATTTAGATGTATACACAAATCCCTAAACTGAGCTAGAAAAAGCTTGGGATAATTTCGAACATACCTAATATGATCAGAGGGAGGGGAAATACATGATACTCTATTTCAGCCATGGGAATGCCTTTTTTTATTAGATTTTGAGTGATTAAAAGTCCAGTATAATAAAACATTATGAAATGAAGCATAAAGCAAGCTGGAGGTACTTTGAGTAAAAAGAGCTTCAGATCCACCTCTGATAAAAGAGAATGGAATAATAACTCTGTGTCATCTGCCCATATCAAACCAGGATTTTCTGTAGATTTAAAAAAACTGAGAGGAAAATTATTCAGGAAGATCTTTATACTTTTATTGTCTTGCACTGCATGGCAGCACACAAGAGAATACAAAGAGAATTGGGCCAAAAGCCATATTCAAGTAATCCTGAGTTAGCAGGCAGTAGATCAAATTTATACCTAAAGAATATGCTTCTCTGATAACAATAAAAAAGTGTGTTGTGAATTAGCATGAATATTAAGAATGGTAAGATAAAAACACATCTCATTTCTGAGTACAAAAATATCATTGTCTAATTTCCGCTGAAATGTGTCATAGACATGCCTTTTATTCAGCATTTTGAAATAAAAATGGATCATATTACACTTCTCAATAGTATAGTTACACAATTCAATGGGGGATGAAATGTCATGATTTAATAAATAGGATAAAGATTAGTAAAATAATCTAATCACTGTTCTCTCTTATTTTCAGTCATCACTGGGGATGGAAAAGAGCAGGAGAGGAAGATTAATTTGAGGCTTTATACAGATATGGGTCAGTAGTCCACAGCTTTCCAGTTTTTTGTAAGTGCTAACATGCTTCAACACAGAGAAGTTCACTGAGAATGAGGCAGTGACTGTAAATGAACCACACACTTCCCTGAGCAAGCAGCAGTGGGAGTGTGTGTCTCACTGCACGTGGCACCCAGACATGATCGGGTCTGCTCTGCTCCCAAGGAAGTACAGAGGGTGCTTCTCTAGTGCCTGTAAACAGGTAGTCTTGAGTCAAATTTTAGTCTTGGATGCTCTGCCTGGATTTAGCCATATTCAGGACTAGCTTTGAGATGACCTTTACAGTCTTATGCTGCATGATCTCCTGTGAGGTCTGGATGGGCTGTCTTCACTGTTCCATATTGCTCCACAGCCATTTCACACCACCACAGCTAGACAGAGAGGAAGAAGGCTGATCTTGGACTGGTTTCAAGTCCAAACTCAGATATTTCCTAGGTGTCTGCTTACATGCATTTAAATCCTGCTTTGGAGCTACAGCCCTCCCAATGACCCCCAACTTCTTGGAGGTCCATAATTCAGTAAGTACAAGCCGTGGTAAGTAGGGCTGTGCAAGGCTCTGTCTCACTGTATATTTTCCGAGAGGAACACGTTGTCTGAACGCCTACACCACTATTCCAGGCACTAGGCATGTTGAATTAATTACAGGCATATGATGGTACCCAAATGAGTCAGTGATTTCAGCAGCCACATATGATCCCTTCTACTTTCATGCAGTGGAGAGGCACAGCCTCAGCCTGGATCTGATCTCTCAGCAGTTTTGGCCTTCCCTGTGCTATACCTGACTCCCCTCATTGCATCCATGTGGAGAGTCAGATCCAGAAAGTGCCATAGTGCTCTCGTGTGAACTGTTGTTAAGAGACAGCATTTTTCCTCTCTAAAATATGTGCCTGTAGCAGGTCTCTTTCATGCTTCTCCCCCCACACACATTTCGAGGTTTTCATCAGTTATTCGCTCTGCAGCCTCAGGTTGCCATCAAGTCTGAGAGTCACTGCAGAGTCCAGATGCTTGTGAATTTATCATGCTACCTTTTTAGCCTCTGGCCTAAGGTTTAAAAGCTCCTTCTGGGTTCACTTCAGTCCTAACAATGTAACTGCATGACACATTTCTGTTCTGTCTCTGTCACCAGTGATGACAGGGATTTACAAGGGCAGGGTGCTGAGTCATAAAATACATCTAGAGCAAATTCAGCTCTTAGGAGAAAAACTAGGCTGGGCATAGAAAAACAATTCTGTTTGAAATTTGAGTAAAAAGTCTTCTCATTATAAATTCCATAAAGTTCGGGTAGAGATGGTTTATTTAGAAAGTAATAGCTGTGATTGATCTGGGCAGGGGCTGGCAGACCTCTCTGGGTACGATTTTGATATGGAATCAGAAGAGCTGCATTATTTATTGCTAGTAAGTGTTATTCTTTAGCATTCATCACAACCAGACCCAGGTGTATGCAAAGCAAGCCACCTGTTTTTCCTGTCTAATATGCCATGTTTATAAATCACTTACTGAAAAAAATAATGGTGCTAATTGCTATAACAGCCTGACCTGTGCCACACTTCCTGAGCAGAATCTGTGGCCCTGTGAGGTGTGAAACCAAGGAAGGAGAATGCTGTCACAGAAAAGCCAGAGGCAGCGAGTTATGAGGCAGTTTGGAGAAAGAGCAGGCAAAAGGAGAGGTAAAAAGGCTATGGCCCTGCTGGTGCCATTGCCTGCAGCAGAGGGTTGGAAACCCAGGTCATCCCCTGCTGTCAGTGAGAAAGAAAGGAAGGTTTCTGCTGTGACACTGGGGAGGATAAAGCAGCAGTAACTGACCACAGTTTTTAAGGTTTGCTATCCCCATTCTCCACTCCCACATCAATTTCCCTCTGACTGTCCACTCTTGGCCAGGAAGCCAAGCAATGCTTCATCCCCTCATCTTCAAGATGGCAAAATTCAGTTCAGCCCACACTGCTTGAGAGCCTTCAGGCAGCTCTGACGTTCATTCATGTGATGTTTAAAAGCCTGAACAATCATCTGACATTGTCAGAGCAAGTGCAGATGAGTTGACTCCCTGAGGCAACCCAAAACAATGTTTGCTGAGTCTCAAAAGCTGTTTACCATGAAAACATAGAATTGCTCCATGGAAATCTGGTGCTGTGCCTCGCATCACATGAGCACTATGTCAATGTTGCTGCTTTTTTTTCCCGTTTAATCTGTCGCACTTATAAATCATTTACTGAATAAAGATTTCTAGATGGAACTACTTGATGTTTCCAATATCAGCAAAGAGCTGTACTGGACTGCCTGGGCAGTATGCATGGTCCAGTGAGGTATGCAACAAAAGAAGGTGCGTGCTGCCGTAAAAGTCAACAATATGTATTAACGATTTATCTGCCTTTCATATGCTGGAGTTCAAAAGGCTTGGAAGTAATTTATATACAGCTCAGAAAACCTTTGTGCTAGTCAGATACAATTAGGGGGAACATTTGGATTGATGCTGGATGAGCTGTTGACTTTAGTAAAATTATTCAAGAGATTTTCTCCATGTGAAGTTTGGGTTCAAAATCAAACTGTGCAAGTCTTGCATTAAACGCTGTTGTTGCTGGGCCTCACATGGCAAAGTTAGAAGAGAAGAATAAACTGAGATCCTTGACTTGTCACCCCCTCCACTCCGGCCTAACTCACAGATGCTGCAGGCTTTATATTTTGGGAACTTTACTTCTCTTTCTTCCTCAGTTTGTATAAGGGACCTGCATCTGGCCTTCATCCCTCCCTGATACTCTATGTAGCCATTAGAAACCCCGGGAGGGGAAGGAATGTTGTTTTTCCTCTGCGTTATCAGTGCATTTTGGGAGACGTGATGTTTCCTGCATTCCCTCCTGCAGAGCAGGCCCTTCAAACAAGAGTGTTCTGAGGCACAGCTGAGCTGCGCAACATCTATTTAATGACAGCTCTGCAAGGACATCCTTCTCTGGGGTTCACTCGAGGGGTGGTGATCCTGAGGATGCTGATTGTATATCTGTCACTATTCAGCTGGTTTCAAGCATCTGGATTTTCACAGAAACCTCAAAGAATGCAAATCTTCCTTTTTAGATGAGTCATCCCAGAGGATTGCCCATGGTGCTATCTGCGGGTAGTGAGAAGGAGATCCTGCAAACGCATGTTAGGAATGACTGCAAATGTTCCCTCCACCCGGTGGGCAGAGACACCTCAGCATCTGAGGGCTCCAGGGCCTCACATCAGCTGTGATACAGACCTGTGTGCTTCAGAAAGGGATGATCTGTAAGCCCAGCCCTTGGCTGAACTATTGGCTGTGAAGTTTAGAAAAGACCCTGTCACCCAGATGTGAAGTCCTGCACTTCCCTGCACAGGCTGGGGAATTCTTTAGTGATCCAGTCCTGTGTATTACCCTTTTGTTTTCCTTGTGAGTCTTCAGCCTAAAACAATAGAGTGGTTTCCAACAATAAGGGGATTTTCAGCTCTCTGAGCTTAGTCATTTCCTATTACTCAAAAGAAGAAAATGTGAAAAAGTTCCAGTTTAGAAAGTCTTTGGCTGGTAGTCCAGGCAACATTTATGAATCTGTTTTCACAAAGTTCTAAACTTCAGAACAGCAGGGGTGTTGCCTCTCTGTGAAAATAACATGATATTTTAGAAAAATTGTTCAAACTGGCATAGAAAATAACTTTAAACATCACATAATTTGCAGTGGACACTTGTGTTTCCATGGCAACAGAGAATGCTGTCTTCTTTTTTGTTTTGTCTTTCTGGATATTATAGGAAAGCCTTTTGAACAGCTTCAGGTTTTGGCTTTTTGCTACAAATTACCCAAATGTGCAAGAATCCTGTTTCAGAAGCTATATGGACTGAAATTTTCGGTATTAAGCGTGTGTTTAACAAAGAATTTTTATTAATACTGTGACTTATATTAACTTCAATTTCACTGCGTCTCAGTGTTGAAAACTTCAATTAAAGAATAAACTTTCTAAATTGAGAAATAGCACTGACATTTATCACAGGATACATATACCAAATATGTGTAGATCTTGCTGACATAAATTGTCTCAATTTTGCTGGAGAAGAGATTCTTGTTAATTTGACTTATGCGTATGTGCAAAAGTTCTTGTGGAAAATGCTTCAGGCTTTTTATCATGCTGGATTTTTAGTGAGTATTTTTTTCCCCATAGGTTCAAAATACAGCTTCATGATCAGTTTTACTCAATGTTCACATTATTTTATAATATTATTTTATGAAATGTCTAGTAGTGTTGTGCTATAGTGTTTGGCTCAAGACACTGTCTTGCCCCGATTTCAATACCAATTTCAAGTGAAAAAAACCCACCTTTTGAGAGTGCCACAGAATCACAAGATCATTTAGGCTGGAAAGAGCTTCAGGAGGCCGTCTGGGCCAACTGTCTGGTCTAAGCAGGAAAAACTTCAACTTTTTCAAGTTCACAAGTTTTCTTGTGAACATTTCCAGCTGAATTTTGCACATCTCCACCACCGAATACCACGCAGCGTTTCCAACAATAAATACCACGTTACAGCTTGGAGGATAATTGCCTCTCTTGCCTTCTTGCCTTTCCTTACACTGGCATCCAATGTGGCCATCCATTTCTGAAGGCAATTTCAGAGATTGGTGAGAAATAAACATTTAAACAACTCTGCACTACTGAAATCAGATGCCGTTTTGAACACCTTTTACATCTTTTACACCAAGTCCTTCAGATAAGATTCTGTTTCACTGCAAGCAATGGCAACTTTGCATATCATTCATATAGGTCCCTCTTTATCAACTTCTCAGTCTAGAATGAGTCTAAGAAAAGGGAATTCTCTATTTTCCGCAATATTTTTGTTTACTTCCTTGAACTCAATTCACGTCTCAGCTTATCTTGGTTCGACCTTGATTTCATTCAGTTCGTTTGTAAATCAGCATGCTCTTCCTTTCTACCAAAATGATGAAGCAAAACTAGACACTTTTCATGAGTGTTTTTAGATACCTGTTCATCAGAAAATATCTTGTTAGGTATCCTAATTATTAATTAAAACTGCTAGAGGGAAATAATATTCTTTAATTTGACCCTTTTTTTCTATACTACTTTTAGTGTGTTTCCCCAAATAGAGTTCTGTAAACTTCAGGCAACAGAAAATGTTTAAAAACTCTCCTTCTGAAACTGCAGAAGCAGAAGCAGTCACCACAATTACAGAAATCAGGAGATGAAGCAGGATTAGCATATTACCACTTGCCTGATTGCTTTTTCCTACGTACGCCAAAACAAGATTAGAACAGCTGATTCAGGGGTGTCCGAAAGAGAAACTTTTTCCATGTCATTTTCTTATCATATGATTCCTGCAAAACACATGTCCTAAAACAATAACAAACATTCTTTTATGGTTCTAAACAGTCCTTGCTCTTTAATCAGATGGTAGCTGTTTGATCTCGATGTCCTGAACCAAAACAGTTCATGTGTTTTCCTTTTTACAATTACAGCGTGTTCTATAAGGAGCTGTACGCTGTTGTGGGCATGGAAAGTAAGTAAATACAACAAATTAAGTGGATTGTCGAAATTGAGTAGATGTTCAGAGTTAATGCTTAAACTAATTTGCCTCTAACTTCTGGTGGGAGTGCAAGGAAAACCATTACAGCAAGAATTACTTCCATATGCATTTTTAATTATGTCATTTATTTAGTATTGTTTTGTCTCATATTCAGAGCAGAAAATTATATACGAGTTGATGAATAAACATGTGCTTAAGCACAACAATCAGTTTTGCAACAAAACTAGATGCTTTAGGAATGGGAAAGCCAAATTTTAATAACGTGAAAACAAGACAGTCCAACGAAAGGCTTCCTCCACTCTAAATTTCTCAAGTCAATCAATATGATTTTGTTAATAATCAAAAAAAAAGGATAGTTTTCTCAAATCCATGGACAAAATAAAGTTAAATTCAATTTTTGGTCTTACCGAACTGGCTACAGAAGCACTCATCATTAATGCAGTTGCTTTATGATTAAAAAAAAGAAACATGTAAATAGAAAAAGAATGTAAATTTTCTATGTAAATAGAATAAGAAATGGAAACCTACATCCAAGAGAGAAAGCTTTTTCCAGAGTGGGAACTGCCTGTGGCATATTTGGTTTTGTAATGCCATTTGTAATGAGAACCTGTTCCTAATTTGATGCTAGGTGCCATTACGTTAGAAATAATAACTATTATGCAACGCACACGCTTCACATACAACATAAAAATACATATGCAAAGGAGGATTGGTATAGAAAAATAAAGAGAATTCAAATTTTAAAAATGCTATTGCACCCTGTCGAGCAGATTCTCTACATATTTTTTGCTTTGGAGTAGTCCACGAAACCACACATAATCTCAAATACTTCCATTTTCTTGCATACACCAGGATTAATCACTTAAACATACCAGGGAAAAATATGAGTATCGTGTTACACTTCAGAATTCTAAACAAGTCACAGACCCAAGTACTTCCCGCTGAAGAAAAAAAGAGATTCTTAACAGGGGATTAACTTAATCTGATGCATCTTGTCAAAGTTGTTTTTCTAAGTACACTATAAGATTAAGAGAGAGAGAGATCAGCACATTCTGAGGGCCATTTGAAGACAAATAATGAAGTCTGGTAGAATTATTCACCTTCTAGAAGTATCTAAATTTCTCCATATTGATTGTAGAGAGTGATAGGGAAATGTTAGGCAGGTGACTTGAGGAGAGATGACTCCTCAAGAGGTGCTAGACCAGGTTTAATCTATGATTGTGACATATTTGTTCTCATGTCTTATGAGTCTGTACTTCTAAGACAGAAAGCTGGTGAAAAGCAAAATGAAAAGTTAAAAACTAATCAAGTTTTTAAAAAATTGTTTGTGGTATAAACAAAATACCATAGGGCAAGAGCAGTCAGGGTTTCACGGCTGCTTAGAAAACCAGAATAGCCTCCTACCCTGGTGTAATGGTCCTTCAAAGCTCTAACAAAAAAACTTCACAGTGCCATTCACTGTCACATAGTCTATACAGACTTCCATACAACATTAAGAAATGTTTAAACACCTTTTCCTTCCCACACTGAGAACGTGCATGAATCCTCCCCCAGTCCATTTTTGTTTAGAATACATTTTTATAGCAAAGATTCAAGCTCAATAACATGCAGTGATTTATCTTGGGAGTACAAGCTCAACTGTAACTGCAATGAAAGCAATACGGCAGGAAAATAAGGGATCTGGACCATCTGGGGGAAAATATGTGGCTTTGAAAAATGTTTAGAGGAAAGAAAATTGGCATATATCTGGAAGTGAAAAGCTCTGAGTTCAACTGAAAGTTTTGTCACTCACTTACTGATTGACTTTATTCATGACACTGATGATTGCTTTTAAGAGTCACACGGTGCCCACCTCCTTACAGTCAAGAAAACAGGGAAATGGACTAAAACTTGGTTTCCCCATCGGGGGATGATGTGTAATCAACAACTATTTAATAGCTGTGGAACAAGAACTAATGGATTCTTTAGTTATCTTTGCCTCACAAGAAGTCATTTAGACATTTTTTTCAATTAGCAATAATGTTACAGTACCACTTCCCTCTCTCAGCTATGCAATTTTGATCATGACATGAACATAATAATAAAAATAATAGCCCTCCACCTGAAACTCAGGAGCATTATTCCCATTCAATATTCACTTAACTGTATAAAAAGAGGTTTTTTTCCTTGTTTAGTGCTAACAATTTTCATGTTCTTGCTCAGATAAACATAAAGTGGAAGATGAATTACTAGTGTTTGCAAACAAGGTTAAAGGCTTTCCTGTGCTGAAACAAAAGTCAGGCTTTTGTGTCTTGTTGGAAAGGTAAAGAGGAACAGGTTTGTTGCTAAAACAATAAAAGTTTATTCTTCTCTCCGTTCTGGTCTTTATGGTTTGTTATTGCGCTGAAACTTATCCAGTATTTACCAGGTGATAAAAAGGACAAACAAAACTCTACTGGAAAACTGTGAAGCTTTGTTGTCATAACTGACATCAAATAAACCTGCAAAGTGGGATATTGTCAGAGTCCCTCTGAAGACAAGCAAAATCCAGAGTTTTCCCAACAAGTAAAAAATATTAGTTTGGTATTGTTCAAAACTCTAAGCTGAATTCTGATAGAATTTATGCTGAACTTCTGAGAAACTCACATGAAAGTCAGTAAAATTGCAGCACTCTTTATGTCTGTAAACAACAGGGACTGCCTAAAGGCACCTCAGAAGGTACTGAAACATGGGACCCCACCAAGGGCTGGAAACAGAGTTCTCTGCTTTTCAAAGCAGCATCTTCATTTGCAAGTCAAGCAGTTATCATGTGGTAAAACACTTCATGTCAACAACTAATATATCAGGAATGTCAGGTCACAGAGTTTACCCACTCAGCAGTGCACAGTTAACATGCTTTCACTTCACCCCTGAGCCAACTACGCCTGTTTATGATGTGTTTAAAACGATCAAATGTAGTCCAAGGGAATTTATTTCTTTTGAAACATTAGAGAGTCATTCACTTAATTCAAAACAATCTTCAAAATATCCAGGAGCTGCTCACCTTACCATGAGTGACAGCAGAGCCCTCAATTAAATCTGTTCCTCAACACTCAGGTGAGACAAAGATGAGCAAAACCCAGAGTTGTTGCTTCCCAATCCTATTCTCCAACGCCATCCCGAACAGCTGATCTTCCCAGGAGTGAAAATCATCTTGTGGGAAGATACGTGGTAAATGCATGAGTCCGTGCCAGATGTATGCAGTAAGTCAAGCTAGAGTCAAAAAAATTAAATCCCACCCTTAGCTAAGGTGGATTTTAATTAGAAAACCCTAAAACTTACTTTGTACCTCTAAAACACTATGTCTTAGCAGAAAATCTAAGGTAAGGAAAATTGCAGTAGAAGAAAGTAGAAACTCCTTTCAGAAGGCAGCCTGAGACAGTCTAATGAAAATTCATGTGGCCTTCTTCAAGTTTTTGATACCAGTGAAAGCTGAGCAGAATTTCACAGCCCAAATAAAAAGCCACAAAATGAATATCTCGCCTGAGGGAGTTCCCTGCTCCAAATATCAAAGAGTCTCTGAAAACAATAAGTGTGAAGCTATACCCAGGTTTTACTGAAAATAAACTGTTACACACCACCACTTCCTCTCTCCTCTTCTGTTCCACAAAATCCAAAGTACTAACTAAACATATGTAGACTCACACTGCTCCCAAAATGCAAAAGAGGAGGAGGCATCCCACATAGCTGAGAATTCAGTAAAGGAGTCAGAAATGTGGAGAAAGATGTAAAAGAAGAAGAAAAAGAAGAAACAAGGGGACCTCCTTGGATTTCCTCTGTCCCCAAAAGGGGCTGGGGACTCCTCCATTTCCACGAAGGCTGGGGAGGAAGGAGAGCGGGACAAAAGCAGCACCTCTCCCGGGATCGTTGGATTTCAGTGCTGGCGCCCAGCCCAGCCAGACCTGGAGCCACAGCACCCTGAGCGCCACAGCTGAGGGAAGCAGTACCTGCTCGAGCCTCTGAGCTCTCATCCAGCAAACCTCGGAGCTGGAACACAAGAATTCCAGAGGTAAGATGCTGCTCTTGGAGAAGACATCTCCCAGCTCCCAGCCGATCTTCTACTGGCATGCTGGTCCTCTAATTTCTGAAAAAAATTCCATCAGGAATGTCACTTCTACAAGATGCTTACAGGCAAGAATTATAATTTGATATAATGAATAATAGCAGTGCTTATTAATTTTCTGTTGCATCTTCCATATCATTCAAATAGAAGCTGTGCTTAGGAAGAGAAAAGATACAAATTTCTGGCCACCACTATTCTGCAGAATTTGCTAACTTTTCTGGTTGCTTCTGCAACTGATTTAAAAATTTTTAAGGAAGACTTATGCATGCTATTTCTTTTCTGCATTCAAATAGCACATAATGATCAGATACACATTTAATTCATTTTAGTCCAAGAGAAACCTACCTGGACTTAGTCCTGTTTAAGAGCAGAAAATACAAAGAACGCTTATGAATTTATTCTGCTAAAGAAATCTGGTTTAATTCCTTAAGCAGAGCAGCCAGAAGAACAACTCATGATCAAACTTGTGAATGTACTCTTCTCTACACACACACACAGAACTCTTTTCAGTTAAATACAATACTACAAATGAGACAGAATCCTTCCATGCCCTACAGGAGAAATATGACAGCCAGTTATGGGAATTGCCCATCACCAAGCTATGACAGAGTAAATACATCAAACGAGCATCTGAGAACAAGAGACACACCAAACTCTGAGAAACAGATACCTGGCTGTAACAGTTATAAATCAGATTACCCAACTTATTTTGGCTATGTAGCAATACCCCTACGTGAGAGGAATTGTAAGAGCTCATTTGTGCCTTGAGAAATTACGGAAGGGAGTTTACAGTTCCTTACACAACCAAATGCTTCTAATGAGCAATATGCGAGGCCCCGTGTCTCCCTAATCTTTCCCTGATATTCTGGGGAGATTTTGGAGAAATTTTCCACCTCTCAAATATCATCCACCCATGTGCATGCATCAATCTATATCCACAGATATTGTACCATGCAATCTCCACTCAGAGACCCTGTGGAGAGTAACACATTCTCTTCAATCTCCACATGTGACAGCAGAACATTTCTCTTAAATCATTGATTCTTGAATGCTCTAAAAATTAGAACATAAATATCTCTGGATTTATTATTTGTGCATAATGAATACAAGAATCTGCAGCTTTACCCAGACACACTTAAGTGGCTAGAAAAGCTAACATTTTGCACACTTCTGTATCTATTACTAAAATATTTCCCCTCTGATGTTCAGCAGCATGATCATCCTAGAGAAGAAAGGCAAGCAGTTCAGAAAATGTCTAAAGAAAAACATTTTGCAAACTGTAAGTACAAAAGCTCTTTACTTTTCACTAAAGAGAGAAGCAAAAAATATTCAGTGAAAAGAACTGAAACCTTAAGAAACAGTCACAAAAAGGCAGAAATGGAGATCAATAATGAAAAACACATCCCTTCAAGGATGGGGAATGAAAAATGAAAAAACAATAGATGGAACTTTCTGGCTCAATGTAATCAAGTCCTACAGTTAAATCCACCAATCTTACCTTTCTTCATCAGTTACATTTCTCATTTATTTACCTCATTAACCATTAGGAGACATTCAGTAAGTTTCATGGTCTCTAACAAACAGCCTGCAAAGCAGATTTGATTTAATTAGCAGACAAACTTTATGATTAGCCATAATGGACTTCCTATTTGAGATAATATCCTCTCATTTTATCCCATTGCCAAAATAACCCACGTACGGTGTGTACTAGTTTAAATTCCATATAAATGCCTGATTTTCTAACACTTTGAAAATTATGATGAGTTTTTCCACTAAACTTAATACTCTTTTCACAGTGTTAGAGGGCTCAAATGCAACCTGAGGAAGAAAGCACTGTTCTAGAAGGCTGGCGTTTGCTATTCTACAGAGAAATTATTTGATTAATCCCTAGGGGAACGACTGAAGTAATTGGAAATTGTAAACATGAAGGAGATAACTGAGAAGTGCTAATCCATGGTATAAACAAGTAAATTTGCCAAAAGAAATCTGACTGAGAAATGCCACTTCATGACTGGCTGCTGAGGTGATTCAATCCTCTGTGGCAGATATGGATTGTTCCCCCTTCGTGCAGCAAGTGTCAAGAAAGCTCTTGCTGGCAACGTGGGGGAGAGACTGAGATCTGAACAGGCTTACAAATAAAGAGGACAGCATTTTCCAGCAACGTAACTGGACTGATCTTTAGAGGTAAAGCACAAAGGAACCACCTATATCCAGCTATTCACTTTTCAGTACACATCTTCGCTGCCCTCTTTTCTCTTCACCGTCCGCAGTAGTTCCCAGCCACAGTTTTTGATCTTTCTGCCTCTCCTCTCCAGTTTCCACATCTACAGGATACGTCCTTTACCCAGGTCCTCCTTTTCTTGCTCCTAATTTGACCCATAATTGCCTGTCTGGGCCCACTCAAAGTCCCACTAGCAAGACAGATGTCTTTCTGTTAGACATTCTCCAAACACACACAAAAAGTGTTCCATGTGTTAGGTCCAAGCATGAGAAACTAAAAGCGGAGGTGGAGGAGAGAAGTGAGGCACAGGAAAGAGGTTTGGTCAGTTAAATCAGTCAGTGAAAGGGATGTATAGAGAAAACTGGGTGATGCCAAGCAGCCTCCTTCAGTTCTCGAGTCTACATTCTTCCCAGTTTCATCAAAATTCACTCAAAAATATTTGAAGAAATAGTCCACTGCCAGATGTCTCTGATGCACAATTTCTCAAATTTCTGACTACTCAGATGGGAGGAAATTTCAGCATTCTGAACATTGGTTTTCATTTGAAACCATAGCTCCTAAAAAAATTTTATACATGATTAATATTTGGAGCAGTTCTTATTTCTGATACCTTTTTTCTGAGCCTTTGTCAACAGCTTCTCTTTTTTTCATCTTACAAGAAAAGACAATTCTACAAGTTCCTGGAGGAAAATATGGATTAAGAAGAGAACATTTCCTGAAAGCAATATCATTTGGTCTTGATCCTGTGATTACTTCTCATGTGAATGGCAGCCTTGCAGTCAACATTTAGACACAATGAGACTGTTCTGCATGAGGTGGATTTGAAGTTGTGTGATCATATGACTGTGTATACTAATAAGGAAGGATTTTCAAGGCAGCCTGAAGCACTTATGTACCTAAACCCAATAAAAATTCATTACTTGATTCCTACATCTCTCGGATACCTTTGAAATAGATGTATATACATAAAAGCATTACCCTTTAATTAGATATCTTAATTATACCTAATAGCAATTATTATAAGCATTAAAGACTGTCGTGAGACTTCTACTTCTTTTCCAGACTTTTATATTCTCACGTGGAAACCTTACCTCTGTTGTAAATTTTTGTTTTCCTGTAAAGATATATTAAAGAGGAGAAAAATTGATGGTATCATCATGGAAAATTAATTCAGATAACAGACTAAAATAATTTTAATATTCTTGAATTTTCACTCTCTCATATTCTTGAGTATAAAATGTGTGAGATTTAACTGGATGGATTTTTCTTCTTTTTATCAGGCCAACGATTTTGTGTCAGTTCTTTGGCCATATCAGAATGAAATTCATCACATTTCAGAAGCCTAGAAGTTGGATATCCAAGTTCAAGCTATTCCCATTCCCCGAGCAGTCAGTAAAGAGACATAGGCTTCCCTAGAGGGCAGTTTATCTGATCTGTTCTAGACACCTATCTCAGGAAGAGATGAATTGCTGTCTGGAGATGGTATTTCTCTCCATTGACTATTAAAAGAGTGTGTAGTAACTGTCTTAGTCACTTTGTAACTGTTACCGTGTTGGATGCCTAAACCAGGGCAGATGGATCTCTTGCTAGGTGACATTTTTACTTTTACTACATGCCAGGTTCAAAAGAGCATTACAGGCAAATCAATGTGTTTGTCTGCTGTCCCACTTTCTATATATGTACATGTGAACATCTGTTTTGGAAGCTAATGAAAGTAGTTCTTCAGATTCTTTCCTCAAAGTTGTTTTTAGCAATTTTTCCATATATAATAAATGCCAGATATCTGTTGAGATATTCTGTGCAAATGCCTGCTTGCCAGTCCTTGCAAACCTGTTCTGTCATGAGTTCCCAGTCTTCACATTAAAGCAGCATAATGCCAAGGTGCATGTACGTGCAAGCAAGGAATGTAATAAATTATAAAGTGCCAAATAAAATTTAAAAAAAACCCCTCCAAAACCTCGGGGGAAGAAAAGACAAATATATAATTTTTTTTATACAAGAGAACACAGAGTGCTAGAGGCTGAAATCTTTCAAAAGCAAGTGCACTCCAGTAAAAATGTTCAGACACGGGAAAATGAATAACATGAGATTTTGATAGTCAAGAGACTGGAGCGAAACATCGTGAACAGTGTTTGTGGAGTAACTCATTAACTTCTTCTGCCTGTTTTGAAAGGTTATATAGATTGCAGTACTGGCCTTTCACATCTAGTGTTTAAGGTTTAGAACTCTCTTGTTCAGCTTTCATGACTCTAAAATCTTGATTACAGCACTTATGCTACAATAGAGAGGGGAATAAAAAATTCCTTCTTCAAACCAGGTGTAGGGGTGTATAAGGAATAAAGAAAGTAACCTAGGGAGAGCTGGGGTGGGATTAAAGGGAAGGGACTCCAATGTGAAATTCAGCCCTTGCCACGATTTTCAGCATAAAATATTTAAAGATGAGCAACACTTGTTTTCTATTGGTCTTTTCTTTTCTCAGCTTCGTTTAGTCCTACATGTCTGAACCAGAACCGAAAATAAGTAAATGACTACTGGCAGAACCAAAAGGCTTCTACATCACTAGCACTGTCACCTGTTCTGCAGCCACATACTTTCAGACCATGAAACAATGAAAGAAATTTAGGAAGTTTGAGGAGGAACATACAGTTTCTCAACCTGGGGTCCTCAGACATCAGAAAAGAGCCTACATTCCGAAAAGAGGATGAATATTTACTTCCTTTTCTGACATATAAGACTTTTATTAGCACATCCCAAATGAAATTTTCACTTTTTGCAATAACATCACTATATTGACCCATGTTTGTTGGAAATATACTATACTACTCGATCTTTTTCTGCAGTACTAGTGCTTCCCACATCTTCCCCAGTCTCTACTTGAAAAATTGATATCTAAATCAATTTCTCAGCAATACTAAAGTCCTTGAAATTTTAAAACCAGTACTTCTGCTTTTTCCACTCTAAATTCATCTTGAATCTTTGCTGAGAGAAAGGAGGGAAGACTCATGTCTTGTACCAGATTTCTGAATTTATGTAATTTGCTTCATAGGTGTAGCAAATGCCCACAGTGGACTACGGTGAGCTGTTGTGGGAAAGAAATTGTATTACTGCATTCCCTGACGTTAAATCTCTTGGTAGGACCAGCATTTACTTTTATTTAATTTCCAAACTATCAGTTTTTGAGGAGTGTTTTGAATTCTGGCATGGGCCCTGGAGTGTCCACAACCAAACTCAGGCTGGAATAACACACTCCAGTGTTACAAGTGTACTGACTGCTCCATCAGAGTTGTTAAGAAGGATATTACTCTGAATAGGCTTTGGGACAGATCCCAGCAGAACCTGACTGGAAATCTCCCCCTCATCTGGCATCTGTGGTTTACCAGCCTGTTACACTCCCTTCTCATGGCAATGCGTGGCCCTGGCTTTGTTATGTAATCTTGTGATACACACTCACAGAGACAATAAGGGAACATGATCTGTTATGGCTCCTTCACCAATACATCATCAGATTTCTAATTTTAGCTCCATATACACTAAAACAGCAAAGCAAGTGGGTGCCTGGCTTTCTTTATAAGTGAAACATAAATGAAGTTGTGAAATATAAGTGTAGTGCTTTTTAAGTGAAATAAAACATGTGAAGTCACTGCACCATTTTAAAGAGAAAGTCAGAGGGGATTTCTAAGTGTGACAATGTGAATTTTGGTACTACGTGAAGGAGGAGCTTAATGGAAAGGTTTACTCAAAGTGCAATATTTTTTCTTCTCATTTCCATGAACACATTTCTTGGCATGGAAAGCTTCATTTGCACATGGTTGTTCTCACTGTATGCAAATATTTTTTTTTTTGCAACACAATTTATCTCTACAGACTGATCTCTGTGATCTTTCTGACACATTTGGAAGCAGCTGACAATGTGGTTTCTACTATCTAAATGTCTGTGTTCCCAAACACATTTAAGTCATTATAACAGCAGTCCCTGCAACTTTTCTACTTCGTGCTTTTATTCTCTTAGACTTTATGGGTTAATTGGGTTCATATGAGCTCAGTGTTTTGACTGAAGATCTCCAAGAAAAGAATCAAGTGTTATAGGCAGAAATAATGATTAATCAGTAAGATGACTTCTACTAGCCAGAGAGCCAATGTCATGTTTTTATAGTGCAGTGTTCTTTCTTATAAGCTGATAGAGGTCCTGGTCATGTACTATCATTTAATATCTCATAATAGATTTTTGTAAATAACAATATTACTTCTCGTATCCTCGCCAAACTGTGGTGCTAATAGTTGCATTGTACTAACTCATACTGGTTTTGCATATTCATAGGAATTTCTTTTTAAGTTTTCAAAGTTAAATGTTATGTCATGTGTCTGTATTTTTCTCTTTGACAAAATGGTTCATGTGAGTCTTTAACAAGTTGCTAAATTGCAGTTTTAGAATTCAGACAGGTAGACTGACTGGCTCCATGTCACAAGGTACCACATTTCACAAATTATCCCTCCTGTCGGATGCAACAGTCCGGATTTGGCTAAGCAATTAAGCATTAAATTATTTAATTTCAAAGGGTTAGGCTAAACAAGCAATTTGGGTTGCATATGATAATCATTTTGCTCTTCCATGGTTGACATTTATGTTGCTGAAATATTTTGCCAATGGTAATTTGATGTTTATTTCCAGTTCATTGATGAAAATTTTGAATGCCATATAAAATATCTATTGTGTGTATCCACACTAGGAGCATCCCAGGTGATGATTAATCCCGATGGATGAATGTTTTTTTTTGATTTTTTAGTTATTTCTTAAGTTCTTTAATATACACTGTATTAATATTGTAGGACCCAAATATCTTCGCCAGAATGTCAGGGCAGCCAACTAAATTGTGAATTATAATAATGCTTTCAGCAGCAAACAATTGGAACATTCTTATTGAATTTAGAGGCTGTGTCAGAGAAAGGTGAAAAAGAAAAAAAAAAGAAAAATTACAATTTAATCTACAAAAATAAACTAGAGTTTATTTTTTTTCCCCATGAAATTATGATATGGGAAGAGGTAAGTGTAAGATTAAATTGAGAATAAAAATTTGGGGTTTCAACTCCATCAGTCTCAAATTCTAAAGCTATTTGCAGCTCCACTGCTTCCCTTCAGGTTAGCCAGAACCATGTCCTTCCATATAAAAAATAACCCTTTCTTAAAGGTTGTAGCCCCTAACTTAATCCTTTCATAATGCCCTTTTAACAAGAATTTTGAAGCATAGGATAACTGTTAGATAATAAGATTAGATGTGAATCCATTAGGATGTGTAATGTCTAGACCGAACCAGAGAGACAGAGAAGAGACTGTTCAAAGGGACCTGACTCCGTTTGCCACACAAGATATTTCATGACATTTTAGATATCTGAGATATCCTCTCTGCTTTCCAGTTGTCACTTCAAAATAATTTGTGTATTCTGGAGATGCTTTGTCACATTTACTAGCCCAGAGTCTTATAAATTGTACATTAGCTCAAGAGTCATTAGATACCTATGTCTGGACAATTGAATTGAATTCCAATGCTATTACAAGAGGAAAGATATATTGGAATTACAATTAGAAAGTTAAGCTATAAAAATGTTTATTCTGTCATCCAGAACTTGGATTTGAATCTAACACAGACACACATATTTTTATATGTGTTTATAGTTTACAGTGCCATGAGAAATATTTCTTATATAGTTTACATAACCAAATGCCACCTGAGCATTTCATGTACCCCATTTTGTGCCCAAACCCAAATGAATATGACTGTATATGAGCTCTCCAATATTACATATGATCAATTCTGGAAGTCTTTATTCAGTTCTGGTTTTAGTCAACACTGAATTCAGCATGCAAAATCAAAAATAAATTAAAAAAAAAAAAATAAAGCTGTTTTCTAATCACACAGGTGATTGTGGCCTAAAGGGTAAATCCCCAGGGACCTGCTTCCCTAGAGGCATGCAGATTTCTCAAAAGGAGCTTTGGTATAAAGAACCTCAGGCTCTTAACCACCAACCAGGTAAGTCTGTGTTCCTTAATGACCAAGCTGCATCAGAATAAGTGATGCACTGCTGGTTTCACATGCTTACATTATGCTCCTAAACATTTCCTGGTTGCCAGGTTAACATGCGCTGGGCCAGGTCGAGTCCTGCTGTGCATATTGACCCAAAGAATTCAATGAGCTTCATTTCACTTTCAGTTGGCAAGAGAGAGGGAGGAGGTACCAAAATGGGACACATAAACTAAATTACAAGGTATTTGTGTACCAATCTCAGTGGGATTTGGATCAGGCAGCAAATTTCATGCACTGCTTTTCTTAAGAAAATTATGTTATCTGCCTACACAGAAAACATAGAATCATAGAATAATTCATTTTGGAAGGGCCCTCTGTATGTCACATTATCCTATCCCCCCTCTCAAAGCAGCACTAATTAGATCAGGGACTCTTCTCCTCTAGGGCTCAGTGAGGGATTTTTTCAGTGGCTTTCAGAACACCAGGATGGCTCCATTCACTTCTAAAAGAAGCTTCCACTCACTGGAAAGAAAAGTAAAAATAACCACCCCTGAAATTTTACCTTCTTAAAAATTACTGAGACTAATTCATTAGTGGATTACACTAATCATTATACCAGGGAATTATATCCATGAAGTCTCTAACCTTATTGCATATTATCACATCTGCTGCCCTTTCAATGATACACTTGAATTAATTTCTGAATAACAGGTTCACATCTCCTTAATTGAAACTAATGACTAAATAAAAAAAAGATCAAAAATCTTTATATACTTTAATAAAAAAACCCCTTCACTAAGTGTCTAAAGAGGCATATAACTATCCCTGGAAGAACTCCAAGATATTACATGTGAAGGGGAGGGGAAGAATGTGTTGGGGAGGGGAGAAAACTACATTTTTTTAAGGGAAAGTACAGAATTTGGAAATGGTGTTAGGCCAGATTCTGCCTCACCTACACATGCTGGAGAACAATTTTACAATAACTCTGCTGAACTAGAGTAAAAAGCCATTCCTCAAAGGAGATCCTAATCAAGACCTTATAAATTAAAGATTATACAGGATACAAACTGAGAGTGTGTTTGCGAGTTGGATGCAGGAAGAGCACCCACATCACAAACATATAAGTTGCATCCTTCGAATCCTTGACCTTTAGCTTCCTTCACCTCTGAAAAACAATTTTTCTGCAGCAGTTTAAAAATCTCTGCTTTCCAATAGGTCAGCAATGCCCTTAATTTCAATTTAACGCATATCAGCAGTCAACTCAGATTGAAGCTTTTAAACTGTGGGCTACTCAAGCTTTTCTATTTAAAACACAATTCAATTTCTTTAATTAAAATATCACTACTGGAATTATTGTATCATTAATACCATCATTTTCGTTTCCCTATAGATTTTTCTTGATCAAGGACCTTCATATATATGTATATCTATCTCCATAATTGCCCCCTAAGAAAATAAACATGAAAATCTACTTAAACTCAGTAATAGGGGCTAGCATATGGAAAATGAACGTCTGTGTTCCTACTTGGAATTCTGCAGAATGATACATAGGATATGTATGATGCTTATAAACAAGATTAGCTGACCTCAACTAACATGGTAATGACACCATTGTGGAGCCCCCAGCGGTTTCCTTGAAAGTATTGGTATGCTAACAAAAACACAAGGCTTTAATAATAAAGACATAAAAAAGCTTCCACCGCATCACCTCTCCTTTGGACAGATTGCCTGGGATGTGAAGTGGATTGCAGCGTTGCAAATTATTGTGTTTGCCTTCTGGGGAAATCAGGAAGACTAGTCATAAAACTTCAATAGTGGAAGAGCCAGACAACATTCATGATTCATTCATAGATGTGAAGTCACTAAAACAACCTTAACTCATGTTTGCAGTGTTTTCTAATTTCTTGTAGGTTTTCTATTTCCTGGATGTTTTAATGTATATTTTTATAAATATTGCAGACTGGAACTGTAGCTGAGTGTAATGGAAGCATGTGTATATATTCTGAGGAACTGATCCCAGAGCCTTTGTCTCGGGTTTGGCTTGATTTTTCTCCATAAGTGTTGTTTAAAAAAAGTAGATGCTGAGTCAGACTCACTACTACTAAAACATGGCTAAGTCAGTACAGTTACAACAATAATAAAAGTGGTCTGTTGAAGTATTAAAGATTATCCAGGATACTATTGGCTTTACACATTGTATATATTTTCGTGACCTGCTTTTCTCCTAATTCCTCAAGAATTGTTCCCTCCTGCTCACCATCCAGAGATCTGAAGGAAACCCAACTATTGAAATGAGTGAGATGTGTGTTACCAGGAAAACTTTTCAAAAACAGGGAATTTTTTTTTCTGGCATGTCTAGTGCCTAGTTCACCATGTAATTGACGTTAAGCTATAAAGTAGAAAGCAATTCAAGGCTCAATTTTGCATTTATTTACATGAGCTTCCTTTTCAGCATGTGAAAACTCTTTGCAGTGCAGCAAAACAAAATTCCAGCCTGCACAGGTGAGAGCTGAGAAAATGTGCTGTGTGTGAATTTCCTGCAGCTTTCACTCTACTAAGTGACCTCAGAATTTGCGGGGTCACATACAAACTCATTCATATGAATGAGAACCTGAGGAGAGATTCGGGCTTAGATGGCTACAGACACAGGGACAGATTTCCACGTGAAAAATTCGGACTTCCCTCTGGTCTGATGTGAAAACTCTCTGACTGTCATCTTCCAGCAAAACACATTGCAGATAAACCCACAGTAATGCCACGGCACAAGCAATTACGGCTGAGCACCAAAGGGTTCTGAAATTTCTTACCTCACCCTCCCCTCCTACAACTCATCTCCGTGCCTATGCTCACAGGCATCTGTGGAATTTGGGTTATCTCCACATTGCATTGAAACAAGACTTTTTAGATTCCTAATTATTAAAGATGTACATGTTAGGCACCTGGATGCTTTTGCAGATCCAAAGTTCCTAACACACACACATCTGCATTTCTGTGCGTGTGGATGTGATTTTATTGAATGTGTATCTGTCCTCAGACTTGTTTACAGTTTAGGAACTTACCTGGGAATCGAATTGAGAGATTCAAGGTCTAGTGAACTAATCTCAGTTCCTAACTAGCCAGTGCGTGACCTCTGAAATAGCTGCAGGTAGAACAGATAGATTTGGCCTAAAATGTTTTTTGAGAATATGACTGGTCCTAAGACTAGAAGGTATGCAAAATTACCAGCAAACAGGCTATGTAACAAGGAGTGTGACAACACTGCCAAGGGTAAGTAAGGATGGGAGACAAAACATGCAACATTTTGCTTGTGTTATCAACAGACTACTCAGCTTCTCTCCTATCTAAATGATATTGATGGAGGTATTTGCTACTCCAGGATTGCAAATATTTTTTGTGTCTAGTCTGTTCTGTCAGGCATTAAATAACATTCCCATTCTCATTTTCAAGAACTATGTCTAATCTTTGTTTACACTAATGCTTCCTTTGTTGACTTTTAACAATTATGTGCCACTGACAATTGTTTATTGTTGTTTAATTAGGAGGTGGATTATTCCCATGTTTTAATGATTACTGCTCAACAACTTGACACAAAATGTTATTCCCAAAACCACCAAGCACAAATTGGATTTGATTTATTTTACTTAATCTTGTTATGATTGTATTATAAGCTCTCCAAATTATAATTTTTTTTATTAATTATAATATCTCACAGTTTCAGCTCAGCAATGTATACCACAGGAAGCAAATATAAAATGTTCATGCTGTTGAATTTCCACTTTAAGGAAAAAAAAAACAAAATGTACAATAAAGTCATCAGCACTGACTCCAGAGCTGATTTTCAGTTAGTAAATAGAAGTATCATTTTTCTGTGTGTAAGAACATACAATCATCCAGGACACTAGAAGTGGCCATCAGTTAAGCGCATTCTCAGTATCAGATATAAAATTTGAGATGAGAAATTATTGATAATGGACAATTTATAAGTGCTGATTTTTATGTAGAGAAGAGCACGGCATCCACCCTCATTAGCCAATACAAACACTTATTTTTTTCCATGAAATATTGATGATCACTAAAATAATAATGAGGAAGAACTGCACAAGCTAAAATTTGCATGAGATAGAGAAGTAGCCATTTTCAAGTGCAGTATTTCACATAACAAAAAATTTAGACGGATTAAAATGAATATTGCATGTAGATCAGACGACAATGGGCTGCATGTAAATTGGTTATCTCCTGTGCATTACTGACAATATACATAATTTTAATATAACTTTCTGTGGAAAGAATGTTTATGTCACAGTTATTCTGTAAACTGCAAAGCTATTCAAAATAAAGAAATTTTAAAAAAAAAATATTAAAATACAGGGTTGAGGGAAAAAACCAAATCCTACTGTAAGGTCCAGTTTTTCAAATTTTTTTCAAACTTTCAGTTTTTTGTTTGTTTAGGTTTGGAATTCGTTGCCAATTTGCCAAAGATTTTGGTTATCGTGAGCCTGGGGAGCCTGTGCTGAAAATATTGTCAGCATTGGGCTGAGAAACCCCAGCGCCCGATGCACTCCTGGCTGGGCTGAGCCAGCAGAGAACAGAGCAGGGCTGTGGCAGAACATTGCCCATCCTTTGCTAGAAGATTTTTTGAAGGCAGCATATTTTCCTTAAATGTTTTACTTTGTTGACTCAGCCATTTCTGACAGTCTGATGCTGAAACTGAAAATTTATAGCCCCATCCATGTATCACCACTTGATTCCATCTAAAGCATTTGAGGAATTTGCCTCACTCCCCTGTGGTGTTTCTGGAGGTTGTGCACGACAGCTTCTCTGACTCTTAGAGGCTTCCTAGAGTTAAAAAAGTAGTTGTAGGGAAGAAATATAATTTCTAAAACATGAAAAAGGCTTTTAGGGATGTTCTCATACCTGAGGGATGACACTGTGCATTAATACTTGAAGCTAACATAACACAGTGTGCACCAAAACGTGATTTAAGACAAATCAGTGAGACAAGTGAGAGTTTCACCTTTCCTTTTGAAGATTTTATGCCCGTCTAATAACAAAATATTTTATACTATACTTGTTCTAAGTTATCTCCTTACTGTATAAAATCCAAAGATTTTTTTTCAAAAGCATTTCTGCAAGGTGTTGAGGACCTTCTCAGGGTTTGAGATCCTAATTTACTTAGACCATCTGGAAATTCCATCTCAGGAATTCAGGAGATCAAAACTCCTAAAAATGACTCTGCGTTATTTCAGTTTTCTTTCAGTGGTTCTCCATCCACCCCCCAAAGTTTTATCCAGATGACATTTTTGCTAGCAAAAATTTATTACAGACATGTTATTAACCCTTTTAGCCTGGAATTCCTTTCACATTTCTTGCCTAAAACTTAATCACACTCCTTAAACCTAACTAAAATCTTCCACTTTTCCTACTGCTGCTTCCCTTTGTAAAAAGGATACAGTTCTTTGTATGAAGGATGGTTCAATAGGTTTTCAATGAGATTGTGAGATATTAAGAAGCCAGGAATATTGTTAGTGAACAACAGCAGTGAGAGAGAAGCACTCCTTACTTTTCATCTATATTTCTACTGCCTTTGAGATAAATCACAAAACTCACATTCACTTTGGTAGTAACTGGACTAGATTATTGATATGGAGCTATTTCTTCCAGGAATATGAAGTCAGAGCAACAAGGTTTAATCCTACATATGCTAGAAACTGGGTGAAGAAATTTTTTTGAAAGAAGACTGATGTAATTTTAAGCCAATTCCTTTTCAGTAAAATAAAAAGGAGAAGTAATAAAAGTGAATGGCTCTTCTATTTACATATATTTTAAAAAAGTGTGTAATATTGTTATGTAACAGGAATTGGAAAATGGAAGATGAAATGAATTGCCAAGGACAATTTGGTTTAGGTTTTGAGGGATAGATTTGGATTCCTAAATCTTTCTTTTAAAATCATCCAAATTACTTATAAAAATGTGCAAATGAACAGCAAATCAGTAAAAAAATGTTATATTCTTTTTCAAAATGATCGATTTTGCCATCACAATTTTTTTATCCTCCTTTTCTTTAACACTATGTATTCCTGTAACACCTTCTTTCCACATATAAACAGATATGTTTTAGATAATCAAATTTATTGAAATAACATCTGACAATATTGAACACATTCCATATGTGTATGTGTCCTGTATGTCTAGGTGATATATGTCTCTATGAATCTACCTACATATGATGTCAATGATAATGGAAAAGTGGTTCATTAATCACATCACCTGCCTGGTAACATTAATCCATACTCCAATTACGTATATTGCATCTGCCTGCACAACAGCTTCAGAGTCACCAAATATACTAAAAAAATCCCTCTTCTTTATTCCAAAATTAAAACAAAAGTAAATAGGATTAGACGATATGGATAAAGATGTTGGTGTTATCAATTCCATAACCAGATATTGCTGTGTCAGGAAAATGTATCATATATTTAATTTTCTAGGATGTTGAATCCAGTTGAGTTTCTTGTTATAAGGTGACTAACACAGGCCTCAAGCTTCAGAAAATTAGGAACCTTTTGTTTCCATGCCAGGGCCTGATTAAACTAATTTATTCTTGTCCAAACACTTACTTTAAATATGTCTTCTTTCAACTTGGTGTTCACAACTTCAGGGTATTTATGAAGATCAAATTATTTACGCTCTTCCTTTTCTTAAGCTGAAAGAACCCATGCTCTTTAAATTTCCCTTTGTGAAACAGGTCTTCCCCTTGGTTCATCCTCTGCTGCAACATCTTCCAGTGTGAATGTCCTTCTCTTGAATAGTCAGCCAGAACTGCCACAGTGCTGCATAAAAGATCTTATTAGTGGCTTTGTTACATTTTCTTCTATTTCTTTGGCAGTTTTGTGCCTGATAGATACTATGGACATAACTGTTTGTGAATGATCAGATCTCATTAAGGGTTTATTGATGCCTCTAGATCACATATCATCACCAGTGGATAAGCTGGCCATTTCTAAAAACAATTTATCCTATTTAATATTACTTGCAAAATCTTCCATTTTTACTGGCTGTTTTTCTTGTATAGTAAAATAGATCTAATAATTGTTATTCTAAAAGAACAGATATGGTTCCACTCTAAAAATTTGATAAAATCATTAAGACTATTTTCAATCAGACTTGTGATTTCTTATATCCATCCAATTCCTTTTTGCATTCAGACGTGGACATTTCCATTGCCCCGAATATGCATGAATACGGTCATCTGAATACATTCATTTTGCCAAGTAATTCACTCTCTGATTATCAACATACATGTGTTGGACCACTCCTGCAGTTTCTGTATGGATTAAAATAATGTTTTTTTCTTAAGATGAAAGGCAGATGAATTTCTGTATATAGCTCAGAGGATGAGAGTTATAATAGACAGTGAGGGCCATGCAAGGCTTAAATTCCTCAACAAGGTTTTGTCTCACAGTCATTTACCATTATTCCAAAACTCCTTTGATCTTCACATACCCCTTTCCTACATGTTCTATATAATCTCATACTAGTCCCCAGTGCATCTATCACACCCTCTCAGCATCACATTGTAAAAGTTCTATCATGGAACAGCATCGACACTATTTATGCTTTTTGATCAAAAAAAACATATGTTTTAGTGCTGCCAGATGTGCCCCAGAAGCAGTTTAGGTGAAGAATTACAAAATGTGGATACACGCAGTCTGCTCTGGATTAAGTAGCTCTGAACTATGTAAACACGAGCAGCTCCTCTGCACGTAGTCTGTGGGACAAGGATCATCGCAGAATTACATCTTTATCAGCATAGCTTTTACATTTTGGCATTGTCTGGATAGCAGCAATTTCTGTCTTGATTTGCACATCTCTATCAGACATCTAACCTTCTGACCCATGATCCACATCCTTGTCTAAGATTAAAATTATTCAGATGATTCTGTGCCCTTTTAAAGTTAACATTAGCTTTTGTCTTACTCTTACTGCATTGCCAATTCCACCGTGGCCTTCTTTTGAATACTGTGGGTAAAGATCCCTTTATCATTTGTGCTAATTTCTTTGCAAGGTCTAATAGAGTTATAAGTCATTATTACTTTATCCCAATTTTTCGAGACCTTTAATATGTAACTACCTACTCTGATTTCCCACAGTATTTTCCAGTAGCCTTTTAAAAGTTTTTTGTTTCTTTATTTCTTATCAGTCAGGTTTCCTTATTTTTTCAGTCTCTTCTCCTACTACTGAAAACCCTGTTTACAGATGTATTTTGTGTTTATTATTTCAAATATTTAAACACAGACAATCCATGCTTTTTGAGCACAAGTTATTTCATTTCTCCAAGTGACTTTCTTTTTTATGACTCCTTTGCCTACTAGAGCTATACACAAAACAACATCACCCCTTGCATTTTCTAAAAGACTGTTGGAGAAATCTGTCAGCTATCATGGCGAGAAATGCTTTGGATCAACTTTTAACAGAATAATTTGTTCTTTAGAAAATTTATTATGTTAATAGGTAATTTTTTTAAGTACTTCAAGTTGCTTGTGACAGAGTCATCACTCTACAAATATGTCTTTACACATACAAGGAGCATTGAGCAGGCAACAGCAGAATTCCAATCTCTTTTCCATTCTTGAATGAATATTGACTTAAACTGATTTACTTCACCTATGCTGTCATTTTTTTTGAAGTTAGCTGCATAATTAAAGTGTCGTGGAAACTTTTATTGTTTTGTTGGTTTCGTGTTTTTCTTCTTACTTTTCTTTACAGTGTCTTCTTAAGTCTCATCTTCATCTTTGGCAAACTTGTCTGCTCTTCCTATGTTATCACATTTATATCTATTACTACTCTTCTATTGCTAGTCATGCAAGCTTCTCCATTTTGTTCATTGGTTATAAAACATACAACAAGAAATATCTTAATTACCGCATAGCTCTCAATCATCAAAAATGTATGACTTATGAAGAAATTTGGTGTCTTCAGAGGAAGAAAAAGACAGAGAGATAAAGGAGTCATCTTACACTTTATAAGCACTTTCATTTCAGGTGTGTAGCTGAAATATATATTATGCTACTCATTTCATATTTCTTCAGACTTGTAATTCATGCAGTAAATCAGACAAGTTTCGTATTTTTCCAAACCATCCTCTGCTATTTCTTGTGTATCCTTCCCATTGATCCACTTTGTCCCGATTAGGAGTTTTCAGAATCTCTTAACATGTTACACAGTATGTTAATTAGGTGTTGAAAAGAAGGGTAGATATCAAAATCTCCTGCCATCTGTCATCTTTGTCTCCCCCACTCTTTTTCTTCTTCATTCACGATTTTGCCTGTGTGAGACTTTCAACATATTTTGGAACGCCTTCCATCTGCCAGTAAAGTGAGAAAAATGGTTTTTTAAATTGCTTGAGCTACTCCTTACCTTTTTATTTGTGGTATTATCTAGGAGAAACCAGTTAAACAATGCATTAATTTAGCTTGGACTCAAAGGCATGGCCCCCTGGATGTATTGAGCACAGCACCAAACAGAAAAAATAAAAAGACTTATATGAAAGATAGGATTTCTGTAAATCAGGTCCTGCTATCTTTGCAATTCATTAGGAACTGAAAGTCTCTCACAAAGGGAGAGATTCTGGCAGAAAGAGAAGGAGGGGATATCAGTCGTCATGCTTTATTCTGCAGTGATGCTGTTCATGGATACTACTCAGAGCCTTCAAGGCTGCCTCCAGGTATGGAGTAGGCCCCACCACTTGATTCCAATATTCCCCCACCTCTGTCACTATGAAGCTACTTCAGTACATCTGAAATATTCCAGACATCCACTCAAGGGCCACAGGTTTTCTGCTTACCCCAGTTCAGGGAGAATACTTTATTTCCCATGCACAGGCTCACTCTGTCTTTCTCTGTAGACTTCAGAGTGAGTAGCAATCTCTTTTCCTGAACCTGCAAATAGGGGAAGGATTGAGGTACAGGAGTCAGGGGTGAAAGGGATATTACATTTTTTTCCATCACCATCAAAAACAGTTATCAAAGTCTACATAGACCCTAACTTTGAATACAGAACACCCCAGGAAAAGCAGTAAAACACCCTTCAGTGGGAGTCATGAAGTCAGAAAGCATCTATTGAGGAAGACCTCCTATTCTGAGAAAAAGCATCTAATAGACTACATAGGCATGACTCAAGGTGATATCGTCACTCACTGGATTCAGAGTATGACTAACTGCTAATGGAGGCTTTTCAACCCGGGGGATGAATCATCTGCCCAGAACTGGGCATCTAAAATTTAAACATCTGAATCTAAAAAAATTACCCAAGACACCATCGAGATTCACAGGACAAAAAAATGTTTCCATAATGCAATCCATTTTAAGATAAGCATCTAACTGGAGCAGACAACACCCATACTTGCTTTTTGGACTATGAAAGGAGCTTACATTGACTGAACTAGGTTCAGATATCTAAGTATCAGATACCTAAAGCTGGGTGTCTTAACCTAGAGGAGATGCATCCCACTGCCCCACAGAACTCGAGATATGAAACTCAGATGGCTGTGGTAGGGCCTCTGTCACCACTCAGTGGGAAGGTGCAAATTTCTCACCACTGACAGTGGAATAAATAGAAGGTGATTATGCTTCTAGATCAGATACCTGATTTAAACACTTCAGGTTAGGACTAAATATACCTTGAGCATTAACTTTGGCAATCCACAAACAGACATGAAGAAAGGGCTGTAGTAGCAGAAGTGACAAGTCTGAACTGGCACTCTCAGTTCCATGTGCACTAACGAAAGAGGTTTATGCCTTAGAGAGGACGTCCAAATGTATAGCAATATAGGAATAAAATAATCTATGTATGGTTTATCAAATTTGTTCTCGGCACAAAAGCATGTCTCTCCATCCAGGACCAACTCTAAGATCATCCCTATTCCCACAAGAATACCTTCTGCTGCACTAGACTAATAAAACCATTTCCTTTCTAGTTTTATGAAATTACCCTTTCTTTTCCTTTCTTCTTACTCCAATCTGGCTTGCATGCTGACATTGAGGGCATTTGCCTGAGATTTGTATTTGGACTTGCTCAGGCTAACGAGAAAACCACTACTTCCCTTCCAAATGGATGGAGAAGAGTTCCAGCCCCTGGTTTTAATACAAAAGGAAGACAATGGATTTGGAATTAATATTCCAGGTCTTTTCCACTGAAGTCAGTCCTAAGGGCAGTCTGAAGGGATAGCTGTGAACATGGTGCAATAATGGACAAGTATTCAGAGTAACTAGAATATACAGGCAAGGAAGTTTTGAAGTTTTCCTAAGTTTCCATCTCCGAATGCCACAATAATGAGTTTCATTGAGAAGTGAGTTGGCTGCCTTGGTATGGTCCACTTTAGCTCCCACAGCTAGGATGTGGCTGCTTCATCCCATGCTGCCGCCACAAGAAAGTGAATTGGAGCAGGCAGATATTAAAATGCTACAAATGGGAAAGCCTTGAATAAAGCAGCTGCCATGTGTGCTAAGCAAGCATTGGTAAAGAGTGCAACTCTTTCAAAACAGGGCTCAGTGTTTCAGGTTTTTCCAGCTTCACATTGTTTTATGTGACAGAATGCCTTTAATTAGGTTAGCAAAGGCTGAGATGATGTCTGTGTTTGGCAAATGTGCTCTGCAATGGCCTGAGGGCTTCTCTGTGGTGCTGAGTAGCTTCAGTTCCTGTGAATGCTGGAGACTGTGCAGACTGAAACCTCTATCCTAGGCAAATGATGATTGCATCATTAGTAAGCAGTTAATGACTTTCTCTTTTATCTTAACTGGATCATGGCTTTTTTCGAAGGTTTAATGCTCTTTATTTTCTCCCACTTGTCAGTTTAAGTATTGAAAAACAGACTTCACTGTGTGTTTGGGGGCTCTTGAGCACCTCCTCCCAAGGAAGCAAATACAGAAAGTCTAGTAAATGTGTTTTCCTTGGAGTAATCATGAATAAAATATCCAGCTGGGTTCCTGAAGAGGATGGCCTTCCTCGTGCACAAAGAATTTCCAATTGTGGGGCTTTGCTCACTGCGTGTACTCACATTTCCTCATGCAGACAGTGCAATGTTTTCAGGAAGCGGATTACAGCAGCAAAAGTAGGAAATGAAAACTGGCAAAACTCAAACAATGTGTTTGATTTGTTTTTTGTTTGTTCGTTTGGGGTTTTTTTATTTTATTTTATTTTATAAAATATTGCTCTCTTCTCCCTTGTTTTCATTTTGACCATTTGAAAAATACCTATGATTTGTGCAGTCTTGAAGAATAGCCTCCTTTCCACGTGTTAGATCACATGGAAAGAATCCCAGATTGTCCATACCTTTTCAGGTATGTGAACTGCCTTTGACTATATTAGCAGTAGCAGTATTCAGCCATCTAAACCATCTAAAGTTATGTACCTCCCAAAATGCTGTACTGAGTCAGACTAAGTTAGAAGAACCATAAGCCTTAAATATACTTTTCAATTTAACACAGAAAAAAAAATATTAAAAATTGTGTGTGCATAAAACGGACACACTCATGCCACAACCTTGATATGATGGATTCATTCTCCATTAAGAGCAGCATAAGAAAAATCTTTCACAAATCTTCTCCAAACCACATGCCAGGACTGGTTGGAAAGTTAAATTATTAAGCTTTGTCTATGATTGCTAAATCAATTAAACATTTTGACATTCATGCTAATGAGAATAGAAACTAGTTTTAGAGAATGATAAGATCCTTTACCTATGTGCTCACCACACTGAATGCATGGCAAGAAAGACATTAAAAATCTTTGAAATCAATCTGAAATAATGAATTCTAAGCTGTTAAAGGAGGCTTCTCTTCTGCTTACACAAGGCCTTACTCAGAGGACTTGTTAGTACTGTCTGTTTTCTTCTCACCAATATTCTATAAAGGCTGTTGTATTAGGTGACATGAAAAACTAATGAATTAATTGAAAATGGCTTTCTCTGCCTTTAATCCTTATGTTATACAACTGAAGACTTGTCTCTTGATTTCCTCTAGGGCTAAGGAGAATATCAGGTGATAAAAAACTCTCATTCTAAAACTCAAGAGGCTAGAGAAAAATAAATATTTTAACTCATACAGAGAACAACTTGCACTGGACCAAGATCATTGTAACAGCAAGGAAAAAATAATTTTTAGTTAAAAAAGGAATGGTAGGAATTTTTAACTTTACCGCACGATTCTGCCGTTTAATATTTGCATTCCACCTTTTTCTATGCTGAGGTGTGGTATGAGAGAGTACTGATGTACCTTTAGTGTTAGGGCCGGGCATGGTCAAGCCCTACCAGCTGATAAGAGCAGTAGTCCCTAAATTGTCTCAAACCTTCACATTTCCTAGTCCTCTCTCTCCCAGTAAGCCAATTCACAGAATCCATCTGTAATCCCTTGTCCTTCTTGCCTTACCTTTCCTACCATGCTACAATTTGTTCCCTTCATTTTAAATACCATATGCCTACTATTCCTTTGGGTTCTAAAAGGCACAGCTGGTGAGACAAGTTTAGCTGAAATTTAAAGCAAAGTGCTAAAGATCAAACAGGCAGACGTAGAAGCTGCTGCCTCTTACAGTATCACACTACCAAAGCCACAAAAATCACAACCAACGACCTCGCATCCATCATACTGGAAAACAGAGGGATTTTGATCTCTGTACAGAAACGAGCAGGCTCCTTCTTGTGAGATAGATATGGATGGTGGTCATATTGCAGTTGGCACATGGCAATTTGTATGAGAAGGAGATTTAGGATCACCGAGTCTGGGGGTTTAGACCTAGGACCCCACTTCCTTAAGGCAGCTGGGGTTGTTCATCACTTACAATGATTGTTTCCAATCATGTGTAATGAGTGCTTTTTCCTTTACCCCAAAACCAGTGTCCTCTTAGAACTTTTCTTTCTTTAATGGGACTGTTATTTTATAAATTTAAAACAAATAATTGTGTTGAAAGTGCCCTTAGGAGATATGGAGGAGTGAGCAGAGCATAGGTGAGATCAAAAGGGCTGTCTGCCAAGACCTGACTGAGGCTGAATCGCATATATTTTACTTGGATTCCTGAGTTTGCCATGAAGATAAGTGGGAGTGCACGTATATGAGTTATTCCCTTAAGATGAGAGTCAATATTACATTAACATCATTAACATTCAGATGATGCACACAGTTAACCCTTATTGCTGCAGTATAATGTTGCCCTTTGACTTCCAAGAGTAATTTAGAAATAATTTGTTATATGGAATTCAATTATGTGGGTTTTTTTCTTTCTTTAATCTTTTCTCTTTTTTTTTTTGCCATGCATGATACATGAAGGATCTTAGGCTCTTCTTTCTGGGATGGATTAGAGCAGCCCTTAATTTTATATTGTTTCACTCGTGTAGTATCAGCACTTCAAGAATAAAGATATCCATAGAAAATTAAATTTTGCTTAAATATAGTCAACCTTGTGTTACAAATGAGAGATTTTTATCATAAGACAAAATAATAGTAGTAGTAATAAAAAAAAAATCTTAGAAATTACTAAGAATGCTTTAAGGGTAATTAGAGCCTAATTAGAGATGTTATCGGTATGATAATAGTTACCATTTTATTCATGCCAGTGCATAATTTCTCTCAGTGACACAACGTGGTTCTATCCTGAAAGCATGCACTCATAAATTGCTCACAGCAGTTAGTGGTTGAATTAGTAAAATAGCTGTGTTTTGTTTTCCGTAACTAGTTGTCTTTAAAGTACTGATCTGATCATTTAAATTAATCATGGGGAATATTTATGAAAATTAGCATCAGTTGCCAGAAAGTTCATTAAAAGAAATAATTTAAATTTGAAATAAAGTGTTAACTACACCTTGGTGTGACAGAAATGGATGTTATGGAAAAAAAAAAGAAAAATAATTACAGCAAAAAATATTTGAAAATACTTTCAATGATGAAAAAAGAGTAACATTTTCTTCTTTCAGTCTCTTTGTCCAACACTGATGTACAGACATCATAATTGTAATTTTTTAACTGTGTAGTTAATACAAGTTTATCAAAACAAAGCGTTTTTCAAATTAGATATTTTTAAGTGATATCTTCAATGTCAGCATATTAGTGCTTAATGTTCTTATTCATCTATTAACTGTATGAGATTGATAATATTTGCTTATAACGCGAGGGATTGCGAAACTTAATTATGACTTTTTAAATTATCAAGGACCCAGGAACAATCCTGAAACCACCAAAGAGAGAAGGCTTATCACTTAATCTTTCAAGGTGCTACTTGCAAACATGGTGAATAGATTCTTCCTTGTATCCAGAAGGTATTTATTTCCTTTTATTCATGTTTTCATAAAAATTTTAGAAACAAATTAAAATTTTTTGGCCAATAAACGTGGCTTTAAATATAATAAAAAAACTCAGAGTTAATTTTACTATTTTTTCTCTTTGGTAATAAGCACTAGGAAATCAAATTAGTTCACTTGTTAGTAAATGGTCAAATACCACCAAGAAGATATACCCAGTAGCACAACAGATATTGAAAGGACTAAACAACTGTTGCTCATTTTTCTAGTTGTGATTACCCATTTTTAGGGCAATCTATAGACATCCTTCAGAGAAAAATATCAGGGAGTCAAGTCAATTAAAAAAAAATCCCACTTTATGCCCTAAGAGTAAGTGTAAAGTCACCAGCTGAGAATTCTTCTGATTCTGAAAGTTTCAGATTCACATCATTCATATCAGGTTTTTCTTCCAGCAGCAGACAGAGGATCCCCCAAAATCATGCAAATTTCAGATATTATGTGACTTTACACCACAGCCTTCAGTCTGGTTACTTTGCAAGTGAACACGTGGGGTTTTTTTTTAAATAAAGAAGCTACATTATTATTATTTTCATTGCTATTATCTAAATTAGATACTTCATATGGATTTAATTTAAAGTCTTGTTAAAATTGCGATCACGTGAGCTCCCCTGAAGAAGGAGCTTTGCTTTACTTGAAATGGATAGTCACGGATAACTATTTATCTCATGGCTGAGAAATAAGACGGGGGATTACAATTTAGGATTTTCTGTAAAAGAGATTGCACTGCTTCAAACTCAGACTCCACCACAGTTACAGCTGACTGCTTCCAATAATACAATACCTTCTCCCAGTCACACTGGGCTGCAGGGCAGACTAAACCAAAGCAGAGACAGCTGTACTGTAAACATCTGCAACTGGGCCAGACTCCTAAACTCCCTTTATAGTCAGTGGAATGAAGTAGGACTTTTTAAGGCATGATTCACATCTATTTAAGAGAAATGTCTACAGAGTTCAGGTGTATCTCAGTCTAAAACCGGGTTTTTTTTCTAAAGCCAGAACCCTGAATCTTTAGAAAACCCACTCTGCTACCATTTCCATTCAGCAACCCCATCTTTCTCCCAGCCACAAATGAATGAAGAAATGACACAATAACTTATCAAAACTTTCTACCCTTTGGAAGAAAATATTTTGGGTGTTATTTCTAGTGGTTTCTATTTGGGAGCTTATACTAATTGTTCAAACCCTCACTTTTTTATTCCAACCTCTTACTAAATATAAGTAATGTGAGATGGAAGATTGCATTGGCTGGCTGGCCATGAAGACGATTTCCTGGTCACAAGTTATGGACCCAACCACTTGCAATGGGCAGAGTTGTATTTTGGGGGAAAGAGTACATTTTTCAGAAAAACAACAAGTCTGAACAATCATCCATAGGTTAATGACTGCTTCAACAAATAGTACATGGATTTCTTCCTACAAAAGGAGCCAGGTAGCTATACATGGAATAAATTGATTATAGTCACTACATCATACAATCATAGACTGTTAAGGGGTTGGGATGGAACTTAGAGATCATCTTGTCCCAATTTCCCCTGCCATGTGCAGGGACATGTCCCACTAGAACAGGTTGCTGAAGGCCTTATCCAATCATCCTGAAAAAGTGTCCCTCCTCAGCTCCCCGGTAGGTCTCCTGCCATGTCGGCTCCCCTCGAGCCACCCCTCTTCGAGGGAATCTGCGGCTGTCCTGCAGCGTCCCTGGCCACAGGGGCCGGCCACTGCTGACAGGAGCTGGCTGCTGTTCTTGCTGTGCTGTCCTTCCCGAGTGGGGAAGGGGCTCGCAGAGTGTCAGCTGGGGAGGCGCCGGAGGCAAAGGAGGAGGGAAGGGCTCCTTCCTTGGGTTCCAGTAAAAGTTTTATTCCAGAGGGTCCAGGGGCAAGAAAGAGCAAAAAGTCAAGGAAGGTCCAGGGTTATAAAGGGGACACAATAACCAATCAGGGCACAGCAAATATCTGAGGGACAGCCAGGATAACAAACAGGGAAGGAGGGAGGAGAGATTAGGGAAGGATAAACCAACAGGACACCGAATAAGGGCGAAGATTCCAGAACAGAATACATCTGCAACAGGAGAATAAATATTCAACATAAGGGGAAACACATGCAACTGGGACATAACAAACAGGGGGACGTCGGGAGATCACCCTAACTTAACAGGGATTCTCCTCCTCAGCATGCTCCCACCACTGAAAGAGTCTGATGTATGCTAGGGCTCCACAGCCCCTCAGAGGGCTGAGTCACCCCAACAGCCCCCTTCAGATACTGGATGGTTGCTGTGACTTCTACACGTAACCCTCTTTTCTCCAGGATGAAAAGCCCCAACTTTTTCATCCTGGCCTCACAGGGAGGGTGCTTCAGTCCTCTTTCCAACTTCGTGACAGCCTGTGGACTTGCTCCAACGGTTCCATGTCCTTCTTATGTTGGGGGGCATAAGTATGGAACTGTACTCCATACTGCAGTGGGGTCCCAAAAGAGCAGAGAAGAGAGGGAGAATCACCTTCTTTGACCTGCTGGCCACACTGCTTTTGATTCAGCCCAGGATTCCATTGGCTTTCTGGGCTGCGACTACACACTGATGGCTCATGTTGAATTTTTCATCAAAAATATATATCATAAAAGAAAAATAAATCTATGTATCCAACCATTACGTATTTTGAACAAGTGCTCCTCAAGATACCACTTAATAATCATACAGACATGGTCTGATACACAGTGTCTTTTATTTATCCAGAAAACACAGCACAAACTTTCTTACCATGAAAGAGTCTTTGTCTCAGGTTAGTGTCTTGGGGAGCTCTTGACTATTGTCATCCCTGTCCATTAGCAGGTATAATAAAGGTATAAACCCTTCACAGCCACAAAGAGTGCCAAATCTTTTAGGGTTTCAGCCAAAGATTTCTACACATCTACATCTGCAGCTGGCAAAGGGAACCAAATATTCTCATTATTTGTTCATCAGCATTGACAATTTGGTTCCTCACTCAGAGTCACATATGCTTTTGTGAGAGCGTTTGTCCTTAAGTGACCTATTTTTAGTAATAGCCTTTTCAATGCAAGCTGAAAATGTATTCTTGGCTTTACAGTAATAACATTAACTTGAATATTTTAAAAGCCTCTGAGTAACTAGGGGAATGTATTTGAGAGTGTTTATGACCTTGAATGATGGAAATATTTCAATCAAAATTTTAGCATAAGCTTGGACAGTCAATTTCCAGGAAAAGTGACCTTTTAACAATGCTTCAACTTAATCAACTGTAATTATTCTTCCAAGTACTTTATCAGATAATACTTCTGTGGCCATCTCCTACCTGTTGTTCAGAATGTGACTCCCTGAAAAGGATGGTTTGATGCCAAATTGACATCAGCAAGATACAGAGTGGCTCTTCCAACCCACCACTCTTGATTTAAAAAAACCAAATGAGATCCTGGAACTGCTGAAACTGCAAATCTTGGCAAATTTCCTCAAGATATCTAAATTCAAATCTTCTTGCCTGACTTTTATTAACAGTAGAAATATGAAAGATTAAAAAGGTCAGCTTACTAAATATTTGCTTTGGATTCAGCACTTAATACTTGCAAAGTTCTTGCAATTTCTTTGGAAACCATCCAGTAGGATGTCTCTGTATCCTTTATCTAGGTATCAAAGTTGTAGATAATGAAGAAAATCTTCTAAGTAATAATCTTAAGTAGCTACATAATGCATAACAACTGATTATTTAATTAAAGCTGTCAGTGCTAATGCACTCTATATATGCACCAAATGTACATTAGTTTGTCAGATGTATTAATTAAGAAAAGAAACAGTAAGGAAATTCAATGCCATTTAACACATTTTGTTCCTTATGTGCTAATGAAGTTACACGCAAGAGTTGAAGTTTCTCATGACCAAGATTGGACAATATTCATATTATTGTTGGTTTTTTCATCATCAGAATCAGTTTTTCCCCATTTTCAGTGTTCTTTGGCATATTGTCATTCTGAATTACGTTATTCCTTCCACAGATACCGTCTGTGAGACTGCACCAGGATCTGTCAGTAACTGCTTCCTGAGAAACTGAGAGCTATCTATAAACGCTATCCCTCGTGCATTCCCCTCCTTTGTTCCCTTTTATTAGCCATTTCTATGTGGCTATCTTCTCACCTTTTCCCTTTTGAAAGAATTCAGAATGGATCTTCTTGTTCCCTAAGTCTTTCTCCTTCTTATTCTTTGCCACAGTGAATAAATCACACCTTTTTATTAATTTATTTCTTTCTACTCTCTGTTAGAAGAAAGGAAACCTGGTTTGGAAATCCTTTCAGAAACCTCTTAATTGCCAAAAGATAAACTTTTCATCAAGATTTCTCTGGTTTTATATAAAATGTCACATTTACTTCAAACCCAGAATCATGCAGAACAGTCCTAGCTGCTTGGTCTGGAAAAAAGGCAGAATGACCAAATACAAATGCAAGCCTGAGTTTTCTGCATCTCAGGTGTGTGCATTTTCCTGAGATTGTGACTTAGATTCTTGAATTCTCAATTTGACTTTATTAATCACAAGGATAATTACTGAAGTCTTAAAAAGCTTCACGGAATAAGAAAAGTATGTCCTGATCTATTTCAGTGGAAGTACACCTCCTTCTTCGATTGCTGTACCTCAATCTTTCTTTAAATCTTACTCATCCTTCCTATGTTAGCTACATATTGCTCAACACCCAGGTAAATATTTAAATAAATTATTTTTATTCTTTAGATTTCATATGTTGCTGGCTTTTCTCTCCTGGTTTATTTATCCAGTTCAAAAATAGAAAAGTCAGGATTTCTCAGAAAGGCAAAAATATATTCTATATTAAAGTAACTCTAGGAAAAACAGAACTAACAGAGGTAAAATCTTCTTTACTAGAAAAATGTATTTAAAACATTAAGGTAAGCTTTTCTGCTCAGTGTCTCTTTGTCAACCTGTAAGCCTCAAAGATTTTTTTCCTGGTTGTATCAGTTGGTGTAATAAAGGACATTATCTCTCCTTTCAAAACTCTGTCTGCTGGAACTATTAGACCAATACAGCAACTTGATTGAAACTCAGTTATGGAGAAGTAATGCTCAGAATGGCACTTCAAGGGCAGCACAGATAGTAATGTCTGAGACAATCTTTCTACCTTCAACCATCTTTCAAAATGAAAAGCCTTCCACAGCATCAGAGTTCAGATAATTCAGACATAAACATAGATTAATTATCCATGAGACATTCTACTTAGAGTTGCAAAAGCTGATGTACATGTAAATCATCTTTTTCAGGGGTAAATACACGTTATATAATAAATTTAACAGTACTTTTCCTAATATCTCTGTACAAAGAGAAAGCAATCCCATTGTTATTGGGCATAATGAAATCGTTTATTCTGTACAAACTGAGAACAGATATTTCTAGTCTCATTCATATGAGTTCTTTTAAAAATCTACTTCAGAGAGATGAGAATTGACTATAATCACAATTATACCACAATAACAGTGGTACACCTATACTATTAACTCAAAGCAGATGTCCACAATTTAGTCAGAGTGATCCCATCCATAGTGACAAATGTCGTCTTTAGAGTTATCTTTAGAATCAAATTTTCCTACTGTTTGCAAATGTCATGTTGAAGGATGATTTGAAACAAGTTTTGGAAAGGTGTTTCAAACGTTAAGCTGTGTTAGTAATAAGGGTTATATTTGTAAGATTTTGCTGGTTTGGTATTATAATCCACTTCTTGCAAATAATAAGAGATAGGAGGTGTGGCATTCATTCACTTTCACAGAAAGTGCAGTGGTCATTGTCTGCAGTTCTATAATCTAAAAATATGTCAGAGTAAGCTATAGGGATGTCTCCAAAGGTAGTCTGAAATTACTTTGGGATGCCTCCCAATAGTAGAACAAGAATAACTGGATCTGTCCTCAGTGTTTTCCAGGCCTCCCCAGGCTCGATGGCATGGTGCTGTTCTGAGCCACTTGGCTTCACTCCCATTGTTTAGGTAGGGAAGACAGAACTCCTTTGATCAACTGTGACTTTAGACTCAGTGAGAAATATAAGAGCTGGCAGATGTCTCCAGAGAGCTATTCCACCTTCAACATCTCTGTAGTGGATGTGTATTGTTTGCTCTCAGCTGAAGAAAATCTCTTTTGAAAAATAATAACAAGATATGTACCTGCCATAAAATGTATTTTCCTGTTATAAAAATATCCTTATATAAATTCTTGACATTTCACTGCTTTCTGTTTTTTATATAGCATTGCTTTATAGAGATGCTCTCAGTAACTACTAGGAAGGGTGCTCAGGTACTGTGATGAAAAGTGTCAAGACAGACTACTCAGTCAGAATTTCTAACAGACATAGTAAAAACTTCCTTTCATAACTTTTTTAAAAGTGCATTTTAAACAGCTCTAGACATTGCTGCAGTGAATGCCACATTCCTCTGTCCCTAGAAATCATTTTTAAGCAACTAAATCTCTGACTCATCCTTTTTTTTTTTTTTCCCCCTAGCTAATATAGCATTTACTTGCAACATGATATAAATATTTTGGAATTGATGTCTGAAACAGATGAGTCCTTTCAGCTTAAAACAAAGAATGACAGTTTGTGCCCAATATTCTTTCTGAAAGTTTCAGAATCCTTTTTATGATATAATCACAAATTATAATTGTGTCATTATGCATAATTACTCTACACCATTACATCACATAATTGGATCAGTTGAAGTTCTAATTGCACAGTTAGAGAGATTTGCTATAAGTATGTTTGGGATATAATTACACTAATTTCATAATTCTGGGACCCGCAGAGTCCAAATTTTGTAAGATGAACGTTTATTTTTGTGGTTCTGTCTCACAGCAGGAAAATTTTAAAGCGGTATTTCAGTTGTATAACAGTCCATATTTGTTTTCACCACTTCGGTATTAATCTTTATTTGAATTTCTGATGTTCTAAGTTCTACTTTTAGGTGTAAAGATTAGAACGTTACTTGGTCCATAGCAATGTTAAACCTGCTTATACAGGCCACCCTGGCCACTGATCTAGAAATGAAAAATAATCAAGCGTAGTGGTCAGCACATGGCAAAAGCAGATGGGCAGAGACCAGCAGGACCAGAGCCAGCTGGTGTGTGAGGGACAGGGTCTGCTTCACAGGCTTGTGAGGGAGCCAGTTCAGAGAAGTTGATGTGGAATTACTGGGACACTATTAATATCCTGGTTCTTTAATGAAACATCTGTGGATGGGCTGCTGCAGCTCGGGCACCACCTGGAGCATCGCCAGCTTTGGAAGAGCAGAAGTCATCAGTCAGACAGCAAAAAGCCTGACAGTGACCTTATGATATTGGCACTAGAAGTAATCAGATTATGTTTTCTGTTCTGTCTTTTGACTTTTAAATGACCACCTGCTCCCTTTCTAACAGTATACGGTGTATGACGATTTCAAGTTGGAAAGTCAATAAGATGCAACTTTTCCTATGTCTTCCGTTTGTTCTTTTAAGCTAGTGGAACTACAGTAATTTAATTTTGTTTTCTTGAATATCGCAGTTTCTCTTTGTGTCTACAGTAGGTATTAGCAAATGCTTACTATATACCCACAAAAGCAGTAAGAATTTTTGTATTTATTATTTTCACATCTGATACACTGAAAATACTGCTCAGCCTAACTTTGGAGAAAGGAATAACATTGGAAATACAGAAAATTTCCAACAGTAATAAATTTACGTATTAAAAATCTCTGTCATCATCTTCAAAGCAAATTCCCAAATGATTGCAAGTCACTGAGGTGGACTTCTGTTGGAGTATACATGAAAGACAACTGGGTTGCTCACACAGAGTCACACGAAATCACAGACTTGCTGGGTTCAGAAGGAGCCTCTGGAGACTGTGCAGAAGTACCAATCTGCCTCTTCCTATGCTGAGATGGAACAATATGCCTAAGCTTCATTCTGTAGGACTGAAACGTTTTTTTCTTTCCTAGTACACAAATCAATATTCTTGTCCTATTTTTTTTCTTTTTTGTTGCTGTTTTTTGGGTTTTTGGTGGGGTTTTTTTGTGTGTGGGGTTTTGTTGGATTTTTGGTTTTTGTTTTTTTTTTTCTTTTTTGGTATGTGTGTGGATACTGCTTAGATATAGCGTTCTCCAATTATATTTGATATTAGAATTACTCATTCAAGGTTTGCTGACTATTTCTATTTATTAGATGCTGTTTTCTATAATTTAATGTCCCACCACAAAATAACAATCATGTAAAAGAGAATTTATTTTTAACTCCTTTCTAGAAAACCTGTCTGTGATTCCAGCAAAAATATTTCTCGTGCTCTTTGCATCTATTACTCATGATCCTTGCTCATAAGGATTTTGCCTTATCCTGCCATCTCTGTTTCCTTTCTTATCATCTTTAGCAGTAACATCTAGTTCCTGTTTGCTCTTACTGTGATGGGTCTAACTCATAACCTAAGCCCACGTGGAGGAACAAGAACCCACCTGTGCCTCCAGCCCCCTCTCCAGCTCTCCGGGCTGTCAGACTACAGAAATATCAACACTTTTTGCCTTTTCCTGCCAGCAGGAAGGTCTTTTATCCAACTGGTGCATAAAATTTGTTCCTAAGAGGGTCTGGGAGCCAGCACCAATGACTGTGATCCTTTGCAGCACCACACAGAGTACACATGGAGAACCCCGGTAGCACTGCAGGAGGTCACAGTGTATCTGCAGAGAAATGAGTTTATCCTGCCCTGCGTTACTTGTACTTTCATGTCAGGCAGCTCAGATTGGTGCTACGTGTGAATAACTAAACCAATGAGAAGAAATTTCTTCCTTTTATGAGGTTACAATAAACAATAGAGGTAGGCTTGGTTTTGATGCAGACTATTACTGAAATTTCTTGATACCGGTCACTTTATATATATTAATATGCATCTATTTAAATGTACAGATAATAGTAAGGATAATAATGCCAGAGTTTCTGCAGGTGGATAAGAAATTTCTTTTTTTCCTTCCATATTAAACAGTTCTGAATCTACTTTTGATTTATCTTTTTTTTTTCCTTATAATTACCATCTTATACAATGGATTACAAATCCTAAAAGAAATAAAACTCAGCATATGTTTTGTACCACAATAAAAGGATAATCAGTACAGAACTGGACTGTCCAAGGTAATAAATTAAATTTTCAAGTAATTAAATACCAGCTTGTAGACGAAGCATTTTACTACCTTAAAAGTTACTTAGTAAGAGTATAGGGCTAAGAATTATTTTTCTGCAACCGTATTTTTAACAACTAGTTATCCATAAAATTTTTTCATCTCTCCCATTAATGGTCTATCTTTAAGTGTTTAAAGCAAAAAAGAAAATTTTTAAGGGTTTTCTAATATAAATTCTATGAAAAAAAATAGTTTATGTATATTTCAAGTGGGGTGGGGGAGAGGAGAGGAGAGGAGAGGAGAGGAGAGGAAATATCTCAGCAAAGAGTGGCTGCAAATACTGGCATCAGTAGGATACTGTGAAAGCATCTTTAGACAAAGTGAATTTATTTCTTACTGCTGTGAATTTTGCTGTGTTTGTAATGTACTGTATCAAATCACTTGAATAAGGAAAAATTCACTTGCTTCTGGGAATGAAACCACTGCACATTTCAACTGCTTGAGAAGATATCACTTAAGATGAAATAAGTACAGAACCATACAAAAGAAAAAATTGTTTCTGGTCAATACTATATTGTCTCCACTTTCCCCTAGATTTCATCTGTAGCAGAGGTTAAAACAGGTATTTAACTCTGTACCATAGACTTCCCATTTAGAGTTTCTACTGCTGTTAGATGCATGGACGATATTTAAACCACACGTTTAAACACGTTTAAAAAGCGTTTCAACTTATTCAGTTTATTCAGGTGAAAACTCCCAAAAATTCTACCTTAATCAGGTACCCAAATCACTTCAGAAGCTACTGCCTTCTAATTTCTATTGGTTACTTCACAATGCACTTCTAACCTGACACACAGGGAAAGGAAATGTGTTGCAATGAGATGGTAGCGGGGGGATCAAAAGATGAAGGGACCATGGTTTGGTCCAAAAAAGCCAAGTTTGTAGTAAGAAGCCTCGCCCATCTACTCTTAGGAATATTCATGTACCCCTGCAACATGTAACCAAAGCCCCCATTCCTGCCCCTCTTTCCCCATCGGCTGGTTTTGTATCACCCGCCCCTTTTCCCCCTCTCTCCCCATTGGCTGTTTTGTATCACCCACCTCCTTCTCCCTCTCTCCCCATTGGCTGTTTTGTATTACCCCGCCCCTTCGGGACCCCCTCGTAACCCCCAGCCGAACAGAAGTTCACCCTCTTGGTTCCTGGGACACCATGTGGGTCCTTTCTCTTCCCTGGGGATCTACATAATAAAATCTACGGTTGTCCGGGCCAGGAGCCACCTCTCCACCTCTGGGGGCGCCTGAGCCATCATGCGCAGGGAGGTGCCTGGCCATCACAGCCACGGGTGCAGAACAGCTGGCTAGCAGGGGTCTGGCCCCGCCCGGGACCCCTCAGCAAAGGGGTTCTGTGGAAAACGCAGCAGCTGCTCTCACCCAGCACCACAGAACCTGCGTAGGCACATTCAAGAGAAATGCCCTTTACAATGTCATCATTATGGATCAGGAGATAGAGATGGTCTTTCTTAGCAAAGAAAGATAAGACAGATTGGTTTGTTCCCTTTGTAACAGTGTGATTCCCTGTATCTTTAATCTCTGATATTTCTATCCGAAGCTCACACTTCAATACTGCTTAATCAGTAATTGATATCTTTTGTTAATGGGCTTAATGAGTAACTAAATATTTTCTGTTAGTTTATAATTATTATTATTTGTTGCATTTATTGATATTCCATCTAGCCCCCAAGAAATACTGAAGGCCTATTCAAACTTATAGAATGAACTAATCGTTGAGGGGAGTTTACACTTTAAATGGACACAGCAACGGATAAGAAAGGAAATGGAAGAACCTGTATTCTAAAAAAAGATTCACAGCAGTGACAAAAATAGAACTGCCATTGTCTTTCTCCAGGCTTCCCTCTTTTGTGTTCTATAGTCTGTCTGATTTTAAAGATCTGTTCCTTTGAATTAGTGAATTCCAAATTTGCCAATAAAGTTAACCTTCTGAAGGAAGATGGTATAAAATACAACAAAAAAGTGAAGTTACCTTCTGTTTTCATTTAAGGATATGCATCCATCATGCAGTCTAAATGTAATTACAAGCAATAAAAGTGTTCTCTTTAGACCTAAGCAGCCTTCTCAAGAGTGCTTACATGAAAGGCAGAAGAATCTGAAAATGATAATCAATATCCCGACTGATAGCAAAAGAAAGATAATTTCTTCTGAAATGGTATTCAGAGAAAGTGCTCTGATAGATGGAAGCGGAGCAGCAGGTTGATAATTTTTACCCTCGGCAAAGGTACAGCATATGGAAACCTAGATTAAAGCTTTCAGAAAGGATGTTGGCTTTACTGACTTCTTTAATAGGCTTATTTTTCAGCTTTTGCAGTTCTGTTGGGTTGCCAAATATGGTGGCAAGCTACCAACAATACTAATAGTCTAGCTGTCTACAAGATGCAATAGTGATCCTAATTAAGACCTACAAGTGAAAGCACGAGCAGTTGAATGCAAATTGCAAAATTCAGTTGATTATTTATACAAGAATGAAAATTCTCTTCTCTTGATTAAATCCCTCTTTGGAGGCTGAATTTGTAATTGACCATTTCTCCGGTATTTTGAGAACAATAACTAGAACGAGCAGCTTGAATTTTTATTTGAGAGAAAATTATCAAAACTAGCATAGTTACAAGACTCTCCATGACATGTAAATGACACTAATAATATTCCTAAATGTTTCAATTGATCTCTTCTTTTGAATGACATACAAATCCAACTTTGGTTTTCTTTTACACCCTCCAGACATGGAGAGTGGGAATGACTTCAAAGCGCACAGGGATTGTGAAATTTAATGTCTGATTTCAGAAGGGCCCTTTATGCTCTCCAGTAACTATCAGCGCTCAGTAGATCCTGCACCTGATGAGCAGATTTATAGCCCACCAGCATGTTATAAAAAAAAAAATCTTGTTTTGATCTTTGTATACTGAATTTTTTTTCAGCTGGTACTAATTACACCAGAACTTCTATGACAAACGATGGCATATCTTATCAAAAACAGCTAAAACCACAAATATCACAGTTCAGAGCTAACCATGTTGTGTAGCCATAGGCCTTCCACAGAGATCATCTCCAATTTTGGCTCCTGCTGCTGCTTAAGGCAGGTGTGAGAATGGACTTTGGACCTGTAGCACTACCAAAAGCTGACATATGCTGGAGGATTGCTAAGACTTGTCAGCTTCTTTGATGGCATCACCCACATAAAACAGATGGAAATGTGGTTGTGAAATTCCTATACGTTGATTTCCTGTCTGTGGTATCATCTAACTAAACAAATGAGAACTTCTAAGCCATATGGTCCCTCAACTGACTCTTCATTTCTTACTCTACGGGAAGGAGAAAAGAGAGATTTATTATAAAATATTGAACTGAAAATACTTTTTAGAAGGTACAGTTAAGATTATTTCCTCATAGAGGTGAAAAAAAACCTCCAAACCAACAGAACCAGAACAATACAATGCATGCTGGCTTTAACAAAGACAGCTGGAGACTCTGTTTATTTTTTCCCTGTGCTGGCTGTGTGTCATTTTTCTGGAGATAGAGAAGTTTAGGGTCTGGCCAAGTATATTCAGAATGTAATAAATTCCCCGAAATTCAGAAATTGACAAACTAGCAAGATTCAGTTCAACATATTGATTCTGATACATTTTATAGAATTATAAAAAATATTGACTGAAAATATACTCTCAAGCAAAGTCCCTGTTGCAAAACAGCATGCATTGTGAAATCATAGCTACAGGCATTCCAGCCTCTTCCACAATGCTGCACTCAGCTTTTCCTTATGGAGAGAATTTGTTGAACTGTAAGTCAGAATCCTTTAGGTAAAAGGTGCTGTCAGGAAATGAAAAAATGTTAATATAATAGTTACATGCTCATAGGAAAATAATACATGGATACTTTTTCTCATTTCAAAAAATGGTGGGAAAAGATTTTCTAAAATCACTCTTTCATATTAACATTGCCTCCAGTGTTGAAAGGATTTTTCTTTGCTTATTATGTTGAAAACATTTTGGCTTAATCTGAACAAGACAGAATTCTTTTATTTTTAAAGGCACAGATTGCTTTGCCCTCCTCTTTTAACTTGCTTCTTTTTGAGTGAAAGGGATAAATAATACCCAAATCCCTGGTTTTGTTCTTGTAAGGAAGAGATTGTTCAAGAAAAGAATTAAGTAAGCTGAGAATTAAAATTTGCCTGTTGTCAGGTATTGAAGCTCTTTTCTGTAAGGAGTGTGACTGCATCTTTCAGTGGTCAAGGTAGCCTTAGAAATTTTGGGCTGAGGCACCTTCTCTCTATAAGCAAACAGGCCAAGAAGTTAATTTGTTTTTGTTTAGACTGAGAAGTCAGCAGCTGTGACATGCTGTCCTGTTGTATCTCTGACCCTATTACAACTTGGCTGTTATTGAATAAAATCTTTTTTTGTTAGTTTATCTTGAATGTGAATCCCTGGCCATGGCGAAGGCAAATCTGATATAATGGCTCACCGGAATTCAGGAGAACGTTCTCTCTCTCTCTCTCTCTCTCCATTTTCATGTTTTCTGGGATGAGCTCTGCTAGGGAGCTGCCTTTTCAGGATGTTCATTGTTTTTAACAATAGAGGCAGTGTTCACTTCTCTTTTCCTGCAGTTCAAGACAAGTTGCTTAGACAGGGTGCACTCCAAGTTCTTTCATTGTGGTTACAGTAAACTGAAGTATTTGATTGCTATCACAGAAACACTGAAATATCAACAAAGGTCTAGGATACAGTGCTATGTTCTGATGAATCACCAGAAGCCAGCAGATAGTCCCTCTTGAAAAACCTGAGGTGTAAAGATATAAAGCCAGAAGATTATAGGAGGAGTGAGTGATAGAGGGCCAATGTCATGGCAGGTCCAGGACTGCAAAAAGAGCAGCACTAGAGGTGAAATAACCAAGGGATGTACTGTTAGAAAGAGATAAGGAGAATGAAAGAACAAAACAAGAAAGTAAAAGGGGCATCAATGAAGACACAGAGAAGAAAAGATTTTGAGTATGGAAGCTCTCAGGCAAAGCAAGGGTGGAAAGGATCTCCACTAATAAGAAGAATAAAAATTAAAGAAACTTTTTGGAACTGTTTCTTCATTTGTTCTTTCGTGTGTTTCTTTTAGCCTGAACATGCTTCAACATTGATGAGAACTTTTCAACAGAATTTAGAGGCAAGAGGGCTTTAGAGGTATTTATAGGATATCAGAAGAAGAGATGGCCTAGCACAGATCTTAGTCCCCTGTAAGGTGCTTCCCTCAGGGAAGGGATATGGAAATGTAAAGTTTTGGGGATCTGGGTTGGAAATAATTACAACAGTCCAGTATTGATGGAAGAAAACTTTGCATTCACATGGGGATAAATTTTAGGAGCTTTCCTTTCATCCTTCAGCTTTTTATTCTTCTGTCCCCTTGGTAACTGATTGACGAACTAATTATTTTAATGTCAGCTTGTTAATTTAGGATGTGAACAATTTGATATAGACCAGTAAGGAAAATGTATTGAAAAGCAAAAAGTCATATTAGCATTTGTGAAATAAGTTACCTATAACTGATTATTCAGACCAATTCTTGAAATAGCCTTCTAATAGTGATAGGCATGAATGAAAATGGCCAATACAATAACAAACTTTGTGTCTCTGCTGTACAATTCCTGAACTCTGTGTTATCAGAATATTCTGACCTAGGATTTTGGTGACAAGGCTCAGCAGAAAAAAAAAAAAAAACTGAATCAAACAAACCTGGTCTACAACTTAGGAGACAGTTTCCATTTACGAAATGCACTGCATAAAGGAGCAGTTTATTGTGAAGGACAACACCAGCAGCTACCATCTGTCAGATGGTCCAACACATTAAGTGAGTTATTTTTGCTTGTCCAGAGATGTTTCATTGATTAGAACCTTTCTTTAATCAGGTGCAGTCCCACAAAGTGAAAGCATAAAGACATGAGATGTGCACATACCACGTTTATTTTGTCAACACGGTGTGAGAAATGGCTGCTGAGAACACGCCACCTGGTATTGCTGCTCTGAAGCCGTGCCCAGGCTCACCTTCTGGACCGGGCTCTGAAGCACCCCAGAGCTGTGTGATCCCCCACAAGTGAACCACAGCTGCATTTGACCTGTGGATACAGCCATGGTTTCCCCTGCACGGAAGCTACAGAGAAGGAGGCAGGGCTGCATTTTTCTGTGCCATATGCTCTTATCCAATCCAAAGTTATTAAACTATATGTAGTTATATGTGGGCAACTGGGAGGTGCTCCCAAACCCATGGCACTGATAACCGAAGGAAACCCCAAGGGTACAAAAGCTTACTTTTTCTCAATGAAAATCATGTCCTTTTAATAAGCACCCATCAAAGAAGAAAGAAGTCAGATGTCTGCATGGTTTGTGTTTTATTCTTGATTTTTTTTTCCCAGATAGATTATTAGTTGTGACCTTAATCGATCCCAGAAGGATCAAAGTATTGGAAGACCAAAGATATCCATGGTGATGTAGAATTTTGACAGGAAATATTGTCTGTGCTTCCCAAAGGTCACTGTAACACAGAGCTTAACACGTATTTATCTGTCATCTCAGCTGTGACAGAGATTAACTCATTTGGTTCCTCAAGTCCAGCACTTGACCAACACTGACCCGTGCCACAGATACCTAGACTTGTATTCAGCTACAACAGGCCTGCAACTGCTTGTTTCCTGCTTCAGAACAAGTTCAGCTGCATTACCTGAATGAAGCAATATTGACTAAGAAAAAAAAAAAGTAAATTTGGCACTAGGAAGCAGGAGCTGGATTGACAACTGTGATAGACAAGGAAAGACTGCAGTTATTATTGTTTAATTGCCATGGCAACTAAACATGGCCTTTTTGCTGAACTAATATCATGGTAACACCTTACTCATTGTAAAAAAATAATAATCAGTCAACCTAGATTGCTATCGGGACTGCACTCGAGTGAAAACTGTAGACTTGGAAAAGAAAGGTTAATAAAATACACAGAACAGAAAACAAGGTTAGAGGTGATGTTTTGCCTGTGAGGCATTTTTCAGAATGCAGAAGAAAAAGATTAGTTCCAGAGACAAGATGAGCATTAGCTCCCTGGTTTCTCCTTTCTACCAATAACCTTTTTAGAGTCTTTCCAAAGCACACAAAAGTGCCTGCAGCCGTAATGCCACCTTCAACTTTTGTTATCTATCCCAGTTTTCAATACATATCGCTATCAATTCTTTTTCTTGCAATCTTTTGAGGCAGCTACAAATTATAATTGTTTCACACCTTTATTAGAAATTTGGATCTCTTAAGGAATCTGACAGTGTTTCATCTGCTTCTTTTTCAGTTACTGGAAAAACTGGACGTTTGTGAAATCACAGCTGTGGCACTGGCGTTTCTCTTTTCATGATTTTGAACCGTGACTGTATAAACTAAACATATCCATGAAGCAACAGCACTGACTCATTTTGATCCATTTTCTTCTATTATGACACTGCTATATTAAAAAAAAGACTAAAAGAATGCACCATGAGAAAAATAAAACACTTGATCGTCTCAACTCATTTCTTCCTATTGTTTGCGATGCATCTCCTTATATTACTTCTTAATATTTTATAAGCTTTAAAATAGCTGAATCTGAAGAGTTTCATTTATCCCTACCTTATAAACATTTTGCATGCTGAGAACTGCACAGGAACAAAGAATAATTGTAAAGCTCAAAGCCACTGCACTTTAACTTACAAGAGAAATAATAATTTAAAAACTTACTCAAGAAAAAACAGTGACTAACACTTTCAGCTGTTAGGCAAAGTTTATCTGCCTGATCCCAGTTAAATTCTTTGAGAAACGTATACTCTGAAGATCTGAGAAGTAAATATTTCATGAAATTGAGCACCTGATGTTTTATAAATGCATTAAGGAAGTTATACAGTCCTATTTTTTTAAAAAAAACTATCTTGACTATGGATTTTATTTTTACAAAAGAGTTTAAATTGTAATTTCGTGAGTTTTACTGATGAAAAGCAAATGAGTGGCTATAATGCCAGTCATATTGACAGAAGAGTTGCATGGATCCTTGTGTCCATAGACAAGCCTCCTTAACTTTTTAAAATAATATTGTATGTCTTATTAAACAATTATTTCTTCTTCCTTCTTTTACAGTCCAATGAACATCTTCAGTCCAAAGATGCTCTAAAGAAGATGAAGAATTCCATTTGCTCTAATTTGCTATGCAATTCTGCCTAGCAGTTTGAAAGATGAAAAAGACTGAGTATGTATATTGAGTGTCTTTGTAAACAATTTATTAATACTCAGATATGAGTAGTGTTAATGCCACTCACAGAAAAAAATCCCAGTTATATAATTTTGTCTGCTGTCTTTAAAAGGTTTTATGTGAAAATGTTACTTTCACATAAAGGAAAGGATTAAGATTCAAAATTTTGGCATTTACATTTAAAAAGCCATTAAAATCATTAGTTTACATCATTGTGTTTTTTTAAAAAGAGACATTAGCCCCACTAAGCATCTTCAGGGAAATTTATTTTAAACCTCCAAATAGACCTTTAGTGCAGGCAATCACTCAAGCTGCCCACATATTCTTTGCTTCTAAATTGCTTGCTGGCTTTCAGGGAAGTGATACACATCATCCTGCACCCTGGCATTGCTGGGGGAGCTTGGAAGAGCACAGAAAAGTCCAAACATTAACAAATTCAATATTCATTGCTCTGCATTCAAATAAATGCATTTCATCTGTGTGTTCAGCTAGTTTAAGGACACGGAGCTAATACAGTTTCTGTCTCTTTTAGTGTCATTCACAAGTAATAACTTATCTGTGGAACAGCTTAGCTATAAAGAATAAACTTTTTATTCCCAAAAGAATTTTGTCTTATTTTTAATAATACTTTTAACTTTACAAAAGCACTGTAGGACCAAAACCAGGCAATCATGGGCATATCCCTTTGAACTTGTTGCTCCGTGTTTATTCTCTTTTAGCCACTCTACAACTGCATCTGACATCCAGGAACCCTAGTGAAAAAAAATAAAATTATTGTTACCAGAGGAAAAATGTATGTCCTGAGAAAACCCTGTCCTGGCATGCACAGGATATGCCATTGGAGAGGCATTTCTGAGAATTGTTTTTAGACCTGAAAACTATTTCCATTTGATCATTAAAATGCAATTAAATCTTCATCACACATAGAATCCTATGCATCTTGTCAACAAAAATGCAAGTTCAGATTTGCCTTACTTTATAACTTGAAAGTTCTACATTATGCATAGTTTTCATTCTACACTGATAAAAAAAACATGGCATAAATTTGAACTGAATTGTCGGAGATAAAGTTAATTTTCAAACCTGTTCAATTCAATATCCACTGCTCAAACCAACAAGGTCTCTCATTCTGGGCAGTTAATCAACACTTTCACCGCAGAAATGGGCTCAGGGTTTGCTTAATTTGGATCATCTTTCTGGTCAAGTTAATAATGACAAAGAAAATGAGAAAGATACAATAAGGTCATTTTTGCATTTCTGGATGGAACAGAGTGCCATGTTTTCTATATTCCTTAATTTATATCTATCTCAGCTAGATCACATTAAACCAAAAAAAGCAAAGACTGCAACACCTTTTAACTTACACTCTCTACTTGAATGTATTTATTTATTTTAAATGTAATTTTAAAGATTTAGTACATGGTTGTCATATAATAAATGAAGCAGAGAGGATTTATTTACGTTCACAGAATTGACCATAGCCACTCTTGACAAATAAAGTTTTTAATGTGTCCTTTATAAAAAATCCTATTAAAGCAATCAGCTGCAGGCATTGGTGAGAGTATTTAGTAAAACACCAATATGTCAGAATGTTTCTGATCCTTGAGGGCTGCTTTTTATTAAATGATTCTTCCCTGGACTGTCCATCTCTGACTGAGACGTGATTTTTTATGAGAAGCACTCCTAAGGAAACAAGGGAAATCAAATGATTCTATAATTTTTCTGCTGAGCCTGTACCTACCTACTCTGGACCATTTCCTATAATATATAACTTTCCCTAAAAATTTCAGAGGAAGAAATCAATAGCCTGCTTCTTTGAAATGTTGATAATGTTATGATTACTGAAATGCTATTGTTAAGTGGAGTGAATATTTTCTAGCTTACATTGTGAGGCCAAAACCTGATGAAAGATGAGCTATTTGGCTGACTTGAAATGCGGCTTTCAAACCAAATGACTACTCCATACCTAACTATTTTGCAGGTGTCTCTTTAAATTACTTTGTCTAAAAAAAGATGGATTTTTAAAACTCCAGGCTTGCTCTCATTGAAGGAATACAGAACATCACTTTTTGATAGCTGTAGACATACACAGATAAAATAATTATCTATTACGACTCTCTTCAAGCCAGTAAGATGGAGCAGGTTGTTTGTCTTGAGGCTTTGCAAAGATGGAATTCATGTGAATCACAAAAATCAGACAAAGACCACCATCATCAGGTGAGAAGTACACTCTGCTCTACTTTTTCTAGTGCTCCATATGTTTATTTTCACACAGTTGGTAAAACCTCATGATGGGGAATACAGGTGAATGATAAACCTGTGCTTTGTAGTTGTGGAAAGTCTTCCTGGAAAAAAATTATATGAAATTTTTAAAGTTGAGGAAAGGGAAGGAAGAGTGATCATCAGAACTAATCTTTTTGAGGACGATTAGTAGCTCAGAAAAGCCATTAATTGTCTTTTAACGCAGACACTACTGTTAATGCAGTTAGAAACATTAATTATTTCCAATTATTAAGACTTTGAGAGTTCAGTGATTTTTTTATCACTAATGAACTTGTACAAAAGTAGTTCTTGTACATCTGACAGGGTTTTGAAGTGAACAGATTTAATGACGTTTACACGACAGAGCGTAACACGCTGACAGGTTTCTGCCTTTTGTAAGGTAGTGCAGGTGGCCAAACACCAAAGGTGAGTTGTAGGTACACAAATTCTGTCCACGATTGCAAGTGGACTAAAGAGCCTGAAGTTGCATTGAATCTCAAAATCACTTCTTTATAACCTTTGACATTTCATGCAGAAGCTATATAATTACTCTTAGGTCTTTCCCATAGGTTCCTATATGGCTACACCACTGTCAGTCTTACCACGTATTCTAGCATGGGTCCGACATGATCTTGTAAAACCTCATCTAACAAACATGAGAAACTTGAGGTCTTACCCTATACTCAGATCTGATAGATAGATCAAAGCATAGTTATTTAAATTCATCGCTACAAGCAGCTTACACACTCCCTAAATATATGTATATATTTAGATTCAAAATGGGATTCAGGAAATTCATGAAGACTAAATATATCAGGACCTATTAAATTAAATTGTGTGGATGCAATCTGGTTCAGAAATGCCTCATACAGTAGATTGGAAGTGCCTCCCAGGCACTATGAGTTTTAACAAGTCAAACAGTTTTTGGCTTCCTTAGCAAAAATCCCACTAAAAAAATAATCCTCCAAGGGTGAGAAATTGGTGAATCAAATCAAAATTCTCAAAAAATATAATTTATTACAATTCATTTTAAACCAAACCAACCAGAACTCCAACAACAATGTTAGAGTTCCATAAGTACAAAGATATTGCCCATCTCTGTGTTTGAATACTGACCATAATGGGAAATGCTCAGTCTAAAGCAAACTATTTGGTTAAAGTGCTGTAAACAAACCTACCTCTTTTGAAGATGCCTGGAAACGGGAAGCTGTTGTGTATAGCAAAGTATGGACATCTGCAGAGAGTTGTTAACAATTTATTCTAATTTGTCTATGCTCAGCTATTATGTTTGCTGGAATATGCTGCTGGATTTCATTGTGGCTACACTTCGTTGCCCACAGTATGTTGGAAGTTTATATTAAGGACTGGAAAAAAACCTGTGCTCCTAATGCAGTGAGAATATCAGATCAGTATTCTATCAGGAACACAAGGACTGCTCCTCCAGGTGTTTCTGTCTCCTGAAAACATACCAATTTTGACTGTACAGGCTGCTTTGTATCTCTCACAAGCAATTGAGCAGATTTCAGGTGGGACAGAAAGCCCTCTTCTCCAGACTGTGCAGCATCTCCTCTGCTGCACTTTTACGAAGGCTGAAAGCTGAGGTACCTGTAAAAGCAAAGCTCGAGAGACTTTTCTAGACCAGGGCCTCAGATTCTTCCCAGTATCTTGGTAAATACGTTGAAATGTGACGGTCTGTGTCTAATTACACCTTGCACATTTTCTCCCATTGGGTATCTCCACATAGGAAGCAGGAGATCTTGAATCACGTGAGAATTTCCATCTTCTATTTGGCATCAGCAGACTGCCCTGCCACTGACAGAAGCAGGTTCCCCTATCTGAAGCAGTACAAAGATGCACTGATGAACGAACTTCTCCTTCCCCTGAGAAGTGTGCTCTCCAGCCACAAGGCAGTAATTTCCTCCAGGGAACAACACATGCAACTTCTTGAATTGATAGAAAATAGATGATAAAAAAAATTTTATTATTGTACTAATCATGTCTAATTCTTTAACCAGTACTTAAGATGCCTAAATGACTTCTGCCTTATAATTTATGTTATTTCTTCAAAGGAAGTGGTTTTGTAGGTACTATTTGCATAAAGACACTCTTTTTTGTTATCAGAATAATTTCCTGCTTTTGGAGAAAGCGAGATCTTCAGAGATGACCATATAAGATAATAGTATTGCTACGAAAATATGATCTCTACAATTCAAAAAAGAAAGAGATACTTCGGTTACTTACAAAGAATCCATCTGAACCTCAGTGAACCTTTTAAGTTCATAGTTAAATTATGCAGTGCTCTATACGTTAGCTAAATATTTACGTCCGACACTACTACAAGAAGAAACTCTGTCCACCTCTGAATCAATAGCCACATGTTTCCACTGACGATAAGATTTTACCTGCAGCTGGAAATAAGACCCGATCCAGAGTATCTGGCTTTACCATTTTATTCCTCATCACACTGACCTGCTGATAGAGAGCTTGCATCACAGACAGCTTTTTTTTTTTTTTTTTAATGCACGATACATCTTCAGAAGACAAAAGAAACCCTCTGTTCAATCATTCTCATGGTTAAACAGCTGTAAAGCTGACATGCTGAGCACCAGCTGGCTCTTCAGAGAGGTAACTAGAGGGCCTGTTTCATACTCAAGCTCACCTTACTGGGTACAAGATCACACAAGTCTTGCTCAGGGGCAAGATGTTATCTGGCCTAGGATTTAAGGTTGAATTCAAACTCAAAAGTAAGCAAAAAAGAAAAGGATCGAGGCACCTGTCTGGGAAAAGGTTGACATTTTGGTAACTACATCCAAAATGGAGTTCCTGAAAGCCCTTTTTCAGATGCCACACAAGCATCAAAGGCACCTAGTCTTCACAGTTGTTGGGTTTCGTGACCTTAGACTTTCCAAAGAGCCTAACTTTTGCGCAATTTCAGAAGAGCTCATGTTCTGACATGGCTGAACATTGCACTGTTGAATATTGCACTTAAAGATCTCACTGAAGACCCGGCTGCCTTCCTTCACTGAATTCCCCTCAGGGTCTTCCTGACTTGGTAAGCATTATTAGGGTAGAGCTTATGCATATTCACCAGATCAGATCCCCAGAAAACATGAAGTGCTTTCACAGCTACAGAATTTGTGGAGAGGACACAGTGCAATTAAACCATTGATTTAAAACATAGGGGCTTCCCCAGGAAGTGGGAGATGAAAGTTAATTCCTTCCTCTGCCAAAGGGTTTTCTTTCTTCTTAGGTCAGTGGTCAGAGGTAATAGGCTATGCATAAAATAACTAAGGTTCCTTGGGCCAGAAAGAAACCAGAGAAGTCAGCATGACTCCTCTGAGAATGACACATCCTTTGTGACTTGACTACTGAGTAGCTACTCAACTGTGCTTTCTGTTTAAAATTCCCTGAATCCTGCATTCTTCTCTGAAAAGTGACAAAACAAGTTTCAACAAGCATGTGGAATTTATCTTTCCTTCCCCAGCTGCCAGTGTTACCTGGAGCTCTGTGGTTACTGCATTTGCCTGAGGATAAGCTAAGAGGAATTGAACTATTCCTGGAAGCTGAAAAGAGCCTCAAACTCAGTCTCTGTGCCCTATCCAGATGCCATTTACAAAGTACATGGAAGTGGCTGTGGATGGTATCTGCTTCAGGTTGAACACAAATTTTCAAAGATTGTCAGCCATAACCTGATGTCTGTGATGAGAGCAAGCATTATATAACATGTCAGTGTCTCTCGTGGGAAATCCAAGAAGATATATTTTACATTAAAGGTATGGACACAGAAATTCAGTATTTCTTGTCATTTCAATCTTCTTTAATAATCCAGTCTCTTTCAAACATGTTTCCTTGTAGAGTTCACAAATACATCTTGTGTTCAATTATGCAAAATAGGGACAGATAAGGTACAGCTTGATACACCATTGTCAGACACAGAGAAATCAATTCTCGTCAAAAAGATCACGGAATCATAGAATGAATTGGGTTGGAAAGAACCTCAAAGATCATCTAGTTCCAACTTCCCCACCATGGGTAGGGATGCCACCCACTAGATCCAGTTGCTCAGGGCCCCATCCAACCTGGCCTTGAACACTTCCAGGGATGAGACATCCACCACTTCTCTGGGCAGCTTGTTCCAAAGATGGTACATTTGAGCACTGCCAGTCTCCAGCTTTGCGATCTACACCCTGTGTATCTACCTCAGAAACACACAGGCTTCGTGCTTCTTGTACTTTTTGGTCAGAGATGATATGATTTAGTCTCGTGCCTCTGGCTCTTGTGTGGTCTATTTATCCCTCCACAAAAGAAAATTGAAGGGATTTACCAGCCTTCAACATGAAAAGAGGTAAAGACTCAATAAAGATTTACATCATCTCTTAGTGGCATAGCACACATTTTAATGTGTTTTTGCTTGACATGCAAGGCCAGTACAATATGAAAGATTGCTAATGAATACAATAAAGCCTAACATTAAGCTTTTGACTTCATCCAGGAGCAGTGTATAATGCAAAGTTAAGGTCAAAAATCAACACTTAAATCTTTGTGCTATGGTATTTTTCACATCAATATGATCCAAAGTTGCTTTCTATTTATATTTCTTGGACTTTATCAGTTTAAGACGGTAGTTTGAGATTTATTTAAGCATAGGATATTAGGTATAATTTGCATCTCTTAGTGCAAGCTAGACCTTTTGCTGCCCTCATGGGTGTATGAATGTCAAAAAGACTCAGCATTCCAGGAATACCATAATGAACTAAATATGAAGTCAAACTCAGGAGAAAAAAAAAAAAAAACACATCAAAGGTGGAGTATGTTTTCAATCAATCTCTTCAGATGATTCAGCTATGAACATCAAGATTGTATAATGACCTGCAGACTTGATTTCCATGCACAGCTGTATGAAACAAACCAAGAGCAAATGAACTGTGAAAACCATTATTTTCACTGAGAGCCTAAGTAAAGTAACATTTATTTGAACCTTTTTCTGTTCCGATGAGATTTTATTTTAAAGAGACACTAAAAGCATAACATAATTAGGCATTAGCCTTTCCTGGCACAGAAAGGAATCCAAAATTGACCTCTTTTGTACTTCTAATTAAAATTACCTTCATGTCATAGCTTTAAAAAAAAATTCAAAATCCCCAAAAAACCATGGCTGGATTGATTTCTTCTCTATGGATATTAAGTTTTATAATGCATAAAAATGCCATAAGTGTGTGTGTTTGTAACTTTATGTATTGAGGTGTATAAACAGAGGCATATATGTATAGATAGGTATCTTTGCATACACACATATGTATACAGACATCTGCATACATATGCATCTGTTTGCATGTACACATATATGTACACTTGTAAATGTTTAATGTATTTAATATGAGAATCATGCAGACATTTCTTGGCAACACTGAGGCAGCTCCTCCTCTCTTACAGGGAACATTACATTCCAACAAAGAATTCTTATAATTGCTCTTTAAAAATTACATGTGGCTCAACTCCATGCAGCTACACACTATACAGAGCTGTGTGAAATCTCATTATGAAACCTCAAATCAATTAAAGCTCACCTAGTTAGAGGTTTGTTAATAGCCTGACATTCACCTTTGGGTCATTATAATGCCTGAGTGATCTTTTAGAGGATGAAGTAACTGTACCTTTACGGATTTTTTTGTTTTGAAAGAGATGCTACAGAAAGGAATTTTAAATAAATGACCAAGACAAAACACTTGTTTATTCAGAACAAAACAGTAAATTCAGTTTGATAGTACTTGCTATTGCTTCTATCTGTCTGCCAATTTCTGTTTGCTTAGCATGTCAATGAGGGTTGACTCATGAACTGTGTATGCACAAGTGTCTGTGCTGCACCAGTTCATGAGCTTGTCTTGGGAGCTGATGTTGGCATGGGAATTTATCCAATAAGGAGACAGAAACGGTGTCACACATGAAAGAGATGACCAAAGGATTCGACATGTAGAACAAAATACACAAAGTGGAAAACTCAGACAACAGTCAATATTTTTAAGTTTGGAACTGCTGCTTATTACTGCAAGAGGGTTGTGCTGAGCAGAGCACACAGACAGGATGCCCACAGGCACGTGAACAACTCACTATCAACCTTTAGTGTGTCATTGGATGAGTAATTTCAAATGCTGCACACACTGGAACATGCCAGAGCATATTTGTATGTATTTCAAAAACAGTTAAATTTGCTGGATAAACCATTTTCTTTTAAAACAGATCACTCAGTATGAGATGACACTAAAACAATCTGGGCAGTTTCATCTTTTTTTATGTTTTTTTCCCCTCCAACTTACTCTGAAGTCTAAAATCCACAGGCTAAAGGAAGTACAGGGAAAGACTTAGCCCTGTGTATCCAGACAAAAGATGACACAGTTACACAAGTAGAACTCCAGGTGACATTATTTGTCAATTTGTGACTAATTTGCAGTGCTCACCAAACTGCTTGGCTAAACTAGTTGCACATGACAGTGTGACTGACTTCACTTTAGGAGTGCATTTAAATAGGTGCAAATGGAAAATAAATAACAGGGATAATCAAAGAGCAGACTTGGTAAATTTAGGAGGAACATAAATTTAAAGGATCGCATACAGTATATTAACACCAAAATAGTTTTATAAGATATAAAGCAACTCCTTTAATGAAAAACAAATACTACTGCAACATTCTGCATTCCTTTCCCACATTGCTCAGCTGAAAGTTCAAGTTAATGTTCGACATATTTAATATTTACATATCTGACCGGATTAGATTGTTTATTTAGTTAGTTTTAACATATGTTCAAAATGCTAGGCAAACAGTGACGACCAAATGATGGTCAGAAGAAGTTATTTCACACAGATTGAAAACACTACATCCTGTTTCAAAGCATGCATGTGCACTAGATGAAGGTTCAAGATCTCTTTCAGCTCAGTGATTCAAAACTTCAGCTCATGCTTGATGATCATAGTCTGATGACTATAAAGAACAGGCACAAGAAGCTGCTTTCATCAAGAGTCTCTGTTGGTTGTGCCTTGTAGCAGTTTATTCAAAAAAACAGTCACTGACCAGGAAATCATATCTGAAACCTCAAGAGCCAGAGTAATGATGAATATTTAGGTTGAGTTTGCTCTTTGATTTTCTTTTCAGTTAGAATGATTGATAAATATCCCTCTAGCGAGTAATAATTCTTGACTGACAGATTACTTCCTTCTTAGACATTTTGAATCAAACTAACATAGACATTTTGATCGCACTTCATTCTTTTACATTAATGCAGCATAAAATCCTCCCACTGCTACATATGTGTCAGATAGAAACATTATCTTGAATTCATAAATATTTATTGATAACAAATCTTATATGAAGTTTCCTGGATTGCTAACAAAAATGTAAATACAATGGATTTATCTTCTTCAAGGACTCTAAATACTGATTATGCTAATTTATATGGTGCAGATAAGGGCCTTGAAAAGATGGACATCAGGCCTGTTGGTTTTTATTTTTACAGATCCCCAAAGAATGCTCTGCAGTTTAAAATGTAAACAGAAATGGGTTTGCCTCAAGCTAGTTTTTATCTAATATTAAATGCAACTTGTTGGTGCCAAGTATTACAAGGGGAAAGAGGATGAATGTTACAATAAGATCATGAAGAAGGTCATCGTAATTGTGTGCCCCAGGCTTCTTCACAGGAGAGCTTTCAAGGGGTGCAAGTTTTAAAGGCAGTGGGGCAGATCCAAAGCTAACATAAAGGAGCCTTTTCCCTTTGAAGTCAGTAGAGGCAACTGTGATTTGCACTGCAGAGACTCCTGTCTCTGAACAGGTAACCCAGCAATTCCATGACGACTAGTTAACGAGCTGTCAAAGCTTAAACACCAGTTATCCACTCGTCTGTATCCAGGAAAGTGACATACAGCCAGAACTATATGTGTAGCATTTAGGCATCTGCCACAGATGGGGAATTTAGCACACTTGCTGAAATTATTCCAGGAATCCCTAAACCATATTTGAGCATCAGTAAGAGTGTAGAGAAATGCACAGTTATCAAGAATGCCATCTAGTGTACCCTCCAGCAACACTCCACCATAACAAACTCTCTGCTCTCCAAAATAAACTGAAATGATGATGAACTGTGTATCACACTAGATTGTGATAGATGGGACCATTAATAGCAACCTGAGAAGAATCAAATGGCTAGATCTAATGGAAATCACATGGTTTTTTCAAAGCAGCTTGGAGTGTTTTGTTCTACGGGATGGCACAAGATTCTTTGTATATGATTATATAAAATGATTCCAGTCTCATCCATCCTGTCTCACTAATCTTTCACTAGGATGCCTTGTGGCAAGTGTATAACTAGAGACTGCCTCCCTTCTCTATCTCTGAATCATTCTGAATGCAGGGAAGAGGACATTTTGTGAAACAAGTCTCCTGGATAGTTCCCTGGATAGTTCTGAGATAAGCATTAAGATGTGCAACCCCAGTAAAGATGCTTGATACGATGTTATCTGGCAAGTGGTTACTCTTAATCTCACTATCTCACAGTTGCTCTGGTATGCAATAACAAATTGTAAATACCTAAATGTTTTCCACCATCCTCATCACGTCTCTTAGTTCTTCACACACAAGGCTCAGTGACTGCACTTCTATGACGGCACAACGTGAACCAGGAGCAAAGGCTTTACATTACCCACTTTCATTTCAAATCTATTCACTTGTAGAGGTTTGCTGCTCCATGCAAAGCCCATTTTCTGACAGTTGCGGACACTATTGCTGGGAATCATTTACACAAAAATAATTTCAATTTTTGTGCAGCCAACATGCATTTCTGAGAAAAATCTTGCTATGATTCCTGCTAAGTTCCAGCTTGCATTAAGCAATTGCTCAGATACATCTACTATGTTAGGATTGGACATGTAAAAGTATTAGAATTTGTGTTCTATGCTTCATTTCACAGTAAATAACCCCTTCATTTTCACCTACAAAATCAAGAATTATTTAATGAGGAAGAAAGGTCTAACAAACAGTGAACTAATCTAGCATTTAACTTCTCTATTCACTATATACTTCCTGTATGACTTTAGGCAAGTTGTTTAGCTATATTCTAACTTCCTCCAACGTAAACCAGAGATAAAGGCACAGCTGCCACTACTGAGCTTTTTGAGGGTAAATAATGTGAAAGTCCGTGAAGTGTTTGAACAGAACAGTAGTAGAGGCAGGTAATATAGTCAGAGAGATCCAATGCTCTGCTCACTTCCAGCAGTACTAATGCCTGCTCTCATCCCTGGAACATATTTTCAATAAGCTTTGTCAACAGCGCTTCCAGGTTGTTTTAAACCTGTTAATGAAAAGGGTAGGTGCTTAATGTGTTTAGTGACACTGTCCTGAGCACAATCTGCAGCTGAGCTGTCAGCTCCAGCACACCAATGATGCTGCCCCGGGAGGAAGAAAGCTGCATTTTTGCTCTCTCAGATGGCTGCACAAACACTGTGAAGGCTGACACAACCTATATTGCTGCAGAGCACGGAAATTATCATTCAATAAACTGACTTACCACAGGATACCAAGTGTTTCTCTCTCCTGCATATTTTTCATTGAACTAAAACCCACACATGATTTAAAAAAACCTCTAATAAAAATTTCTAGTTAGAATGTATCTTCACTGTTGTCAATGGTACTGGTCAAGTCAATCAAAATAGACAAATTTGAGCCAGTAAGAAGTGGAATCGAGCCAGTAAAAAGTAGAATTTTATTACTATCAATTTTTAATTAAATAATGTCTTAGCAAAATACTAAGGCATCGACATCTTTATAATCTTTATTTTCCACTATGATAATAGAAGAAAGTAGAATTAGAGCTCCTGAGCACCCTCCTTTAATCTGGAAGACCCTGGTGTGATGTACAATCTCCTAGCAGTTTCGACACACTTTCTCACTCTGATTAGTACGTGGGAATTCAGCAGGAAAACAGAACTAGGAGAAAAACAATCGATATTGAACATTTAGGGAAACCAACGGTACATGCTGAAAGACCTGCCTTTTTTATTCAAAGTTTGTGTCTGCTCACATTGCAGAGCTCTTGATGACCTTTCAAACTGCTGTTATATGATGAGCATCATTTTTCAGTCCCATTAGTCTCAATACCTTGGAAGCAGATGGACAGCATCTCAGCAGGAGGTATGATTGTCTCCATAGCTATTAAACACTGAAAGTAGTGAATGAAAATCCCCTATTACAGGTAGGTGAAGTGAAAGCCTGACAGAAGTCTGAATCTTCGCTTATCTGGGAAAATAAACTGCACCCTGGATGCAAATACACCAAGGAAACTCAAGGGTAAAGAAATACCATGGGTAGGAGTAAAAAATGAAAGGTTTTTAAAATAGGGGAAAAAATGTATTATTTGGTAAATAGAAACTGAAATATTTAGCATAAGTCAGAGAAAGTGCATGGTAGTCAAAGGCAAAATCTGGTAGGCTGCATACTTCAGGATCTGCCTATAATTCTGTCTTTAAATACACGATGGTATTTAGTGATATTTAAAAAGACTTTAAAGTGCACACACAGACATGCGGAATAACTCAGTAAATCAGTAGGCATGAGGGGAATGGAAAGTAGATACATGTCTTGGGAAAACTGATATAACTGCCTGGACTTCACAGTGTCAAATCTGGCATCAATTGATGACAAATTTACTCCATCTTCTTTCTAAGGAACCCAGTGACTCCAGCCAAGCAACCTCTCTGGCACCTTCACAGATGATAAACGCAAACTTTCAGCTACACAATGAAACTTCACCCAGATCTCCAGATGGCCTCCAGTTCATCCTGCAGGCTCCGGTGTCACTGCTGCCCCAACGTGCAGCAGGTTCATGGTACCTGAGTGACAAATGGCTCTGTGTAGGGGATGGCTGTGACGAGAATTCTGTCCCTCCACGCAAAATGAACCCTGAGAGCTCTCTGCAAGACACAGTGCAAGAAAGCTCCAAGCACGAATGAACACAGGCAGTCCTCCCCTTGCACTGATAGGAGAAATGTCACTCCCATTTAGTTACATTCAATTTCTGTCACCGGTTGTTGAACACAATGTAATTTCTTTGTGTGTTAAATATCATCAATAACAATGAAGAAAGTTAGTTTAAAGCTGCATGGAAAAAAATTGTGTGTGTGTGTGTATATATATATATACACACCCCTATATATAAATACATCTATTTACGTATAATATTAATAAATACCATGTTCTTCCCAAATATGCATTTCCCAACTGCCAGGGAAGTTTTCTCTTCAACTTCCTTCTACCAAAGGGGCAAAAACACCTACTAAACCATCTAAAAGATGATCAAATGATTAGATGACTAACAAATGCAAAAAATCTTTTATCATGGAAAGATCTGTGTTGGGTATGCACAGCAGGTTATCTCTAAGCTTTCATTTGGAAAAAAAAAAGCAAGTAATATGAATAAAGAACACATCTCAAGGTACACAGTGATGGTTTCCAGTGATTTCAGAAGAATTCATGTAGGAAAAATTTTAGAATACAGTTGTTTGGCTTAAGTGCCACTATTTTTGGTGGCACCCTTTTCCACACATACTTCACATTTTTCAGTAGCCATTTTTAAGTGTTAATGCAAAACCTGCATGCAGTTTGATTCCTGAAAAGCATAAAGGTTCTTTCTGCTTATGTTGGATGCATGTGATTGATACACAATAAAACCTCAAGTTATAGACAAAATACTTTAAAATTCAGGTGTTAAAGACCTCTGCCTGATTAATTAATCAGGCAGAAAATTTAAAGGTGACTTGAATGTCAGATTTTAATAGTGAAAATATGGGCTCTGTCATTTAAGGAATAGCAAACAATAATGGCTGGAAGGAAAGTCAACTCTTAAAAACAACAGGAAGTAGATTTGTAAGAGTGAGAAGGATGCATTATCAGAATACAATCTTAAGGGAAATGACAAATTCTCTCTCTCTTTAAGCCTTCAAATCAAAATGTTACATGACAATAAGCACAAAAAATGACACAGTTCCTCATTTATAGTCAGGAGTAGGCAAAATGATATGCCTGGGGTCAAACAGGACATTCAGTGGTCCAGCCTGATTTTCAGTTTTATCAGTTAAATTCTCAGAACTGGCAAAGCATGTGAGCAGAATTATCCAGTGAAAATTATTCTTCAGCAGTTTTATACAGTATTAAGTATATTTTGCTTCCTTTTAGCAGAGATAAACTCTAACATATTTGGGCAGATTTATTCTGCAAAAGGTTGAACACCTGCACTGAGAATGATAAGCACATCATCATGAGTACCATATCTTTGACTAGAGTAAAGAAAATCACTGTAGATCAGACAATTTACACTCATGTCTAATTTCCACTGCAAACAATCCAGTAATCACTTTATTAAGGTTAACATTAAAGAGTCTGTTTCGTAGAGGGAAGTATTTTTTAAATGATTATGATTGAAGCATGTTCCTATATTGTAAGGAGAAGACTAATAGATGAACTTACACAATATTCTGAAGGGAAAAGCCTCTAGATTAGTGACCGTACCCTGATTACTTTCAAACATGTTGTGAAGCTGGTGAAAATGTTGCACATACATGAAAGAACAGACATGTCTATTTTTGGACCATGATAAACTTTTGACAAACATTCACCACTATTTATGAATGAATATTCTTTGCTTTTATTTACATTCCTTCTGCATTTCTTCTCTAAAAGAGAATGATCATTTGTTTGAATTTTCAGTCACATTCAGAGAAACTGTAGCACCAAGGACTGAGCCATATCTGCCCACTCCTAAGGGACACAGAACCTGAAACCCATCAACAGAGCTCAGCTTTGGAGGCAGTCAAACAAGTTAGACAAGCATGTAGACAAGGCCATTCTTACAAGTTAGGATTTGAACTCGTATATGTCTGATAAGAGAAAACTAAATGTAAAATCTGAGCCCAGGCAATAAAACCATAGCTTAATTGCTTAGGAACAATTAAAGCCTTCAGCTAAACCTGTGTGAGCCAGGGGGAAAAAAGAACTAATTTTTTTTCCTGAATCCTTCTTCTTGCCCCTACTTCCCCTTTGTGAAAGAGAAGACTGCAGAAATTGCCTCAGGCAATTCACTTATTTTGAAATTGTGGATATCCAAACAAGAAATAAATGTGATTATCCTAAAATCAAACCAAGATACTAAACATATCCTTTGTATATCATGCATAAAAGCAAATACCACAGCATCGTACATTAATCTGTGCAAAAATCGACACCCTTTGCAAGAGTAGTGGGCTGGGGGGTGCTGTGGGGTTTTTAAACTTGGGAATTTATGAGGATAGTGAGCTGTTCAGAACCTCTCTGCTCCTTCTGAGATAAAAGAGTGGAATCAAGCATTGGTCTTAACACTCCAAACTGATAGAAAGCCACAGGTGCAGGGGAATATTTAAAAAAAAAAAAAAGTAAGAAAGAAAATGGGGGGGAAAGAAAACAAACAAACAAAAAAGAAAGAAGAAAATGAAAAATTAAACTCCAGTTTATCAGGGTTGGAATTTTTCTTAAATTTTGGAGAGCAGGAGATACAGCTACGTGCTTAATAAAATGAAAGTTTAAATACAGAGCAAATCATCAATATACAAGATAGAACTTTTGCATGTATTATTCTATAGTATACTATATAGAACTTTGGCATGTTCTAATCTGAATTGCCATCTGAAAGAAAGGTATTTAGAGCAGAAAACAAAATATGGTATGATACTGAGTATTGGCATTTTCTTTATATATTTCATATGAAAAATAACCCAGAGGATTGGCAGAAAGTAACACAATTTGAATGCTCTGGCTACCAGAGATGCTCGGTGATATCTGCATGTCATGCAGCCCCATCACCTCTCATGGACGGACACACGATATGAGACTTTTGAGAATTCAGGCCAATATTGTTGATAATAATTAAAATCTATATGATTCTGGTGTTCTATGGGGAGGATCGCATCTTTAACACAGAAGTAATTGTATTTCTTTCTAAATGGAGGATGGAGGGCCAGATAATCTCTTTGTTTATATCTAGGCTTTAAATCTAAGATTTCCATCCCCTGAGTGACATAGGATGAGTTTGTGAGGCGCGCTAAGGCTGAAGGAAAACCTGAACTGCATAAAAGACTACAGCAGAGCTCTGTGCTCTGTATTGGCAAAGTCTGTGAAATCCTCAGGGCACTTTGTAATCAAGAGACAACACAAATTCTGTGGAGCTGATTTTGAACTTAAGCTACCTACAGTGTCCCCTCATCCAGCTCCAGCTCTGGAGTTAGCCTGAGCAAATCTAGTTCAGATATCTTCAAATCTTCAGAAGTAAAGCCAAACTAACCATACTTTCTAGAGAACACATATGTTTACACTAATATTGAGGAAAACTTTTAAAAGGTTTTGTGCTGTCTTTAATTTCCCATTAAAAAAATAGAGCTGTTTGGAGAAGCTTCCAAAATGACATGACACAATGGCAGGAGAAAAGAGAACATTTTTCTCCTCTTCATCAGAGCCCCAAAATAATAACTTTCTGACATTAGAGTTTCTTCAATCAGAGACTGAGGTTTCTTTCAGTCAGCGTTCATTTTGTCACTTTTAGATGAGTGGCAACAATTGAGAAAACACAAAACAAAAGTTTGCTTTTGTGCTCAAAATAGCCAAACACACGGAAACACATATTGAGCACCACTTCCCAGCAGGTTGGTGGGTTTTGTGTATTGTCGCTGCCTTTTTTTGGAGCTCTGTCATGGAGAGAGGACTGAAAGATGAGTTCCAGAGCGCCTACTTGGTGCCTGAAATGGAAGTTGGATGAAATGTAGGCAGCGAAGTCCAAGAAAGCGATCCAGAAAAGACATGCAGCAAGGGGTTGTCACACCCAACAGACACTAAGGCTCCAAAAACGCCTTTCTTTTCAGCCTCAGATGCTTTCCAGAGGCTTGTGCTTGAGCCCAGCTCCCACCTTGTCTCCTCGGTCTCTTGGGGACAAGGCACCACGTGTCCACCCTCCAGGTGAGCTCTGCCAGTGTCATGGTGTGAGTTCAGCTTGTTGAGTTCATCCCAAGGAACAGCCCCTGTGGTGATGTGCAGGAACCTGCTGTGGGATAAGATGCAGTGCTGCCTCTGCCCACCTTCTGGGCCACTTGTCCCGAGTGTTTTGCTGTAGCTGCACGACACTTACGCAGCACCTGGTCACAGTTTTCAGTTTTGCAGCCGTGGCAGTGCTGGTACCAAGGTTTCCCTCTGGAAGACACTGTCAGGGCTGAAGGGACGATGAGCCTCCCTGTCCCTGCCCAAGCCCTCCAGGGTCCTCTTGTTACAGCCATAGCACAGGACACCCTTTTAGCTCCCTGAGGTCTGTCAGTCCCTGTGCTGGAAGGCCAAGGTCCCTTGTGCTCTTGGCCCACCCATGGCTGACATCCTGTCCTGTCCTTGTCCCAGTGCCCAGGACTGAGGCTGTCCTGCTTCTGGCTGGGGCCCAGAGGGACACTGACTGCGGCCCCAGGGAGCCTCTGCAGCCCCCAGTTGACCTCCATGAGGAGTCACCATCCCATGGGGTGTCTTGGCAGGTCCCCTTTCACCTGCCTGGACATGGGCTCCCTTAGCCTCTGCCCACTGTCCAGTCTCTGTCCATTTTCCAGGCTCCCAGCACAAAGGAAAATGGCATCAGCCATTTCTGCCACTCTGTAAATCCCTGGTGACACAAAACCAACATAGAGACTAAGGAGACATCTGCTTCCATCAACTGTCTTTTCTCCTTCCCTAGCTTTAAAAGTGCTCCACTGCACCCCTCAGAGAGAAAAACAGCATTACAAATGTATTGAAACAAGCTGTCATTGCCCTAGAATTTTCTTTTACGAGCAAAGGAAATTCCACTACTCCAGAATGACAACCACAACACTTCTGAGAAACCTCTGTAAATCCTGACTGAGCGCAAGCATGTTGCTTTAGCCAGGTTTATTACTAGGAAATACTGGGGAAAATGTGATGAGAAAGCCCATTCTTGGGAACTCCAAACCAATAGCGAGATTGAAACTGCAGAAATTTTCCCTGCAGTGAACCAAAGCCTTAAAATCTTCTAATGGTTCACTCATCGTTACACAAATGCCTCTACATAAATCAGTCAAGTATAATGAGGCAATAAAATTTAATTCATGCACAAATATCCTGGCAATCAGCTATGCTGGAAATAAAATTCAGAGCACTAAATAGGAATTTTGGAAGGTTTCCTGAAGCATGATTTAGTTAATTTTTGTCAGAATATGACATGATCTCTATAAATCCATGACGATTTTCATGCATATTATTATGTTTTGCCATAATTGAGAACCATGGCAGTTCTGGAACCAAGGTCTCCCTCTGGCAGACGCTGTCAGGGCTGAAGGGACCGATGAGCTTCCCTGCAGAATCTTTTTGGTTCTACAGTTCAGCTAATGTTAGTAATCAAATAGAAATAATATTTACTGAAGATTTACAACTGACTTGTAAAAATATACTTGGCATCAAAATTTGAAACTTGGCCTATGATGGACTGCCATAAGAACTGCCCAAAAACCATTTTCCTTCCTTTCTCAAATTTTACACACAAATAAATAGAGGCTCTCAGAGTTATTTGTTTGCATTAAAAGAATAGACTTCATATTTTCAAACATATTTCTTGCACTTGTGTAATTCTCAAATGGGATGCATCCAAGTAAAATACCATAAAGCTCATATCAATGTCTTTTATTAGAGAGGTTAAAAGTAGTTAAAATTTAGCTACAAATAAAGTATGTCAAGCCGTTTCTTTTTCCAGATGGAGGAAAAAATATTTGAGCTTCTTACCAGCTGTACGTTGCTCTAATGCTTTGAAGGGGGTATAACACCCCCAGCCCATGGCATTTCCCTATGGCACACGGAGATTATCTCTCATTTACACCAGAGACACAAGGACCAGGAAGCAGCCAAAAGCATGGAAGCTGAGCTCCGACTCTGATTGAGCTTGTGCTGACTGAAGTCCTACCTAGGCCCATATCCTTTTTGTCCCTTCCTTTTAGTATTGAGCCACTGACTTAGAAAGAAGAAGGTCAAGTGACTTGTTTCTTTAAGCAACAAAAGCTTAGGAAGATGTACAATATAAATTCTGTGCAAGGAGGTTGCTCCTCCTCTCTCTAGAGCCCTCTGTTTTATCCCACTGTTCAGCCAACTCAGCATCACTTCTAAGTGCCTTAAGTAGAGTGAATGTCCTGCCATGACACACTCGAATAGAGAGCCGTGGATTGAGGTCCTGTGAGGAGGTACAGGCCTCAGGGATTCTCAAGATTTTAAAGACCAAACCACTTTAAATACTCAACTTAAAGGTCACCATCCAGCCCTTTTTCCTCTCCCCATTCTTGCCTCACTTCCTCTGCACGTTGACACAAAGAATGATGTGAGGGAAACAGTGAAACTCCTTAAACTTTCCTACTCTTAGACTCTTAAACAGATTTTTCCTTGGAAAGAGAAATCTGCCCCAATACCCAGAGACCAAAAGAAGGAAAAATAAAGTCAAGTGAAGTACATAGGGTTTTTTTTCCAATAAAGCTCAGAGGGGATTCTGGCAAGAGACAATAGTCTGGAAAGAATCAGAGAATATAGTAGAAAGAATGTCTGAAGGACCTCCTGAGATGAAGCCAAGGCAATTTCTTGACTTCTGTCCAGAAACATTACCCTTGCAGGAACTGAGGCCTGGGGAATTTTAAAAACTGTTAACTATATCCTTTTAGGTAGCCACTGAGCCGAGGAGTGGAGTAGATAGAAGAATTAATATGAATGACTCAGATTCCACATAAATCCAGATTAGCAGCAGTTTGGGCATCCTGAGCTTTTGCCTATTTCCTCCATTTTTTTCTCTTTTGGTTTTTTTTTTTTTTCCTTGAGACTTCAACTGTGTAAGATATAGACAAACAATAAACTTTGGTCCCCATACAGCCCAACTGGATGAAAATAGTTTATGGGAGTTCAAGTATGATAAGCTCATGATGCCTTGTGGATTTAAAAGCCTTCTGCCCCTGAGCTCTGTGACTCACTCATCTTCAGAAGCCAAGTAAGTTTTCCCAAGTAATTCAGGAGCTGACTGGCTCAGACCCATGGCAGTGCTAGGGAAGCATGGAACTGCTATGAATGCTCAAAAGCTCTTCCTGGTTTTGAGATAATATGGCATAAAATAAGTCTCCCTTGAACAGATTCAGACCTCCTGCCAGGCACCGCTCACGGTGTGCACACAGACAGTTCCTGAAGTTCTACGGATGGGTAGCAATTTGTTAAACTGTGATAATTCTGGATGGATCAAGGGCAAAGGTCTCATATATTACAGCTACAGAAATAAGTCTCATCTTTTGATTGGAAACTCTATTGCTATTTCAGTAAAGGAAGGTTAGACATAACAGCTACAGCAACACGATCACTATTGCCATTCCCTTCCTTTTACTTTGACACTGTTCTGCCTTAACTTTTTTTCCCTTACTCACCTTCAAAAAATCATGCAGAAGAATATCATTCCTCACAATGGGATGCAGTGGATAAATGCTGCTGCTCTCTTATATTTCTCCCATCTCCACAGTTTCTATATCCCTTCAGTCTTTTGGGTGTCTTTAAAAACACCATCACCCCATGAAATCCAGCACTCATAAATTTAATCACATATCTGTGGCTGGTTGGCAAGAATGTTGCAAAAGTCTGCTGTATGTACAAAAATTCCCAAAGACTCTTAGGTTTTGCAGCTCTTTTTCCGTACTTTCCTAATGTTTTTTTAAGAATAGTATTATTAAATATCTTAGCAAAATACACATTCATATACAGTGCATATACCTCCAAAATATATTTTTAAGTATTTTAAGCATGTTTTAGAATAGTATTTTCCATTGCTAGAAGGCTCCTTGAAAAATTTAATTAATTTTTGAAGTGGCACACATTCAGGTTTTCTCTCATTCAAAAAGGACTGGAAGTTGTGGCACTGACTTCAGTGTTGACAGGGTCATATCTGGTATGTAGATCTCCCTAGTTAAAAAATTATGTTGGATCATCATTCCCTTCTAATCCAGGCTGGTTTTTTACAAAGAAACAAAGTTTCCTTAGACCATGCTTCTGCTTTGATCTTTTATCTCTGCTTAATTAAGAACTCTGATTCATTTTTACCTTGCCAAACTATCTTGTATCCCTGATTCATTTTCCCTTGGCTAGATTAAAAAAAGGTGACTCTTGGCTGCTTTCCACTTTTACCTTTGCATAGATGGTCTAAGAAAAGTGGCTAACATTTTCCTTCTTATTAATTTTTAGCCTTTTGCATTAGCCCTTCTGCCCAAAGGCTGTAGCCTTTCTGTCCTCCTTGCTTCAATTCTTGTAACATTACCAATGAAAGGCATTTGCTTCCTGCATGTAGTAAACTCTTATTAAAACACCTTAGAATTCTTTTTTATTCCATTTCCCCTGCAGCACAGAGTAGCATTGTGCTTGGACAGGATTTTTTGCAATGGATACATTTGGCCTCATTAAATAATTACAAAATAAACCAGAAGGAGTTGGTTCCAACCATTATACGAGAGATAAACAGTTTTTAAAATGTGGCCTAATTAAATAATTACTCAATAGACCAAAACAATTCTGATCTGTCATGTAGCTAATGTGCAGTTTTCAAAAACTATCTAATTAAAGTAATTACCCAATAGAGCTGATGGTTCTAAATGAGCCACTACTTTTCTTTGGGTACTTGGTGCCCAGATTAAAACAATGAAATTGCATCATTTCTTTAAGAAGGTATATATGTACCAATCAAGAACATATTAGGATCTTCTCCCACCTCTACTACTTTTCAGCTTTTTAAAGATTCTTCAGTGATCACAGGCTTCTGTGATCCCTGGGTGCCGAATGAGGGGGCGTTTCCTTTCCATGTTAAAATCTGGGATGCCTCTTCAGTAACAGTGTGATCCTTCTTTGTTTTCTGTTTGCTGTACTTTCACTTAGAAAAGGGACGTCAGAGACCCCTTTGTAAATGCAGACCCTTTGTATGACACCTACTTATCCTACCCCGGCACCAATACACAGACCTGGGGTGCCAGTGTGAGATGCTACAATTGACTGGCCGATTCTAATTACTGATATATTTTAGCAGCAAAGCCTTCCTAATACAAATTCATTTTATACAAATAAAGTTGTGATTTGCTTGGAATCATTTAATCTCACTGCTCTCCTTCTCCCTCCCTCCACACTCCTCAGAATAAAAGGAAGCCTCAGCAAAAGCTCAGTTTTGCCAATATGACTGTGCTTACACCAGCGATTTCACCAGCACAGTTCTGTCAATCACACATCACACTTTACCACCCTCCTCATCAACAGAGCTGCTCCAGCAAAATTTTGTATTACAGACCTGACCTGAGCCTCATTAAAGTGGCCAAGGGTCATAGGCTATAAAGGCACACAGACATGTTTGGAAAACAGCAGCTTCCTATATTCTCTTTAGTTTAATTGGTTTTGAACTTAAATGGCAGCTGACCTTGTTTTCAGATTTTGACAAAAAAAAATAAATTCCATGGCTACTTTTGACTGGTTCATTTTTTTAGCCACAGAGATCTGTTATCTTTTCAGCTGTGCTTTGACAATTCAGCTATTTTAACATCCTGATCACAGGGCTATGCCAGGAGGTATTTGAAGGAGTATCCAAACAGAAGAGAATCAACAAAATGGGGGAAAAACTGGAAGGAGACCAATACAAAGCAACTGGAAAGAGATGGAGGAGGAAAAAGATTGCAAATACCAAAAGTGACTTCCCTAGACTAAGTCTGAACTGCCAGAAGACCTCTTTTACTTGGTGGCAGGCATAGCAGCTTGCCAACATTAAGACTAGTCTTTTAGTAAGGAACTTATACCAAGATTTGGGTATTTAATTTTAGTCATCAAAGTGTGAATATACTGTATTTATTTTTAGAAACATACTGAACCTTCTGTGACTCTCTGCATCGGTATCTGTCATTAAATGGCGTTTGTTATTCACTGTTCTGATCCCGATACCATAATGAAGCCTGTAGCACATGTCTGTTCTCGTGTTGGCCTAATTGACTCCAAAACCTCACAGACACCATGTGAACTAACTGAGGTCCTCTAGCTCTGACAGCATGTCTTGGGCTGACTTTATGGTGTGTATCCCCTATCGCCTGCTCTATGCCCAGACATGATTCCTGTGCCTTTCTGTGCCTTTAAAACTGGGTGCAAGAGAAAGAAAAAAAAGCCAGACAAACTTTCAAAAACAGTTTTGCTCCAAGGACATTCACTCCCCTGCGTTCCCGCTGCTGCACAGCAGAGGAAAGCACCTTCCCTGCTTTTCCCAGCTCTTGGCTCCTTTTCTCGGAGGAGAGAGATGGAGAGTTAAACGCCTTTGTTTCCCTGGGACTTTGGGTTTTTCCTTCTTCTCTTCTGGACTGTTCAGAACACCAGAACATCAGAACCTCACTGGGAGGCCTCACACCTCGGCCCGGAGGGGCCCGAGCCGACCCAGCTCCGAAGAGGAGAGAGAGAGAGACCACACCCACGGAAAGGACTCTAAAATCTTCCAGGTTTTCTCTCCACAGCGAGAGGTTTCATTATTTAGAATTATTTCTTTTCCTGTGTGTTTGTTAAATAAATAGTTTTTTCCTCCTTTCACTTTCCTTTGAGGAATTTTTTCCCGACCCAGGTGGGGGAGGGGTGGCTGTAACCTGCCTTCTGTAGAGGCGATGTTCCTCCCAGAGCGTTCCTCCGCAAATGTGTCTCAAACCAGGACACAGCAAAACCCCCAGCCCTCGCTACAGTGGGACAGCTTTACTGCTTGTAGCAGTGAAAAACAATTGAACAGCAGGCAACACATACGTGTGTCCAGAGGAGCTTTGACTTGGAACAGGGTGAAGAGAGTGTTGAAGAGCCAGCAGAGAGATGAGAGCCCTGACCTTAAATCAAAACTAGGTCTATTAGAACAGTAAGCCTACTTTCAGGATTTTCCCTTGTTTAAGATTTACCAAAATGACAATATGCCAAAAGAAACAGTTTTGTTTTAGTCTGGAAAAGAACACATTAATTAATAATGCAAAGCTTATCCTTGTTTTTACAGTAACTGCAGCAGAGTAACTGAGATGATAAAATTCCAGTGCAGAGACTTTAAAATGTTTATATTTCATAGATACAAAAAGATTATAAGTATGATCTCCATTTGCCTTAGAAAGAACTTATATTTTCTTTTGTCAAATCTCTGCAGCAAATATAGCAACAATCCAGACTTTTTAATGAGAGCATTGAACTTGTGATTTCTTGAAAAATTAACTTTTCCCTCCTTAGCCATATCAATCATTCAAAAATTTTCATAAGAGGGGATCTTTGACATACGTGATGAGACAGACTTTGATTCTTGGGACAGCATATTTGGTTATAGATTTCTTTGTTCTATGAATAAAAGTCCTCCTCTGTGTTCTTTGTGGATACAAGGAAGGGAGCTTATTAAATATAGGGTCAGGACATACTTTTGAGGTGTGCAAAGATGTAATAATTTTCTTCTGCTGCTAAAGGGCAAGCAGAGTGGCACAGCCTTCATATCTTCTGTCTGTTAAACTAAGAATGGAATGAACAGTCCCATTCCGCAATTTTCTTGTATTGTAGTTTGAAGTATAATACTCTTAACTTCTTCCAGCATTCAGAAAAATCCTGAAAAAATTTCTTTCTTGATAAAATGAGAGACTGAGGATAAAAGACAGCTTTACATAAGAAGTTTTCAGTTTTATTTCAAATATTTTCCTTTTTTGTTTGTTTTTAGAACAGCTCAGTGACCAGACCTGGGGTTCAGTTCTGGTTGCATTACGTGACTGGGCAGAGGAGCAAGGATATACATCCTTCTTCCTATTCAAACAACGTACTGTGTTTAGGAACACAGGCCTTAGAACCAAATGCTGTGGGATTCTGGGGATGTCAGATGCACAAACAGGTTGAAAGAGAGATTAAGACAAGGGATGATGGCTTTAAAAGGAAAGACAATGGATTTAGGTTGGATACAATGAAGAAATTCTCCACTGTGAGGGTGGCGAGGCACTGGAAGATAGATTGCCCAGAGAAGCTGTGGATGCCACATCCCTGGAGATGTTCAAGGCCAGGTTAGACTGGACTTTGAACCACCTGGCCTAGTGAAAACTGTCCCTGCCCATGGATCCAGATGACCTTTAAGGTCCCTGGCAACCCAAGCCATTCTACAAATCTATGGCTCTAATCAAATTCATAGAGGATGGTCTCATTACTGGCAATCAACCATTACGCTCCAAATCCAACCTTTCCCTCAGAGGATCCCTACATTACTGATTAGGCAAAGATGAGCAGAGTGACTCTGAGAGACATGCTGTACTTGCCCTCATTCTTAGACTGCAGTTTCACAGCAGCTCAGGATGATATAAGTGCTGCACTTCCTCCTGCCCTGGGCATGTAATTCCAGACTCATTCCTTTATTCAGCTGGCCCAGGAAATTGTTTCAATTGAAAACTAGGTGATGTCAGCCAAGTCAGCTTCCTGATCTCATCATATAAGCACAGTTGTTTAATCATTATTTTTTTCTGTAGTCTTCTGCTCCTGACAGATTTACGGTGGTTTATGAAGCTGTACAAACCTCTGTTCAACCCCAGTATAGTGAGTTTAATGCTACATTTCCCTGAGCCATCCTGCTCTTACCCATGTCCTCCAGAGACAGGAATGTGGGCAGGGAGTTGTGCTGGCTGAACCGTTGATTTTGTGAGAACTATCTACAGTCAAAAGATAATTCATACTTAGTTAATTATGAGTTAATTATCGTACTCCTCTCTCAAGGTAACAGGCAGCTTGAAAAGTGGTCTGCTCCCACCGAACTGCAGCAGTGTAGTCCAAGCTGGTGATCCCTTCATGGCAGTGGTGCTATCACTGCTCTTTAGAAATAACCCCCTGTAAGGGCTCTGAAGATCTGCTGACCTTTTTCAGCATTTGGTTTGTCTTAAAGTTCACTAGAGTTGGCTTTTTTTTCTACCAGCAACTGCTCTACAACACCTATAACACTTCTCTTCAAAGGTGCTGTTAAGCTAATCCTTCATTTTATAAGCCCATCAGCTCAGTGTGTGGTAAGGTAACAAGAAGATAAGAGCTCTTGGCATGTGCCTGTGTGCAGCTGTGTAAGCTTTCCCACTCTGCAACACTTATCTGACTTCAAGAGGAAGGCATCAAAAATACAGCATTGTGAATTATTTTCACAGCATACGGGTCTGGCTGTGCAGTGTTTTAAACCCCCCTCTGGTTCAAGTGCCACACATATTTTCTGTTGCATACATTCACTGCTGAACTCCAGGGAGAATGGCAGCAGTGTCCTGAACCAACAAAAGCACTTATTCATATTACCTTTCAGATTGCCACTATTCCCACTGAAGTCAATAGGGACACAAGGGTTAACTGTTCAAATTTAAACAGATGCCTCAGAGCTTCTTGACTTGAGAACAAAAATTAAATCCCCGGGCTGTTAAGCAAAACTCCTTAACTTTAGTTTTGGATTCTCTGAAGAGCGGGAATTCTCAAAGGGGGATGCCTGTGGATTAAACCAAGAGTTAACAGTGAAGTTACAATAGTATTAAGCTAGTTATTGCAGTCAGGGGAAGGAAGAACGAAAACAAAATACACACTCTAAAACACACACACACAATATTTCATATTCAAGATTTTTAAAAGTTTCAATTTATCTTGAAATATTGAAATTCTATTTCATGTTGTTATCATAATCACAAGAAATATTTTTCTTGTTAAACCTTACCATATTTTAAAGGAAGGAAATGCAAAGAAAAGAGGATTCAGAAATCATTAAATAATTCATAATTGAAAATCCTATTTCATCCTGGAATTTAAAATGTTTTCCATTTGACCTGAAACTTAAAATTAAATTTGCATTTCTGTTACAGAGTTATATCATCTTGACCTGAAAGAAGTAGTAGCAGTACTAGAGATTTCTTTTTGGAATATTCTTTTTCAATTTACAATCCTTGTAAACCAAAAATGCAGTGCTCTAGATCCTCTGCTGAGTGATGGAGAGGAGGAGGAGGATAGCGAGGGAAAGTAGCTTTTGGTGGGTGAGATTCTGTCTTGTAAGGTTTTTTATTCTAGCAAGCATGAAGGAACTTACATTTTCAGCCCCTTCAGCTCTTTTTTTGGGTGACAGTTGTTTTTTCTACCTGAAGATATACTCTACGTTAGAGGAACAGATAAAAAACCCCAGTGATTGCCTGACTTTGTTTCTATTGTCATATTTGTTGATGTTATCTTGGTTTATGTGGGTCAGAAGGCAACCACCCTTGGCTCTCTCGCTGCTGCTGTCACTTACGGCTCTGCACAGTGGCCCCACCGTGCTACCAAGTTAGAACAAAGGCACTTTTCACCCATTTATCACACAGACAGCTGAATACACATGGTGTAAAACATTACAGAATCAACCTCCAAATCCTTCTGCTTAATGGCATTGTATTCCAGCACCAATTGTTCTCTAGACAAAGAGGTGCCATAGGGCACCAGAGGGAAACATATCATTTGAGAGTGTAACATATCACCGAGAGCAGTTGTGAAAGAAGTCCTTGCCCATGGCAGTGAGGTTGGACTAGGTAATCTTTAAAGGTACTTTCCAACCCAAACCATTCTGTGAGAACATAAGCCTCAAAACTGTGGTAGTAGGAGGGTTTTGTTTGGTTTTACGGTTAAGTGACATTATTTTGGAATAGCAAACAAAACAAACAAACAAAATAATCAGCTGTGTCAGAATTACACAGACCAGATTTTCTAATGCAGGGGGCTGAGGCTTCAAGGTCACTGCTGGGATTTTGGAAAGCTGATAAAAAGGGTGGGGCAATGAATGATGTCAGTAGCACAGGGAAGAGGTACAAGGAAGGAAGTGATGGGTCTGTGAAAGGACCTCTAATTTTCTCTCATGAGAAGTCTTTCCCACCCTGCCTTTGATAAATGCAGTCAATAGCACCAAGAATGTGAGACAAAATGCTGGACACGCTGAACTTAACAGCAGAGCTACTGTTGTCTTGTACAGGCCATGATTTCAAACAGAAGCAGCAGTATGAAACCCAATTTAGAGCTATTTGAAAGAACCTGAATCTCCTTTTAGGGAATCCCTCTCCTATTACATTGAGTAATCAAAACTAGAAGCTTTAGAGTGGCTCAATATAATTGCAAATAGCCATTATCATAAATATCCACATGGCACATGTGCGAATGTGTAAAACACCACATTCTAAATAATAGTACCCTCCTTGTTCAGTATTAACTCACAGCCATTCTGGCTTTATCTTCAAGTAAAATACTGTAGTATTTAATTCTAATGAAATATTTTCATCTACAACTACCAAGACTCATTTCAGTTGTTGCTATTTTTGTTGCTGCTATTATTATTAACTATTATTATTATTATTATTATCTTTCTCTCTATTTATTTAGCTCTGTAGCTTTCTGTGATTGTTCATATCAAATAGTGGTTAGTGAGGTACATAATCGAATGTGATTTAAAATTAATATTCTATGGAACATGAACAATGAGTAATCTCTCACTAAAGATAATGGATGAGTAGTTCAATACCTGGCATGTGCTGGCTATCTCAAATTCTTCTTTTTTTTTTTTAACTGTCTGATAAAAAAATTTGTTTTGAATACATGGATTTAATTTATATAATATACACTCAAATTTTAACTTGGGGAGAAGTAAGGGGGAATGATTCCCTGTAGTCCAGAGATGTCTATAGTGACTTGTACAAAATGCTGCAATTTTTGATCTTCAGCGCCAATAAGAACAACTAAAGAAGATACTTTTCAGAATTAAAATGCGTATGGATATTTTATTATTCCTCCAGGATACAGATTATTGAGTTTCAAGAAAATCATATGCTGAATAAACAGTGAAATATGCAGAGCAGGATTTATCCAACGAGAAAGACACACCCTGCCAATCCATGGTGACTTAAAGTCATTATTTGGGATTCCCAGCAGGAGACAAAGCTTTGTACTGAACAAGGCAGAAACTCAACCTAAGGTGTCTTTCCCATTTCTCACAGAGCAGACAAATCACCAAGCTCTCAAAGTATGGGTGAGTTTTACTTTTCTGCCTTGCTCTTCCCTAACCCTTCCCAAGCCCTTGATTTCTTCAAAACTGTTATGCTACTGTGAGAAGTTCCCATTACAATAAAGTGGAATTTCCCAAGGAGTGAAATTCCACCATTAGAAAATTCCCAATTATTTCTGCTCTTATGTCTCATTAAATTAACTCCCTAAGCACTGCTGGGTGAGGATTCCAAGTTTTCCATATCCATGAGAAACAGCTGTATCCCCTGGGAACTTTAAAAGGCATTTCTCAGGGGAGAAGGAAGAGCCCTAAGTTGCTGCAGCCACGAATTGTAATTCTGGAACTGGGGATAACACTCATACAATTATATGTTTTTAAGAGATTTTCAGATACATGTTTCTTTCTTCCTAGGTACAGTACTTAAGTTATCCAATTAGGAAAACAAAACAACAGTGTATTACTTAGGTCACCATTGGATCATGTTGTGGCATTTCCATAAGAATACAAAAATGAAGTAAGAGCTTACTGAGAATTTCTGCATAACAAACAAATCCATAAAAACCTGAAATTTAAATGGATTTTTAGATATTCTGCAAGCAGAAAAAGGAGTGAAATAAATCAGATACATTATTCAGCACAAAGTACTCTCCCAAGTCCTCTTTTTTTCCCTTTTTTTCTTTATCTAGCAAACTACAGAACCAGCCATTGCTTTCTGGGGATTTCATTAGCATGTGGAAGACATATTGTAAAAAAGCTTGTCCACTAGGGAAATATTATCTTTTACTGGCAATCTGTGAGTGCTACTGAAAAATGACCTTTTACTATCAAAATATTAATGTCTTTGTCTCAAGAAAGAATTTAAAATCTAAACCTCGCATGAAAATGGGATATCATTTTTCTTGGCTCTCCATGGATATGGATGCTTCATAATATCTGTATAATTCTCTGCTTTACATGCACCTTGAGCCACATTATATGATAACTAGAAGTTATTATATTTCATAAGGCTATTGTAGTGTTCCTGTTGTGTAAAATGAAAACTGTAGACTGCACATATTTATATCCTGTACACAAAATTTTGGGGTTTCTCTGACAGACGGACAGGGATAGTGGGCAGCAAGGATTAGTATCTGTGTGAGCCTGGATCTGAAACAACAGAGGATCACTCAGCTTAAGGGTTTGCTTACATTACTGTCATCCTCCTGATTCTAAAAGAAAAGCAGAGTGAGCAGTGATGCTTCCTTTGTGCTGCTCATGCCATCACAGTGCTTACATCGCTTCGCTCATGAGTTTGCAGCACCTGCATCATTTCATTCCAGGGAAAGAAGTGCATAAGTCCCACACTGCCCTGTGAAGCATGTACTACACTGCTGATTATGTGTGCCTCTGAGTCCTGAGGCATCATTCCACCCAGAGGGAAACTGGTGATGGGGAAAGAAAGAATGAGAAGGGCAATCCCAAAGCACGGGTCCAAACCCAAAGCCCAAACGTTTATACTGGTTCTTGATTCATAGGTTTAAGTTTGGTCTCCATTTTGTTACAGCTGGCCACAAGAGGGGAAAATATTATGTATGAAAGAAATACTGAGATCATAGAAAGTAGAAAAATGAAGTTACTTTACATGCATGTGAGAAGTAACACACAATCCTTTTATATGGATAAGAACTGAATTGGTTGGTCTGTTTGGGATAGATTATTTCTTGCAGAATTTCTTTGAACTCATGCCATGAACAACAAGTGTGAGACTGTTTCTTCCTCCCTGTAGTCATACTAATTCAATGCTATTGAGTAGTCAGGAAAGGACAAATTAATTTAAAAATATTTAAATGGATTACTAAGGATATCAATAAGGATTTAAAAATGCTCCAGTTGAATCACTTTCCTTAGGACTCAGTAGGTAAGCCTTAACTCATGAGCCAAGGACAAGCTCTGGAATTCTTGCATAATTAAGATAATGGAATGGCTTGATAATATCGGAAGGGACAGTCCAAATCCTTTCTCCTTACCGCCTACCCGAAACTGATGTTTCTGCTTTGATTCAAATCTAGTACTCGGTGAGCTGATTTAAGTCACTAAACAAGCAGAAAAATTAATCCAAAAAGAAGTTGGTAACATTATTTTGATTTCGCTTAGTCAGCTCCAGTGAGAAAAGCATATGCTGGAATTTAATCTTGCACTTCAGTTCTACCGATGTCCGCAGGGATTCAAGAGCATGCACAACATTCAACGGAAGCTTTCTTTCGTGAAACCAACAGTTCCTCATAAGGAATAAGCAGAGTTCAGAACTTAGAGCCTCTTCTCAGATGTACTGAGAACAGAGGGCTTTAAATGGGTCTACGTTTCTTTTTTCCCTCTCTCTGAAGATACCAGTTCACTTCTAGAGAGGAGCCCTTCCTTTTAGTGGTGATGAAATTTAGCTACAGTCCCATATCTGAAACAACACACAGGCCAAAATAAAACCGCAGGTAGAAGCACCTAATGCTGCATGGTTTAAAGTGACTGCTGTGACCAAAAATTCAGAAGATAAAAGACAGCATAATGTTGTTAAGAATTTTCAATTAGCCCTATTACCTAAACCCACCAGTGTGGGAGTTAAAAAAACAGCATTAATATTAACATTCCTACAGCAACACTCTGCAGCATGCAGATTTTAGGTCAGCTTCATTTTAGAAGGATAAATAATGAATTGAGGTGCCAAATCATTTTGTGGAAACATCCCGTAATGCAAATGTCTCTTAAAGGCAAAAGAGAGATTCATGCTTAGAAATAACATAGAAAAATATGTCTCTGATGAGTCCTCAGTAACTACATTGCAATTTATAATAGATTCCTTCCCTCATCTATTTCCATGAAAACTTGTGCTTTTTCTAGACCGCACCTTCTAGTAAGGGGTCTGATTTAATGGAAGTAAAGGTATTAATATCTGTACTGTATTGCCAACCTTTTTTACCAAAAGGTAGAAATATGGATTTTGGCATACTTCAGTCACCAAAATTCATGGTCCAGCACTGTGGTATAAAATGCAATGTTGAGGTGCAAACTGAAGAGGTGAGGTCTCAGTAGCTGTATTGCTTGGCTGTCCTATTTCTAGCTAAAAAACACAGGGAAATCACCGAGAACTTTAAAATCTTAAATTAACAGAATCAAAAATGTTAGTTCTTTGCTACCTGAGCTTCAAGTTATTTTACCCCCAGATTCTAAGCCCCTCTGTTAGGATTCACTGGGACTGTTTTGAGGGTTGAGTTTAAGTGCACAAACATATTTCTTGTTTCAGACCTCAGTTTGACTAATTAATCAAATTGCATTATTTTTAATAGGTTTTTGCAAGTTAGATTTAGGGTGGGATTTACGTTCTATTTAACCTGTGTTTTAAATGAAGTACTGTGAATTTTCAGTGTCTACAACTTAGTCTTATACGTGATATCAGGAGATCAAAAGGAGCTAAAATAATTGGTCATTAGCATTCTTTTCTCTCTTTTCCACAATGCAGGAACAAATAGATTGGGTTTCAATGATTTTAGGCAACTTTTAGCCTTTCTGCCATTTGCTGAAAGAGTTTTAGCTAAAGAGGGGTTAAATTTAACATCCCTTGAACTGCCACAGATCGTGAGTAATGCTACTGAAATTGATGCATTTCCTCTACTTTCAGATGCTAGACGACAATCTTGGCAAATATCCTACACAAGATTCACTAAGGGGTGGCAAAATTCTCTCCATAAAATATATGATTCTCTACTAAATTATTATATGAAAGTGTCTTCAGAACTCTGAGGATTTATTGGCCTATGAGCCGTGGTCAACTAGGCCCATACATCTAATGACAGCCATATCCCATGACTCTTGAAGAGGTCTTATTCTGGAGTGTGTGGGGAATGGATTTATCCCAATAAAATAATCATTATGCATGTGGAAAGACTTACTCCCCTCTAGGAAGACTGAAGTATTCGATTAGGTTTACTAGACAAGTAGAAAGGAAAAATAATTTTCAGTAGCTGTTCAATAAAAGTGAATAAAGACATAGATAAGTTTGTGAACAAATCTCCTCATGTCAGTAAGTCCTTTCATCTGTACCAGAAGGTATTCCCTTACATAAAATCAGGCAGAGCAGAAATCTCTAAACTTTCTAATGTCATGCGCGGTGGAGAATTCCCACTTGAGTAATACCATTGTCTAAATTGTCAGTTTATGGAGCATTTGGTAAAGTTTGAGCACATGATCACTAATTTTCTACAGTAGTAAGCAAAAACCTTATGCAGTTAGAATTTGCTGACTTCCTCAATGATTTACACGATTTCTTTAAAAATCATGTCTATTTACATCAGTTAATCTCACTGAGTCATTCCATTTCAGAGCCTTGCCTTGAATTAATAGGAGTTCGGGTACAATTAATGGAAATCGTAGACCCTTCTAACACCAGGAGGAAAGTTTTTTTTCCTTACGATCAAATCAAATTCTTGATTTAATTTACTTGAGGTTTTTGAGAGATGCAAAGTCACTGAAACTCCACTGACTCAGAAGAACTACTAGATTAATTGCATTCTGTCACAAGAACACAAATGCCCTGATCTGATGCTTGCACAAGGAGGGTCATGTGTCTTATATGATTCAGTAAAACACGAGTAGCATCAGCTGGTGTCCAGAAGCCAGCTTCTTCACATGTGATTATAATTAGGAGCAATGAGTGCAGTGAATTCACAAGTAGCTTCTCAGTTTCAGGAAAAGCAGAGTAAGATGATAAATTTGATTAATAAATTGTGTCATTTACTGCATGGTTCCATTTCTCGGTCTCCAAAGACTGTTTTATAATTGAGAGTCATCTGACAGCTACAATCTGCATCACAATGTTGTTTTCACACATGAGACAACACTGATTACTAGAATACATCCAACACATTGCAACAAGAACAAACACTGTAGCTCCAGACATTCAACCCCTTTATACCACACATGCGCTTGCCTTTGCCTCACCCAGACAAACATGACTCCTTCACACAAATCTTAATAACTTCTTCTAACATTTTTAAACATTATTTTTATTTAACACTGCGTCTCTAACAATATGTGAGCCGATTATATTGATGTAAGCAGCTATATTCATTAGAATGAGAACCAGGGGCTCATAAATCAATGGCATTAGGCAGCTGACATGATATGGACCTGGGGGCCGATTTCTCACTTTACATTGCTGATTGAGTAGATCACGGAATCATCACAGAACAGATCAATGTTTTCCCACCAGAGGACAGCTTCTTTCACTGAATTCCCAAACTAGCACGGAATTGTAGCACATAAGTTATTTTGCAAATGGCCCCAGCGTGTGGTTCTTCTACCACAGCAAACTCACAGCTTTTCTTTTTAAAATACATCTTGTTAATAAGTTATAATTTCTTATAGTTGTAATTGCAGTTATCATTTGTATGGTTAATTCAAAACCACATAATTGAACCACGCAATCCAACCAGTGGTAGCAAACAAGCGGTGAAATTTCTTGCCCTGTGTTGAGCAGACAGTTTAAAGAAAGGAGAGCAAAAGTCTTCTTCCCCAAAGCTATAGAGAAGTGCACGGAGAACTGTAATATTCCTGCTGATAAGCAAATACTGACAAGCGTTTCCTTTTGGTCATGTGACCAACATGCAAAAAGAAAAAAAAAAAGAAAAGAAAATAGCTTTGTTCATTTTTTTTTAATAGTTCTTGTTCTCTATTCTCGGAACAGGTTCTGCATATGTGGTAAAAATTATCAAATCCTCTTGATCACGTTGAAATACAGTTACCTCCTTAACCCATCACATGCTTATCCACGATGTCATTGTCACTGAGGGACATTGGAATGTGGCACGCAGAGATGGAACCTGGCACCCAGAGATGGAACATGGCACACAGAAATGGATTACTCAGTTACCAGATTCTCTCTCACAGCTCCCTGTCATTGAAAGCAACCACATCAGACAGAATTTTAAGTAAATTTATAAAGCTCCACTTTACAAAAAAAAATTTGGTTTAGCCTCCTAGATTCCATTAGGAAGGCCATTCTGAGACCTATCAACTGCTCTGATATTTGAAGTAAATTGTGAGATCACCTTTGGTACCAAGGCAAGCCAGAATATGGAGTTTGTGTCTAGCAGGAGACCGACACGATGAATCAAAGTACCACAGACAGAAAGTGAGGAAAGAGGATTCAGACATTTGTTTTGGAAATGTCAAAAAAAAGGGTTGTTTCTGTGTGTCAAAATGGAAGACTTCAAGTGCTATAAGGCAAAACTGGAACAATCAGCTAAAAAGGGGATGTTTCAAGCTGAAATGTGGCAGAAAAGCAGGAAAGTAATCTTACAGTCAATATTCCCTGCAGTATATAGCAGCATTAACAAAAATCTAATTAAGATTTTATTTGCTAAAGACTAGAAGACATCAACTATTTTCATGAAGGTAGAGATACAGACAAGGACATCTGTTCAATAAGGGCAGGACTCATTTGACAAGATGTGGATAACTACACTGGAGGTGCCTGGAAAGACCTCAAATTCCTCCTTTGTTATGACAGTATATTCACTAAAGGCTTTCCAAGGGCTACTTCTCTCCACTAATCCCAAAGCAAGCTGAGGACTAGCTGAGCTGTAGATTTCTGTAGTTAAATAAAATTAACCCCATACTGATGTCTCGGTGATGCAATTATTAAATGTTGTGAGTGCATGTGCATAAATACTTCGAGTTGTTGCAATATTTAAATGATGATTTAAATATTGAAATGGAAATATCATTACTGCATTCACAGTATGATGCTTTGTCTTTGACTGTTATTTTAGTCTGGTTGTTTCAGGTGCTCTTAAAGAATCCTTAAAATGGAGATTGACTGCTGGATTTTAATTCCCAAATAGTGAGGTCTTCTGGCAATATATGGATAATTCCATTGTATCATGCTGCCAACATTATTATGTCATGCATTTGGAAGCACATCCACATACTTATGTGTATGAATTTGATTAATCCCATTCAATTTCTCACTTGTCGAGAACTTAGAACACATGTCAGGATTTATGAGATCAGAGGCCACGACTTCTGACAGCTGAACACTGAACTGCACTGGTTTACTGTTCCCGGGCCCTGCAGCTTTCACTGGGTTTTTTTGTAGGCTCACCATCCCCACTGGAGATATTTTGTTGAAACTGTGCCCTTATTCCACCAACATTTTGGGGAAAAGTATGGTTATTAAGTTAACAGACAGCTAAAGGCTGAGCTGAAATGCCAAGTTGCTGTGAAGTGGCTGAGCAAGAGGATTGAAGCCACTTACTGAGGTCAAGCAGAAACACAGAACAAAGAGTTGTGGTTAAATAACATCTTAAACTTCTGCAGTTAAGTAAACTAAAATCGATGCCTTAGCTATTAGGGAATTTTTATCTGGTAGCTTGACTTTGATGCTCTGTACTTGCACAAGGAGTACCGTACAAGTGGTTGTGTGCATTAATAAAAGTATCCAATTTTTAATACACAAATGAGGGGATTCATTTAAAAAAAGCAAAGATGAGAGCAAAATATAAACATTTCATACTGCAATGGTTAAAAATATGTTGAGAAAGTATTTCAAAACTGCTCTGCACCCTGATGGCTTGGAAAAGGTAAACAAGACATTAAAAATGCAAATGAAGGAAAAAGACGTTATTTTTCCAAGGAGAACTAGTCTTGGAGGAGAAAAAGAGACACTGAAGGGACTGGGTTATAATTATACCTTTCCAACATCTCTTTTTTTTTATACGGATGTGTCATTTCACTGTTTCATGGGAGACTGCACTGGGGCTGTATGTGTATTCAGATGAAAGGAGAAGATGTGATTGAGAAAAGCAAAGGAATTCCCTTTTTGGCGAGCTTCCCTCCTGAGCACAGCACTGCCTTCAGAGACCTGTGCCTCCAAACCTATGCTTACATATAAAGCTTGCTGTAAATGGAGAGGAAAAAGACACCACCCCCTCAAAGCAAATGAACAACAACAAAAGAACCCTCCTTGAAAATCCTGTGCCTGACTGAAACTAAGGGAGTTATTTCATGCTGTATTACCACAATGATTAATTTTATTTTGAGACTTATAAAAGGACTAATTGCTCTAATAAAAATTAAAAGGCCTTTGCCTACTAAAAAGATCATCTTACAAGCTGATATTTAGTGTTTTCAAGTGAGTAATTTAATGGCAGTAACCTTAAAAGGGCCTGATTTGTCAAGCTGTCTCATCACTGCTGCAGCTTGGGCTACAGCTGCTCCGATGAGAATTGCTTCTTCCTGTGAAACCAAAAGATCTTGTCTGCCAAATTCAAGAGGGACAGCTTATTTGAAAACTATGTCTAGCAGTTACAGCATTAGTTTGAATGAGCAGTTCCTCTTTCTTCGAGCCGTTTTTACTGCTGTGTTTCCAATGTTTGTTTTGCCCTGCCATTTGCACTGCTGTATAATTACTCAGAGTATAGGTGACCTCAGTTAATGTTGATTCACTGTTTACTCTCCCGTTCAGTCTGACCCAGCACCCACCGAAGCCAGATCTCCATTGTGCTTCAGCTGCAGGAGCTGGGTGTCAGTCCACACACTGCCATACAAACTCTGACTTAGCCCAAGTGCACGTAAACTGCTGTGCACTATTTCTTTCCAGTCCTCTCTTGTTCTTAAGATAAGGGTTTTTCTGACGCTAAAGAGCAGCCCAAACTGAAGAATGAGTTGCCACTCCAGTGCTCTTCATGGCAAAAAACCAGAACAATTTCCTCCTGTGTATATGTATTTTTTAAAACACCTGGACACCGTCACTTAAATTTTTCCCAGTCAGCTTTTCTCTGGAGAGGGACAGTCTCTGTCTTTTAGAAGGTCTTTGCCTTTAGCTGCTTAGAAGTGTGTGAGTCATGAAAGAAACATCCAGGATCCTTGAGCAGAGGAACCTTGATCTCTCTATGCAGATTAGGACAAGTAGATCCTGACTGGGGCAATTCATATGTTCTCAGCAGCAGAGGAAAACAAGCACATTCAGTCAGATGATAGGATTACATCAGATTCCATCTGCTGTGCAAAGGTGTTTTATCCAAATAAGTAGAAGATCCCAAGACACAGAATACACCAAAGCCTGACATCCCAGCCTTGTGTTCTTCTCTCTTTAAAATGCCTTATGGCTAATATCATCTTTTATTCAGCACTACCACCTCTTCAATTTTTCATTTCAATCTCAAAGCTAACGTCTTGACTGAGGTTCCTTTTACTGACTAATATACAACAGTAAAATCCATTTTAGGGGCAACTGACACTGCTTTGGGGATTGTACATGACAGTAAAAGCATGTCAGTGCCTGTTCCGAAGCTATGACTTCAGCCCCTGCGTATTCCGGCTGGCAAACATGCAGACAGCACTGGCTGGGATCACAATGCCCCTGAGGGCACCATCCCCAGTGCCTGCCCTCCTGCTGAGAGTGGGGTTACACCGAGCTGGCCTCCGCCAGCCTCTGCTGGGACACGGTGGGAGAGGGTTTGGCATTCTAGGCTTGGCAATGAGCACATAATGCCCCTGTGAGACTGGGACACAGCTGGCTGGAAGTGTCAGGTAAAAGTCCCACATCTCCTTTGAAGCCTATTTCTTATGTGTTGGGTGCAGGCTGGGCAGTGGAAAGGGACAATTCTGTATTTTCCCAAAGTTCTGAGGGATCAGGGCCCAGCTGTGGGAGAGAAGGGAAAGAGTGAGGTGGGGAGGTATCCAAATGTGCCACTTGAGTATGTAATGTTTTATGAATGAGATGTGACAGGGATGCTGAGGGTTAACTCTGTGTTATCTTCCAGGTCCCTTCTGTAGCTGTCAGGAGAGAGGGCTGAGACCTGACCCCTGTTTCAGCCATCTCTGACTGTGGTTCTGTCTTCTTGGGGGCTGATCTCATCATGGGGGGCTGTTCTTCATGAGATTCAAATATAAAGCATATCATGGTGTTACCAAGCCCTGGTATGACTTCCACATTTATCTAGTGGATTTTCAGAGCGTTTAAGGAAAGAGAAACCCTTGTATTTTCTTCTTCTAGAAATTGTATGTATTTTAATACAAATACATATGGATTTTCTTTTTTTTTGTCTTCCCTGGCTGTTGCGATTAGGAAAGTCCATTTTCAGCACTCCTATTTTTTACAAGGCTATCTTATGAGGTGCAGTAGAGAAGGAAGACCCGAAGGTTGCTTTACTGCTCTGTACTCAAGTAAGCCAAGACTCCCCACACTGACTCATGAGATTTAAAGTACTTTGAGAACTTTTGGGATTTCCTTCTGCTTTCTCAGCATTTTAGCTTCATGGCGCTCACTTGTCTGAAATTTTCAGTAACAAAAACTATGTGAACTTTACTCTTTAGTGTTTAACAAAGCTTAGGCTAATGCAATACATTGCATACAGGTGATTTTAAGTCAGCCACCAGCTATTGTGATACAACAGCTTTGGGAAATGTGGCTCAGCTGTGACAAAGGAAGTTTGAAATGTCATAGCAGTGCAGGAATTGAAAGTGGAACATGGGTTAAATCATTCTACTGTCCTATTCCTCTCTTCTTCTTTCTTGTAGTGCACAAATAAAGAAGCAAAAGCAGGCAGCCAGCCACCTCGGATATTAAGACTTCTAGGACACTTGTGTGGACAAAGCAGAATAAGATACAGTCACTTCAGGCTTGCTGTAATTGCCAAGCAGGCTGCAGTAGCTATCAGGATTATCTTTCTCCAGGCAAGAATAGTGCAATGTGCCCTGCACAAGTCCGCTCCAATGTATCTTTCTCCGGGCAGGAATAGTGCAACATGCATGGCACAGCTCTGCTCCAGTGCTTTGAGTATCTTTATCCCGACAGACACCATGCCACACTAGGAAAAAAAAAAACCACAACAGAAAGTTATTAATTTGGGTCAGCTAAGTAAAGGAGTGACATAGGAGACTCTGCTTTTGTGTATTTTCCACCGAGCAATCTTTGTAAGTGACATTTCCTGGACTGCTGACTTGGGTTCTGGCTGTATCACCTGGAGGCATGTGTCAGTGTACCCACGTGAGAACACAACCTCCAGGTTGTGAAAATGCACTTTCCTCTAATGAACTGTAACCACACACTTCTGCAGCCTTCACTTAAGCAGTTTAACTGCAGTGAACAGTAATTGCTGTGCCTCACAGAGTAACTCTGACAGAGGCAGGTCCCTGCCGTTTTGGAAAGGCAACGCACTGGAAAAGGGAAGTGTCTTGGGCAGCGCTCACTGGAAGAGCTGTCTCTGCAGGTTGCTTGGGAGACAGCTTGTGGCTGATATCCTGTCCCAGAAACAGAGGTAGGCTGAGCACTATCTCTGTTATATTTAGGGAAATGGACAGGAATAAAGTTCTTGAGCCTGCCTTCCCTCAGCCCTCAAGCAGAGACAATATCAGGTCTCCAGCCTTTCGTCCATGGCAATAGAGAGAATCGTCTGATGCTGCATTAGTAAAATCATACAGAAGTTGAAGGAAAAGACCTGTCATTCTCTCAATAACCAAGGCTGGCTCACATATGTAAATTTTACACATCCCCTGGTGGTCCCCAACATCCTTGCTCAGCAGTTCCTGTCTGATTTGAACAGAGAGCAGCTGCTGAGGAGGGTGACTTCTCTTCTGGTTGATAGGGGATCTCAGATGTTCCCAGTGCTGGACTTCCAAGCTGGCATGAGTTTTTCATGCTCTGAACTGTCTGGTGATGGTTTAATGGATGTTCAGTGGAGCTTAACTCTAAAATGACTTTTTTTTTTATTTACCTGGGTGGGATTTAATCTACATATTTCTACTAGCACTGAAAGACACATGCTCTTGTGACTCTACTTCTGTTTCCATTCTATAAACACACTCTTTAAATGTAAATTCTCTCATATGACTAACGTGTGTGACATTTATGCAGCCTCAATAACCACATAAGTTTACATCTTATTTTTCATCATGCTTTGTCAAGTCAGACACAGAAAATAAACCTGACTTTCCCTTTCTAAGCCCATGTGCATGTATAGAATTGGACACCAATATTTGGACCATCTTAAAAGTAGATTCTTCTAATCTGAAATTTAAAGACATGAACAATTTTAAATGACATTAACTGGACCGTGGTAGGAATCAGATACACTTTGTACTTGTGTACCTTAGATGAAAAAAAAAAGTTGTTTTCTATAATTGCAATATATTAATCGTTGAAAATGTTGAGACTGATATCAGAAGCTCAGGGTCCTATACGACTTGTCTTTTAAGCCAGGTGTGGTTTCAGGTGAGACTGTTATTATTTCAATTAACAGATCTTCTGTTATGAGGAATATATTCTGGATTACGTCTTGTCATTTAAATAATTAGTTTCAGTGATAAAAATAACAATAGCAACATTAAACAGCAATTACTTTAAATAATTCCTTGAACCCTAGCTATTTCATCTGACTTCTAAAAGCAAGTAAATAATGTTATCCTTTTTTCATACAGGTGAAATCTGAGACCCAGAGGTAAAGCTATATTATCAGAGAAAAAGAGGAGCTAGAACTCATGTTTTAAGCTTCTTAAACTATTATCTCATACTTTTGTAAAGACTTGATGGTTTTGCCTTGCTGGGTTTTCATTAAAATGTGTATTTAAATAACAACTTGAGTATGCCATAAAAAAATGTTAAATGTTGTTCACATCGTCTTCCAATTAATATTTACATTTTGCTAAGGATAGCATAGAATAATGACACTGAACTGAAGTTATGGCTCTGTAGTTTGTTTGTTTATGGCACACCACGTGTTCCCATGGAAACAATCACACTGTATCTATGGTAACAGGCACAGTGGTATAAACTGTGAAACCAAAAAGAGGAAGTTAGTAAGCTCAAGTTACTAATTCTAAGAAGAACTTGTCAAAATGGAATAGTTCCTGTAACAAAAATCTGTTCTAATCCACTGGGCTATTGTCATAAATCCCTGTTTCAATCTCGATCTGCTGGGGGATCCCAGATACTCAAACACGCAGCTTTGCTGGCGGTGTGAACGCGGTCTGTGTGGGGTGAGCACTTTCTCTTACCTCAGGGGCTGCATTTAATTCAAGTCGTCAGCACAGCTTATGCTCATCAGCCCACAAAAATATCCTGCAAAGGGTTAGGTTTTTCCTACATTATATAAAAACCACACAAAATTACTGGGTATTTTTTTTTTCTGTATTTTACTTGTTCACCAGAATTCTTTATGCCATTTAAAAAACAAACAAAGCTTTGCCACAGTATAAGATATCCACATAATCCTATGCTAATATTTTCCAAATTATTCTCCAGAGTCACCATCTGGATATATTGATCTCTCTCCATTAACGACAGGGAGGACTTAAGTTTGTAGGCTTTGGTGAACTGAATTTCACAATAGTTAAATGCTCAAAATAGCCTCTATAAATACCATCCTTCAAACATTCAAAACAAGTACATCATTTGAACACAAATTGTGTGGATTTCATCTTAAATTAAAAACCAAAACATTCCTTCATTAAAACTACTTCAGGAATTGTTTGAGTTCAAAAATTCAACGCCTTTTTTTATTTTGAATTTTGCTACAGATGCACCCTGATTACAAGCTCTTACTGGAAAACTGATCCCAGAAGGAAGTTAAAGAGGTCAAAACTTTGTGTGTAAATAAATATACACATAGATTTGGAAATACATTTGGTCACAACTGACAAAAATGAATGTATTAGAAGAAATCATGCATTTTGTATTTGCCACTCTGTCAGAGATCATTACTCAAAGTTTGTATCATTTCCTGTAGCATTGGCTCTGGTCCAAGAGGTGAAAATGCCCTACCTGAACTTTGGTCCGTCAAGGATATGATCCTATGTTTTCACATTTCCTGCCTAAATCCTTCTTCTTCAACAAGCATTTTTCCCAACCCTGACACTAGCAGTGAATCTGGAAACAATTGATGGGACAAAAGGTAGTAGGTGCAAAAGTTCTGTCTCTGAATTCACCTTTGTTAAATGTAGAATCCTCCCAAAGGAGCAGAAGGTTTTTAACAGGAAACTCCAAGGGAGAACCTTGTATATATTCATGTAGCCCCATAAACTTTATGGACTCTCGCCCGTTCTTACCAAATGAGATTGTGCCTCGGTGCACATTTGACCCATCCACACCTGGTGTGAGAATAAAATTGGATTTTAACTGGGTGGAGCACACATGGCCTTCCATAAAGGAATTACTCAGAAGTCTTACACAGCAGTTGCATAATTCCTTTTCTATATCATAAAGCAAGTGACGTGCAAGAGAAAGCAAAATTGTGCTTAACTTAAACACTGTGGTCAGGAGGGGGTAGATTATACTACTAGAATTTTCTCTTCTACTGTGCCATTATACCACCATGACATTATTGAATTCAAAATCCCTGTGCTGGCAGAAACCTGAGGAAACAAAGTAAATACTCACGACCAGATGTTAATATTTCTGTTAATGATTTGGCAAAATGTATTGCAAAATCTGAAATCCTTAGAAATACCATCTCTTTTTTTTCCCATCAAAGCTAGGATTCCTGAGAAACCCAGTGGCAAAATGTTTTAATCAAAATAGTTAAGATTTCACTGAAAAACATATTGTCTTTCAATTTTGCAATTAAAAACTGAACTTTTCAATGATATGCAGAAATTTACTTTTGATTATTTTTTCCCTTTTTTAACTAAAAAGATTATGGCAGCTGTGCTACTCTGAACAATTCAGATTAGGTCTTAAATTAGCACTAAAAAGTATTTTTACAGCATTTAAGCACTGCTATCAGAATAGCAATATAAGTTACTGCAACCTCTTGGAAGTTTCCTACAAACACATTGGAGCCATGTATTATATTCCATTTTCACCACATCTTCATTAATGATCTAAAAGAACATACCAGTTAAGACCAAAGGTCGTATTATATTGAGACATATTTCCAAAATTCCAGAAGTAGTGTAAAAGGAAAAAATGTTCCAGAACACAATCTCAAATAAGGGGCATATGTCCAGAGGATAGCAAGGCCAGAGCTACTTGGGATTGGTAATGGAAAAATAAATCATAAAAGACTTTTTAATTTAAGGTGCCAATTCTAAAACTTTGCTGGTTTTTATACTGCATTACGAGAGACTGTCTTCTTCTACATGAATTTGGGTCCAAGAAAGTTGGGTGATTTCATCCTATGGATATTTGGGTTGGTTGCTACATCAGTGGTTGAAAGGCCCCAGGGAAAGCACGTCTTGTTGCCATTTCTGGGTATCACACTAAATCTGGCTTACCATCTCTATCCCGTCTCCTTGACTCATCCCACATGTCACATCTAATCACACTGTTCATGAAGCAATGCTACTTTCTTACTCTATAAATATTTGGTGAATAGTTTGGACAAGTGATACTCAGCTGATGATTTGTTTGCAAACTAATCACTCCAGCTATTCATCACTCGGTCTTCGTTATTCACAGTTGTTCACCCAGGTCACAGAGTCTAAAAGACATCTGAAAAATTGTGATAATTGTTTTTGGAGGAAGAGGACAGTTTTGAGATTATTTATTTATTTATTTTAATTACTTGCTTCACAGGATAACCAGAATAGTGAATGTTTATAAAAAATGGTAATTGCATTTCTATACTTTTCTGACCTCTGAATAAATAAATGAAAAGATTAAGAGCAAACTAATGGGTGGAATAGGAATTTTACACACTCAGATGTCATTGGAAAAAGATCTACTAATAAGTCTTGAAGGGGAAGAATTTTGTACCACTATGGGAATCATGAAGATGGTGCTTTTGATCATATTACAGGAAAATCATAAATGGAAAGCTAAAAAGAAGGAAAAAAAAAGAAAAAAAAAAAAAACGCAAAAAAACCCCCAAAACCAGACAAAGCAACCAAGGCATTTTAATGAACAATCACTTATTTATCTATAGGTTTGTGGATGAAAAAAGGGGGATAGGGAATGTTTCTGACCATTTCTGTTACAAAATCCCAGAATACACAATTTTATAGTGCATGGTCAGAGCCGTGATTTTAAAGATAACTCATTTTTTACTGGACCATGCCTGTTTTCATCTATTCATTCACACTGGACGTGGCCAAACGACGGCAGCTTCAGGAGCTTCCCTTCCCTGCTGAGCCCGGGGAGTGAGTGTGAGTGTGTTTGTGCTGCTGCCCCAACACAGCTCGTTGCTTGAAGCACTATTTTAGTCATTGATTGCAAAAGGTTTGGAGTACTTCACGCAACCAGCTGGCATGTTTTAGCTTCTAAATAGGAACTCTCTGAGCGGCCACAGCCTGCTCACTTGCAATTGTTATAAATAATCATGTGTACAGAAGTCAGAACAAAATTATTCTTGCCTGCATTCATTTGCCCTTAACAGTTAAATGGAGCCAGACTAGAAGAATAGTTTTCCGATGTATATCTAAATAATCAATACAGGAGACAAAAAAATTAAATATTTGTATTCCCTAGACTCATAAAGTCCTAGCAACAGTAAAAATAATTGCTATTTTTCTGTGCAAAAATACCTGTTTCAGTTTATTATGAAACAGATACTTTCAAAAATACTCTTTCACTTCCTGTTTGGTGACAAAGACTCCTTGCTGTGCTCTGTGTTGTCTATGGCAGTCCTGAAAATGTTTGTTTCACTCTGTTTTGAACAAAAATATAATATATTGGGAAATCACGGTAGAATTATCAAGAAGGCAATTCAGCAGTTAAACCTATAACATGGTTTTGAATAATTAACCTAATAGTAAACCTACCAAAGGTGTTCCCCAGGAGAAAAACAGGCACGAGTAGAAGGAAGATAAAATAGCAAGTCTGTATATAAAAGCAGAATTCAGGATGAACAAATAGATATCATAGCTGGGGTTATAAAATATTTGTATTAAGGTTTTTCTGGAAAGTAATTGCAAGATCTGATTCATTACTAGTTGGGTTTTTTCCCCTTTCATTGCAAATTATTTACATAAAAGAGAAAGAAAAGATTACACTCCAGATGAGGAAGCTGAAAATCCTGGTTGTATTTTATTGTGAAGAAGTGTAAATTCATCTGGACAGAAGACTTATGTTTCTACTGGGTTCTGCTGTAAGCTTGAGTAACTAAAGCTAATAGTCATTTCCTGAATTCAGCCAAAGATGTTCACCTTGGAGGCCTTTAAAAATTTTGCATAACATCACAGCCCAAAAAACACACAACTCAAACAGGTAGGAATATGTGATTACACAAACCACCTCATTCTTCTGTGTTCTTGCAGGTTAGAGAAAGAGGTTTAAAATAGAATAATTGAGGCAATCAGGTAAGAAGTTCCTAGCAATCAAGGATTCTGCGGAAGTCATGGAAACTTGCCCTTTACTGAGTAAAAACTATAATAATCAAAATTGCCCCATACTTTTTACAAAGTCAGATATAAGAATCTCAGTCAATCTTAGCACTGCAGTATAGATAGAAATGCATATTGTCAGGATAAGTCGTAATGCAAAATGAAGATAGAAGACAGCTACCACACAAAAGCAATTGACTAGGAAATAACATGGTCTGGAAATTAAATTTTCAAACAGTCACTTCATGCAAGCCCAGGAACAACCTTCCATTAGGAGAGGTGGGTAGGGAAAAGAAAAAAAAAATATCAGTTACAGGGAAATCTGACATATTTACAGAAGTGATTTTTTTATGTGAGAGTATGGCGAGAGGCAGTGAATTTGCTGATCAGGAACCTCCTATGGCAAGCATGTTAACTCTCCTTAGGGGAGACATGGAGAGAAAGTGAGAGAAATAGCAATTAATGAAGGTAAAAATTTTACCATCAACATCAAGCGTAATTTCTTGTGAAGAAAATGAAAAAAAATTTTTTCAGAGGTTTTGGATTTATCTAAACAGCAAAAATTCACTAGAACGGGTGTCAGCCTATTTATCTCAGAAAATGATTCAGACGGAAGTCAGTCTAGAATGCCAACTTCTAATTTGCTCATATTGCTAAAACCAGTTGGTACAGTGGCAAATAGACTTCACTCTTTAAGTTAATTTACTCTTTGGCTTTCGCAGGTCTTGTAAATTCCTCGTTATTATAGGCCAGGGGACAATTCTACAGCTGCTGTCAACACTGTTTTACATAGTCCCTCTGCACAAATATGAGGTAGCAATTACCTTATTTTTTTCACGCCAAACATACATTCTGATTATTTTCATAGTCTTGAAAAGTTTAAGTTAATCATTTCTCAACTTACACCACACTTTTTCACTAGACACTCGAGTTTGTTGTGGTTTGCTGTGGCTTTTTTTTTGTTTGTTTTGGCTTGTGTTTTTTTTGATTACAAAACCCAAGAATTGCATGTGTTCGGAGGGTTTGAGCTCAAAGCAAATACTTAATCGTGCAAGATTTGCAATAAAATCATTAAAGCTGCCGACACTGAAATTTACCTCAATTTACAACCTGTTCTGCTTTTTTTCCCCTTGAAATCTAATGCAAATTCAAATCATGAGATGAACATCTACAGCCCTTTCTGATCCTTTGTTTTTTGTTTACACTCTGAATCCCTTATAGTTATTTGCTACTTCTTTCTTGTTTTGTGATAAACCTTTTCCAAGATTTTATAATGAATCGTAGTAAACAAGCAAACAACCATTTGATTAACTCTGAAAAACAGGTGCCTGTGTGGAGACAACCCCGTGTAGGACATGCACAGGAAACAATGCCCTATTGTCTTTGAGGTAAATGGCTACATTAGAGCTTAATTAAACAGAAAATGCCAATCCCTTCTGAACTGTTGCTATGTCCATCAAGATGGAATTAAAGTGTATATCCGTTGTGTAGAATAGATGGTTTATGGGAAGATGGAGTTTTCTGCATCATCAGAATCAGCCCAGAGTTATCCATAATTCAATTTCCCATCTAGCAGGTGAGAATGTTGGTTCTTACTTCCCATGAAAACAAAAAGACCACCAAATTAGAAATGATGATACCTATTCGAGTTTAGAAAATTTTAAAGTTTTAAACAGAAACCCCCAGAGGTGTGGTCTCTCCACAGTGAATGCTTTTAGTAACAGATTAGAATAACATCTGTGAGTAACAGCTTCACATAGCTTGGCTGTCTAAAGGGAGAAGGCAGAACTAGATCATTTCCTGAGGTCTTTTCAAATCCCGAGGCTTTAGGAGTCTACTGGTAGGTGGTTAGAGCCCCTCTTTGGGATGCAGTCTAGCTTCCAATCACCACTTCAATGCCTGGGTAAGAATTCTAAGACAGAGACACCACTATCACTCCTCTCTAGATCCTGATGGTTATGCTGCTGACTCAAGACATAGCTCAGGTTCCCGCTGAGAAACAGAGAAGACTTTAATTTATGCCCCACTATTAGCACACAACAAGACATTTCTCATCCTTCCACTCCCACTTTGACCAAAATTTCATCAAGGATATGAGAAAGGCAATAAAACCTCAAAAAAAGAAAAAAATTGTATCAAAACTAGACAGTTCCCAGAAGCTTCTTTTGTTCCAAGTCATCATTTTCCAGACAAAGGAAAAAAACCCTCAACCAAGTAACGTGAACTAACTGGAGGCACCATAGAAATATTAATCTAGAATCACATATAATTGTGATAGTCTGGACACATAGTTATTTATTCATATATCTTGGAGTGAAATAAAAACACAGATGTGATCATTAGATTTTTTTTTACTCAAAGCTCCTGCCTCTTACAGTCAAAACTACAGTCAGTGTTAGGGGAATTGAAAAAAAAAAAGAGTGGTATGCATGATTTGGGGATACACAACAGTAATTTTCATTGTATTTTACAATTGTTGTGTCAGCCAGGCAACAACAACAACCAATTAACTAACCAACCAACCAAAACTGAAAAAAAAACAGCAAAAAAAAAATGGTAAGAAAAGAAACCACATAAAGCCTGGAAACTACTCTGACTCCCTTAGAGCCCAGGACAAGTAATAACTACAGCAGCTTTGACATTTCAGAAAAGTTTCCACTGTGGTTTTACACTAGAACCAGATCTAATTAGTTTCTGATGATCTTATTCTCATTTTAGAAAGAAATAAAACCTGATGTAAGTTTTAAGGAACATAAAAAATACTAAGAAACAGGAAGGGAAAATTGTGTATTTTTTTCTTGACATGATAAGGAGACATTCAGGTTGGTTTTTGCTATTTTAACACTTTTGGCAGGATAAGTTCTACCCTCCTCTTCTACACAGAAAAAAAAATCCTATGCAGCATGGGGGACACAGTAGAAAACTTGTAAAGCAACCAATCCAAGCTACTTTCAGGCAGCTGTCCCCAGCTGCTGAGTTAAGTAACACCAGCAGTGATGAGAGTCAGGCACCTCTAGAACCTGGTACTGGTAACCTGAAGTCTTGTCACTGATTCTGGATGGGGGTTGCAGGACTGTCTTCCTAATGGGAGCACCTCACCTCTGTAGGACAAATCCCAGCTGGGAGATGCAGAATGGCTCATACGAGTGAAGCCTGCACCTGGGCTGGTATATTTTAAAATGTAAGTTTTCAAAAGTATCAATAAGTATGGTAACATGGAATTATTTACCACAGGGTTTCCCACACCTGCTTGAAGAGTAGCTACAAAGATGAGAGGCCCAAGCTATTCTCAGCTGTAACAGAAAATGGAGCAGCCACAAACTGCATCTTAGAAGGTTTCATTTGGTCACAGAGATAATTTTTTTTCACTGGAAGGATGAAGAAATGCTAGAAAAGGCCATCCAGGGGGCTGTGGAGTCTCCATCCAAGGACGTTTTAATGATTTAGGGTAGACAAAGCCATTGCTGACATGATTTAATGCTGGTGACACGTCTGCCTCAAGCAGGAGACTGGAGTGATTCACAGATCTCCTCCCACCCACGTTTCTATTCTGCAATTTCTGTGGCTCAATGAGGGTTTCTTCCTCCACTATCACAGCAGATGCTAAGCAAATCAGCATGTCAGTTGGGTCATCTCATTCAGAAAAATGCAATAAATATTCCGTCTATTAGTGAAATGCTTCAACAGATGTGTGCTTTGCATTCTGCTATAAATGCCTCTCCATGGAAAACAAGTTTTGTTGGTGTGAGACTGGAACTTCTCGTCCTTTGGTTATCCATCCTTGCAGAATGATGTCTGCAGCAGCACTGCTGTGCCCCTGTGCCTACTGGCACAAAGGCAATTTGTAGCCAAGAAGGGAAAGTGATAGATCACCCAGCACATATAATCTGCATGCATCTTAAATTTCAATCCGAAGATCTAATACAGACTTCTGAAACTAGTTACGTGCAAATGGTCCCTGTGTAGCATCTAAATCAACGTTGTGTTGTTTTGACCTTTTGTACAGGTGTTTTACACTGAAAAAACAGACCTCTTTATATTATAGGGATGTCACTGCAGTACGAAGTCAGTTAAAGGAATCAAATAAGAAAATCTTACCTGGTAAAGCTGCACTTTTTATATATGGACTTGCCAAACATGAATCATATGTGATATTTGAACAAAGCATAAAACTAAACATTATTTTATAGCAGGAGTTTAAAATCAGAAATAAAACAGGAAGAAGGGATACTTTTCTTACCACTGATGCATTTTACTGTCAGTTCTACTATAAAGAGAATACATCAGTTCCTGGTACCTAGGGGAAAAAAAAAAACCCAACCTGATTGAATTAAGGTTGTTTCAGTAAATTAAAAATCCTCTACAAGTCAGTGGTTTGAAGAGCTGGTAGGAGTCACCACTTGACTTCCAAAGAAAGTGCAGCATCTGCGGGGGCGAAAAGTCAGTCCCTCTGGGCTCTGGCTCTCTGAGAGAAAGGTTATTCCAGAACAGCCTGTCAGCCTTCAGCCCAACCACCACTGGCACTTTTCCCTCCTGGTCTCCTTCAGAAGATCCCTTCTTCTACAACTTGGAGAGGATTTCAAAGACCTTGCACAGGTCCTGCCCTGAGCCATGATTATCTCACACCCCACTAGCTCTCTGTTAGTAAGAGACTCTCACTTCTCATAGTTTGGGTGCAGACAAATGATGGGAGAATTTTGTGAAATGACTGGAAAGCCCCAGCAGAATCCCAGTCCCTGTTTCTGGAACATGCACAAGAAGCTTTCCTGGGGTTCATCCTTATCCAAAACCAAGGTATCTGAAAGATGTCTCTAGACTATGCTTCAGAATGCATCCTCACAATTGTTCTGCTCTCATAATTTCTCTATTGTAGCATTTGAGTGATAAATTAATCACTTTTCAAAAGAAAACAGATTTTTTTTCTTATGTTGAAGGCAATTTTTGATTAAAGACTGAGTTTTTTACAACCCAAAACAATTAATTTGATTAATGGTCACATTTTCTTTTGAAAATAATATCAGCAAATTTTTTTTTCTTAGGTTTAATTTTGGGAACTCAGTGTCTAAATATCCCCAAAGGTTTTACCATGCATGGCTGTGAAGTGCAGTTCAAAGACTTCACACGCTGCTGTCTTCCTGACATTGTTGGAGGGGAAGAGCTGTTTTCTAACATGAGAAATGGATTTGCAATCTATTCATTTGGGCTGAGGTGTTTAATTTTAGGCAGCCAAGCTTCTTGTCTCAAGTCCTTTGTGCCTCAGATTATCTACCTCTAAAAAGGATATAATGTTCTGTGTTTATCTCCAAGGGCTGACAGGAGGTTTACTTAATTTACATCAGCAGAGTACTTTGTAATCCAAGTAAAACGTGCCCATTTAAATGCAATGCTTTATTACAAGACAGGAGTAAAGGCTACTGTCATTTATCCCAGTGTCAAATGGGACTAATCCCACAGCAAACCAAGGAACTGCACATGGGAAAAGGCAGTGGAGAATCAAACACATGATCCCCTTGGGTACTAAAGTGAAGCTCAGAAAAAAAAAAATCATAGAATCGTTTAGGTTGGAAAGGACCCCTAAGATCATTGAGTCTAAATGACAGCGCAGCACTGCCAAGCCCACCACTAAACCATGTCCCTGAGTGTCTCATCTGCAGGTCTTTTAAATACCTCCAGGGCTGGTGAATCCACCACTTCTCTGGGCAACCCGTTCCAGTGCTCAACAATCCTCTCGGGGAAGAAATTTTTCCTAATTTCCAATCTAAACCTCCCCATGTGCAACTTGAGGCCATTTCCTCTTGTCTTGTTGGTAGTTGCCTGGGAGAAGAGGCTGATCCCCACCTGGCTGCAACCTTCTTTCAGGTAGTGGTAGAGAGCAATAAAGTCTCCCCTGAGCCTCCTTTTCTCCAGGCTGAGCCCCCCAGCTCCTCATAAGAGGGTCGTGTGCCCCAGACTCTTCCCCCACTCCGTTGCCCTTCTCTGGGCACACTCCAGTGCCCCAATGGAATCACAGAATTACATTTGCATTCCTTGACTTCCCATTCCTCTCCCACCTGCACCAGGCTGTGGCTGGGTCGGTGAGGGAGGCGGGTGCCCAGCGGGCAGGGGGTGCTGGCAGTGCCGGGGGTGTCACAGCCGGGCCCTGGCAGCGATCGCACGGTGCCGTCACTGCTGAGAGCTGAGGATGAGCAGCTTAGGCAGCAGGAGAAATCCCCTGGCCTTACAGTAAGTCCTGTGACATGGTATCATTTGACTGAATTAGCTCAAATGACGGGGCTATAATTGACCAAACGCTGCCTGGAGCGGTGACTCAGTCTGTGCCCGCAGCACCCGTGCCAGCTGGGCACAGTGGTGCAGGGGCTCCTCAGGGAAATCTGATGGCCCTGCTGGGGGGAATGCTCCATGCACAGGCAAAGCTGGGGGAGGAAGGCACTTATGAAACTGATTTCAAAACCAAAAGTGAGTGAGGGTCAGAAACAAGAGCCCAAAGTGAAGAAATATGGTAGGTCAACAAAAATAACAGGGTCAGAAGTTTTTTCTGGCATCATATCTGGAGACTGTGTTTGAACATCGGTGATTAACGTATCGGTTATGCCTGAGTGTGATGCAAGAGGCACGGTGAGTGGTTTGCCTGTGTGTTCAGCTCTCCAGCCTGTCCACTTTGTCCAGACAAAATCCCAACATAAAAGGCTTATCTTGCAAATTAGCCAGCACAGTCATCCCAGGGGTTTATTTATTTTAAGCTGTGGGCCCCAGGGACAGACACACCCATTAAAAAAAAAAAAAAAACAAACCTGCTGCCCTCTGCAATAGGAGTTTCTAACTTTTCTCCCCTTAGCTAACTTCTTTTTTCCAAAAGTAGCCAAAAAATTACAGTACATAATACACTGGCAAGACCAACAATGAAGCAAACCCAAATCTGTCTCCGTTGCATGTTGGTTTAATGCTGTAGTAGGACCCAGGTCTGTTATTTGGGTGCACAGTGATTGTGGTGAACGGGGAAGTGTGAAGTGAAATAAGGGTTGGTAAGAAGTTCAAGAGGAAAGAGAGTTAGTAACAGTCTCAAAAACTGTCAGAAAAGTGAAAGCACGAACTGGTAAGTGGTAGTAAAAAGTTGGACTATGAAATGGAAAAACAGAAAACAAAGGGAATTAAAACTTAGAGCATTTTCAAAGAATGAATGGGTCAAAAGAGATTGCTGCAGAGTATAACTCTGGACCTAACCCTATACAAATGCATGTCTGTATTCGTAGTGGGCATGAGATACCTGACAGGCTTGCAAAACAGTTGGGGCCGTGCAGGATGTGCTGATTTTTTTAAGAGCTTTGCCTTCTTAGAACTGCTTAATAACTATAATTTGAAATAGTCAAGAACACATGATAGTGTGAATCATGGTTCCTGTGGCAAACTTGTGGTAAGAAGTTGTGCCAGCAGTAGTATAACAGTTTATTAGAAGGTGAACACATGCTTTTCATCCAAAAAGGGATATAGCAAAGGCATTTTGAAGACTGAAAGTCCATTAATCAAAAGAATATGTTTCTGTTTGAAAAAGAAAAAATCCTTCATGTACCCCAAACACAAATTAATCCACCTACTGCTTTGGGTCATTTCCACTAAACAAAGCTTTTTCTTCTTTAGAGAGACAGAAGTAGCAATACTCAACTGTACACCACACCAAAAATATGTTATATCTCTAATTGCACAAATATTCCACTAAGTTAAAGAAGGTGGCCTAAAGCACTGAATTTTGCCATTCAACAGCTTGTCAAAGGCTTTGAAACACTTTATAAAGAATAATTTCTGACTGAAGATTTCTGCAGATAGATGTAGAGGGTCACATTCTTAGCTGGTATAAAAATGAGGTAAATCCAATTAGATTATTCTAATTTATGATCTTGAGACATTTTTGAGACAGTATCCTAATTGAAGCTTGAGATATTTTTCCATTAAAGGCTTTCCTCCCACGACACTTACAAAGTGATACATTTTTACTTTTTTACTTTTTATTTTTTACTTAAAAATCAATTATTTTACTACTTCTAATTTTCAGTCTTAAAAAACTAGAAGAGATTCCTAATAGGTGAATCAAAGGCAGCATTTCTCACTCAAGGCCTGGGTAAAAGAGCCAAATACCAGGTCTTTCAAGTTGAAACTTGAGATATTTTCCCTTAAAAGCTTCTAAGATTTTTTTGAGAAAGAGTATTAAGAATGTATACACTTGTTTTTCCTATCTGAAAAACTGTGTTGCCTGCCCTGTCAGAATGTTTTTGCAACAATTCCTGGACTGCATTTCCTGAGGACATAGAAAAAAAAATTGCAACTTTCTGTTTTAAGTTGCAATCTTCCTCTCACCTTGAGGAGTTGAAAATGTGTTCTCTACCCTATACAGGTATACAGAAGAGTTTGCATGTGAACCTCAGCCAAGTCTTCAACCACGGGAGCTAAGGCGTAGGCAAGGATTTAAATCTGACTTCTGCATGAGGATTCCATCATTTGATGAATAGCAATAGGTAAACTGGTGGACTAAATCCAGTTTGATTTATGAATTTTAGCCCCAGTCCCTGCTCTGAGACATCAAGTTTTGGACCAGATTGTATCAGTGAGTTTGAAAATGAAGTTGTTGCATTGCTGCTTAGTGAACTGCGGGTCATTTACTTGTCCACCATCATATAAACCCTGTATTTGACGGCTGCTCAAACAGAAGTCCAGGGGGTTGGATTCCCCACAGCCTTAATCAGCCTACAGGGGTCCATTTTACACTAGTGCATTGTTTCGTTGGGAGATACAAGTCAAATCACAATGATATCTAAAAATCTCCATTTTCTGACCATAGCATAAAAAAAAGCAGAATCCAAACCATCTTTTTGAATAAAGAATTCTTGCTCAAAATGACTCAGTTTTAGCCATAACTGCAGCATTTAACCTCCGAAGAGGAAGGAATAGCCTTACTACTGAAATACTATGAGGAGTGGGTTTTCTGTTATTCCTGTTGAACAGAGCTCTCACGCAATGCTTTTGGTGCCAGAGGATTTTCTTTCTATGTCATTCTGTGTCTTTCCCCCTAAGATCTGAGCATCCTCCAGCAATGAACTGTGTTTTCTGCCTGCCAGAATAGTGGGTATTAAATCACAGTCCATACCCAGAGAAACAGAAGCAGACCCTAGACAGGTCAAAATATGTAAGGCTCTACCAAAGTCACACAATATATATCGAGTGGAGGCCTGAGCTGCCATCAACAGCACAGCACAGCTTGCACCGCTTTGGGAAGGAAGGGAAAGAGCAACAACAGTTTAAAAATCCTGGTTCCCCTGTGGTCAGAAATGGTATGCTGGGATTGAACTAGTATCAACCACATTTAAACATAACTGTGGCTGGAATGGCTTGAATTCTAATGTGGACAGTACCTAAATTAGAAAAGACTTGGGAGAAGCTGCATGTAAATGTGCATAAGGGAATATAAATGATTGGCACCAGTGTCACTTTCACTTTGTTATTAAAAGCAGCCTCAATAGTTTGAAAGCAAACAGGATTCAGAGAAGTGGAACTGGCTGCAGCTTTCAGCACAAGGACAGAGACCCTCTAATTTTAACTCTTCATGAATGAAGCATTTGAGCAATCAGACTTATGAAGTGGGGAAGAATTTCCCCATTCTCTGAACATGGGCAGCTCCAGCTGAGATGGTGTCATGTTCTGGTTTGGAAGCAGTCACGTTTCTCCACATTCATTCCTAGACAATAGACAAGTTCTTCCTTATGAGATTTTTTTTTTTCCTCTGCAAAGCTCTTCAGTAATTGCAGAACACAGTGTAGGTGAGGGTCACTTCTCAGCTGTAAGTTAAAGGTCATTGTCATCTACCAGAGGGCAGTGGACCAGCAGCTGTGTGTTTTCAACACCATGGTGTATCCTGGCAGGATGCCTTCCCTCCCAAGACAAGTTGCCTGAACCCTTTGGTGAGTTGTAGCTGCCTAAAGCCTGAGCCCAAGGCAGGGGAACACATCACAGGACTATCACATTCCCTGCGGAGAGGCTGATCCTGCTGGAACTGACGGATCAGCATCAAGCTCAGGTGATTACAAAAGCAGGGGTCCTATCACTGCATCACCTTCACTTGCTGCAGTTGTTTTCCAGTGTTGATGAACACACTATAACGTCCATTTTTACACAAAATAATACCCCTTGCTTTTCACAGACTACATTCCTCTCAGCAAAATGTGCTGCTATATGCCTATGACATTTTTAGCAGGGTGTTAATAAGTGTGCAGATTGGCCTTGTCACTGCTTCTGAAATAAATTAAGGTTTCTTTTGTCAAACCTTTTAATAGACTTTTGGATTGGAAAAGTGCCGAGATGGTCACAGGATCGCATGACTCAGAGGGCTACTGAGATTTAAAAGTATTTTAAAAGTTTAAAACAATAAAAATAGCTCTACTGTGTCATTTTTAATAGATATAAATGTGTGTTACACAATTCAGACCCAGAAACTCCTTTCAGTAATGAACAAAGATCATCATCATAGCTGACATTTCTGAAATGTTTGAAAAGTAAGTTCAAGGTCGTGTTTGAATGCAAACATGTTACACATAGTAATTATCATGAGTTTGTTATATTTACTGGTACAAAGTATTCAGAGAGTCATGCATCAAGTAAACCAATGGTCTATTATTGAGTAAGATTTAACATCAAGCAATCTGCTATGAATTTTAAAACATTTTTTAATGTCAGACACAGAAACCGTAATGAGAAAAGTATCTTGATTACAAAAGATTTACGAAAGGGGAGAAGAGGGAAAGGGGGAAGGAGAGTAGAGGAAAAATTTCTTTAAAAAACAGAACACAACAAGACAACCTTTTCTGAAAGGATAGCATTTATATCCTGCTGTGAGCTAACAGGATGGGATCTATGGAAGTGAATTAAATTGTGTTATGCATATTAATATCTTAAATTTCCCAAGGCAGGTGAAACTCTTTCCTGTTCATTTCCAAGCTTGTACATTCTGACCCAGTGTCAAACTGAAACTGGAAGGCTGAAAGTGCTCTTGGCCTCTCCAGGAGACCTCTGTGAGTAATGCACAGGTCTCATCTCCTGACACAGGATCCCTTTGCTGGAGGCAGTTTCAGTATTAATCAGTCTGTCCGTCGCTAGGGGCTACAACCTGCTAACAAAACCCTCGGACTTCTCCCTGATTCATTGCAGTCCTTGCTCTAATTTTACAGGGGTTTAATTCAAGCAATGTAATTGCCTCCAAGATTTTTTTTTTTTAAGAAAGAGACTTTTGGCCAAAAATATGCATTGATCCCATGATCTCTTCCTCCTACTTGTTTCATATATGTGCTAAAATCTTGGCTTGCCTGTTTTTTAAAATTCCTGGCAAAACATTTCTGATGTCACAGTGGGGACAAATTCTGCAGAATTGTCCAGGAAGACACATTGATATCTGTGCTGGTGGCACAGCCAGACCTGCCAATAAAGTGAATGGGAATTGGGTTCAGGGCCATATTTGTTCAAGGCATCTCTGGAGGCAAAGCAACCACGTGGATTTCATCACTTCATAATGGTGTGGCCCCAACACACAAAATTCTCAGGGGTGGGATTCCCTTAAAAAAAAAGAAAATCAAATTAAGTGTGAAACCAAAATGGCATTACTGTGGCTTATTAGAGATAAGGGAAAGGGATAAGATTCAGATATGAAGGGCTAAACCACACCAGAAAAATTAGGGATGTGATTTAGATGGCTCTACAAATTGAGCTCAGCAGGAGAGCAAATGCAGCAGTAGGATCCAGTAGCTCCATGAAGGAATTAGACAAAATGTTAAGTCCCAGCAAATAATCTTGAAAGATGTGATTCGGCAAAGCATATCACCACTGTTCAGATATTTTCCTTGGCCAGGCACAGGCTGCCAAGAGGGAACCTGTAGAAATTCCAGAGAAAGATGCTAACCTCCAAATAGAGAGAGACATATTTTTGCTGCCTAAGAGATGTAATTGGCATTTGATGCGAGTAATATTTTTCACCCACTGAGCGCCCATCTAGTGAAAGGATCTGTTTCTGGGTTGTTACTATCTTCATTATTTCAAAAGCCCTGGGAATGACCACTACAGTCATTGTAGCGGTCCTCAGCCTTCTTCCTGTGACAGTTTTCATTGGCAGATCTCAACGTGCTCTACAAGAGAAGTCAAAATCATTAACCTCATCTTACAAACAGGATAAATAAGGCACATGAGGGACAGAGGGGGCAAGATCTCTCCCGAGGTCAGATGAGGACTCAGACACAAGCCTAAACAGTCCCAGGCCGTTGATCAGCTGTGTGGGTTCCCAAACCATTCCCTCTGCTCATCTGTGTTCAGTCTCTGGTGTTTTTTTAAGGTCTATACACATAAACGTGGCACTGACAGAGAACTGGTGGAGTTCAGGATAGATCATTGACGTTGTTTCACTCTTGTCATGTTCAAATATTTTTTGTTCCCCACCCAAAATTACTTTAGAGACAAACAAGTTTTAATGACTCTAGAAGCACCTGTGTCTACTTAAAACCATTTCCTTATGCAAAGTCACTCCCAAACATAGTGGCATGTATTACATTTTTTAAGCAGAGCATTGAAGTCAGTGGTTGTGACTGGAATTTATCTATAAAGATATTGCAATAGTTGAAGGTGTTGGGAAAGCCTTTTTAAAATTCCACTTACTGGACCTATGGGAAAAGAATGTAATTTATATCAGATTTTTTAAAAAATACAATTCTAGCCCTAGTTTATGACATAAAACTAGGAAAATGTGAACTCAGGAGCCTTGAAAATAGGGATTAATTAAAGGATTCCAGTATATTTGCACTTTTGCTTATTTGTAAATTTTTTGTAAGATTTCCTATTTCAGGAAATCTTGCTTATCATTTCTGATGACTTACGAGTAGTGAGTGTTTAGATCCAGAGAGGAGTTTTTTGCTCTGGTTTTCATATACCTTATGGGAGACTCATGGAGAATTATGGATCTGGTAGATAAAAGCATGCTGGGAAGAGATTTCCTGGGGACAAGACATTTATGGTGACTGAAAGGGTTGACTGAAAGGTGCAGGGCTTTCATTAGCCTGCATCCAGATTTCCGTGTCTAACTCTGGTAACAAACCTACCAAGCAGCTCTGAGAGACAAAGCAAGGGGGCAGGGAGGGGGCTGGGGCCCAAGTCAATGCACTAATGGAGGCATGTCTCAATTTTGAAGAGTCACTCACAGATTTCTCAGAGACAGAAGGCTAAACTCTAAGCCAGGATACAACTCTTTTGAAAACCTGTGGCCTAACTGGTAATTCTTAAATATAATCCCCAGTTCTGTGCCTCTGAAAAGCTGTTTCTCTTACGCCTCACACACAGAGAGGAGCATATCAATACGCTCTTCAGAGGAGATGGATGGAGAGCTTAATTCGCTTTGCAAATCTATGGAAGAAACACTTTAGCACTTTGGCACAAAGTGCCTCTGACACTGAAAATTAGTAAAGAAAGGAAGCGGTGAAAATGTCAGGAGCGGGAGGACTTCATTTTTCTCTTGTTTAAAATGTCATCTGTTATCTGCAATCAATGCGAGGAGACAACTTCCCATACCATAATGATTTACAGTATGTTTATAGGCACAGATAGAAGTAATCGCAGGGTTAGGCAAGTGCCTCTTGGTGAATTCTTCAAGCGTCAGAAGTGCTTAGTTCTGCAGTTCCCTCTTCCCAGGAATGCAGGGGAGATCAGCACAGAGAGCTGTGCAATTTCTGCCTCTCCGTACCCAAACCATAAAATCTGCAGCCTATCTGGCTTCAGCTGTGTATAAACATACCCCATGATCACATGCCTGTGACTTTAAAAAAAAATGTTGCCTTTGCCTCTGAAGAAAAGGCAATAAATATTTTTCACTCTTTTCATATCTAAACAAATACCTATGAAAGGAAGTACATTCATAGTCTCGGTGCTAGATTTAATGTTTTAAGCTTTCCATTGTTCGGAATTTCCTGTTTAATGCCTTGAAAAAAACGAAAATTCCATTACTGATTTTTGTCCTTTCCCAGTGAGAACTCATTGTCCAAATCTTTTAAATGGTGCTGAGATGAATGAGTCCAAGTTTATTCATTTCCTTTGTGTCCACCAGAATTTGGGATACTGCTGGATACAATATCTCCTTTGCCCCCAGAATTCCTGTTTAATATTCCTTAGCAACAGAACCTTGGATGTCTTGCTGGCTTTTGTAGCCATACAGCTCCACAGACATCACGTGCTCTTTTCCACCCAATACTCCATGTGAAGCAGGGAAGTGTTAAACTCCCGGTTTATGGATGGCAAAGTAAGATAAAAACATCTTGGCACTTAATACTTCTGAGAAATTTTAATCTGAAGCTCAGAGCACAGAGGTGGAGTAAGGAATGAGTGTCAGGGTTTCACATCTTGGGCCAGAGCCACAGTAACTTATTTGTCCTTCCTGTCAGCGTGTGAGTGATGGCTTCTAATAAATAAAATGATTCCTGCATCTCACGGCCACTCCCCGTCACATTAGCACGGTGGTTTTCCAGAGGAGTTACTCATACCATCCCCACAGCAGCTGCTACCAAACTCCTCCTCCTACAACAGGGAAAGGCACGGCGTTTGTCTCATGTTCAAAAATTTTCAGTTGTTTGTTTGATTTTTTTTTAAAATAAAGATGCTCTGTGTTCTTACAATTGCTATTTCTTGCAGAAATTCAATTTCAGTTCTTTCCTTGAAAAAGCTGAAGAAATCTTTTCATCTTTTACCGTCTGAAAGCCCTGAAAACTTTCCAAACCCAAATCAACTAAAGGCTTTAAGTCCAAGTCTTACACACTTACAGGTATTCTAACCATTCTTTTTCTAACGAGCTCCTGCTCGGAGGCTGTCATCTCTTCCATAACACCCCCAAAGCCTGGTATATTTCGAGTATTACAGGGCATAAAGTAGGTTAGATCATGGGTTAATTTATTCAAGTAGCTCCATTTTACACACCCTGTAGTTCCCCTAAAAATGAAACATATGCTTTGGCCCTTGGCATTTTCACAGTCTCACTTGCCAACTTAGTATTTATCTTTTCCCAGGTCTGCTACTTGCTTGGAGGGTGACCTTGAACAAGCTCCTTCATTTGTCCATATTTTACTACCATTTCCTCTTTTTCTGTTTTCAGGAGCTCCAGAGCAAGCATTATTCAATAAAGAGACAATCTGATTTTTGAGTTTAAGAAAACTACCATAGTGAAACAAAAAAGTATATTCATACCATTAAGGGAAAATAATATGAGTAATAAATAGTAAAAAATAAAGATGCTCTGTGTTATAAATTGCGAGGTCCTGCCCTCTGCTTATTTTATTACTCCGTGATGCTTTTGAACAGATTCTCAAATATCCTCCCAAAATAGAACATATAAACACAACTCACAAAACTCAGAAAGAAAAAAAGACTATAAGTTTATACAATATAAAAATAAGGGTTAATTCACAACTATAGATAGCATTTTCAACGCTGTATGCACAGTACTCAGCATATAATCACTAATAAAATCTAACTTGATGCTTTATGGCAGTAGTGATGTTCCTAGAAATCCTTAGTATAGCAACATTTTGGAAAACAACCCTCCAAGTGAGGGGATCAGTCATTTTCCTTCTGTAACAGTAAAAGCTTCAGGATTTCAAATGGATAAACACTCTGCAATTTGAGCTTTGTGAGTCATACTTAACAAGGCAGATGTGTGTCGAGAATTAGCAGTCCATAATGCATGGGTTTTCCTTGTCTCTGACTAAATTACTTAAGACAGAGCAGGCAGAAAATGCAAAGACTTGCACAGCAATGCATTTCTCTTTGTCCCAGGACACAGAAGTCACTCTGGTGATGGCTGCGTGGAGAAGGCTGCAGTGAAAGAGAGGAGCCATTCGCACATGACGGTGCAAACAGGGATCCGAAGCCTTCCTAACACAGGGACAAGGATGAGCCCTGGGGAAGCTTGAAATTGACTGACTGGTCAGACTGAACACTGAGCCTGCAAATCACTGCTTCTGTGAACCCTATTCAGATACACAGTTTCTTTGAAGTCAACAGCTGGTATGAAAAAAAATTAAATTAATAGGATTACTCACCCGCGTAAAAGCCATATTCATCTGAAGGAGAGAAATAAAGCTCTGCACACAGCAGAGGAACATCCTTTTGCTCCAAACAATCATTCCTGACTCTTTCAAAACCATGCTTCACATTTTGCTTTACCTCTTTGTCACCTTCATTTCATCCTTGATCCTGAACTTTTCTCAGCTCCTATTTTTCCTGCATCTATTAATCTGCTTCAGACACTCCCTGTGACTGTCGCCTTTGTTTAAATTCTCATGTATATCACTCTCCCCTCACCTTGGCTGTTGCTCTTCCTATTTCTACAACATCCACAAACTCTAGCACACAGCATTTGTAAAATAATGCTGTCTGACTTCTGCAATATTCAGGAAGCTCAAGCTCATCCTCCTCTCAAATAATTCCACATACCTCTGTATCAATCTCAAATTGCCTGTCCCACTGCACACCTATTGCCCAGTTTGGAATTTTCATTCCCATATTGTGACCCATTTCCTTCCTCAATACATTTTTTAATGGAAAGTCACTATTGTTTAGAAAATTCAATTCCACACAGAATAGCTTTTCTGTTTATTGCTCCCTCATTGAATTTTGGAGCCAAATTCATATCTCCTGTAGTATCTCTTTTGAAGTCAGTGGAACTGTGTCCATTTGCTAATGTTTTGCCCCATGGGGTTAAATCTGGCATTCTTAAATATTTCTTAAGTGACAGAAAAAGGGAAAACATACCCTTGATTTCTCTTTCTGCAATTCTGTATTTATTTTGCAAAAAGCTACGACTTACTCTATCAAGTGCTTTTATATATATATATAAAATAGTTGATATGAAATCAAATTGCCCTGTATCTCTGCTCCTGTAAATCCCTGCGCTATCTCTGACTATATGGTATGTCTTAATCATGGAATCACAGCTGAATACTAAATATTTAAATATTTGTACATGTAAGCCCCAAGGAATGCTAAAATTCTTTTTTCCTTTTCAACTAGGCATGCTATTAATTAATGCATAGCAAAATGATTAAAAGCATTTTTCAAATAATGAACAATACAGAGACAGACGAGTTAATTGATTGATTGGTGTATGAGCAGGGTCCTAATGGATTAGCATTTGCATATTAACACAGATCCAATCTCTCTCTCTTAATGAGCTGCTTGCCGCATTTTGTCTTCTTTTAAGCAGCAGCGAGCACGATAAAACAAACCCACCGGATTGCTCTCTCTCAGGAGACCAAAAGACAAAGTTTAAAAGAGGCCTTTCTCCAGCGCTGATTTATAGGAACCCTCTGCACATCCATTTGGTAGGTACGTGGGGACAGTCACTCTTTATCTCAAGTTATTTGTGAAAGGAGCCATCCTGAAAATCATGGAAATTTAAAACTACTGCTTATAAGATCCTCATAAACATAATTTTCCCCACAATGATCTGGCATTTGCCACAGCTGGTTTTGCTGTACGAGAAGATGGAGTGGGATGTCACCGGCCAGCTCATTCCATCTGTGGTCTTTCCATTGCCATTGGCAGCTGGACTGTGCACATCCATCTGATTCAGCAGTTCACGGGGAAAGGATCTGAATCATTTCAGGTAGGTAGATGGTAATTTTTAGCCACTAGACTCATTGAGAAGGATTTCAAACCTTCCAGCATCTCCAGTACTCAAGGACTACATGTAGGCAGTGTAATGAAGATAAAAGCAGTGAATTTATCTCCCACCAGGAGCATGACCACAATAACATGGCAAATCTGTTGTCTTGTTTATTCAAGCATAACTAAAAAGAAAAAAAGAAAAAAAAAACCCAGGTGATTTGGTTGTATACAAATCCTAACTATTTATTTAGGTGACCTAATTTAGGTGTCACCAGGTAAATCTGTGTGACTTTGGGTGCAATATTGTGCATGGCAGGACACAGAGATCTCCTTGATGCCATCCATACCTACCAGTGTGTGTATACCTGTGACCGTGTGTTGTAGCCAAGTTATCTGGCAATCTGAGCGACTTCTGGGGCCCAAGTTCACATCACAATATGGAACTGCACTGGGCCATACAGGAAAACACTTGAAGCCAGCTTAGAGATCTGTAACACACCCTGGTTTGAGCCCTGTAGACGTGCCCTTTGAGTTCTTGGCCCACAGCCTTGATTAGAGTCAATTGGCATAGCTGTGCTACAGTCATTTCCCTGTTTACACAGGATGAGGATCTGGTGCATTATGTATTTTGGCCATGGAGTACAGCTCTGCCTTCTGCTCAGCTGGCTGGCTGTGAAGACAGCAGTTGCTGGGTTTTGAACTTGGCATTCAGGGTCAGGCTGGGTGACACTGCAAAGCCTCCTCACTCAGGCAAGTTTCCAGAGTTTCCAGGAAACCCTGCTACCTGATTTTCCCTGATTGTTTCACTTAACTCTGGTGGCTGCTGGGATCAACCTTTACTATGGGTGCTCAGAAAGACTCAGTCAGGTCCTAGAGCAGCTGGTGCACCAGCAGTGAAGGGGACACCAGCACCCAGGCACTGATGGGGCGTGCTGTCTACAGGGGGGATTGACATTCCATAAACCAGAGGCAGATTTGGGATGTCTGTATTCAGCCATGAAGAGACTCTGCTGCTGTCTTGATTGACATGGTTCCTAAGATATCAAGGGTATTTCCACCAGGGAAATATAGATACAGTTTAAAGCAGCCTTTAGAAAATAGACTCATTTAAGGATCCCACAACGAATGGTTTTAAGTCCCTCTTTGAGTAAGCCAGATGATTTGTCCACTTATGGAGGGTTTTTTTACTGTTTGTCTCAAGTGGATAGTCTTAAATGACTTGTAATCTTATTTATATTAGTTGAACACCAAATGTGGGACTGATCTTTTTTTTTCATTGTATGGATGCTTTTTTAGATTCCATCGACCTGCTCTAGTCATTTCAACTGTGAAAGAAAATTTTAAAAACTCTAATTATTATTCTAATTATGTTTGTACTATGAATTATTATTACAGGTTGTGTGTTCATGATTAATAAAGTCCATCATGGAATTCTGGAAATCAGTGCTGAAGCATTATGTTACTGTAGTAGTGTCTGGTGGTATCTGTCACATTTTTCACAGAAAAAATATTCCAGGCATGTGTAGCACTCTATCTATCACCTGTCTATCTGGGCATGATAAATGCAGCAAAAAACCCCCAAAGCATTGACATTGATATGAGTTTTCCATTGACTTCTATCAAACAAGAAATAGACCCAGTTCAGGGGCCTGGCCAAGGTTTCTGCTTGTAATAACTATTTTAAGTTTTTTTCTTTTTCCCTATGAAGTTATTATTGTATGGAAAGGAATATAAACAGACCTGATCTCACTGAAACACCACAGATATCCAGTATAAAAATTAAAAACAAAAGCAGGAAAACTATCATCTACAACCTTCTTTGCTTTCGTTTTCTAATCTGCCTAAGGAGCTGCTCAAACAATTGGGACCTTTAAGATTTTGATAAAATCTTGTTTTCCAGGATTCTGCAAAGCTGAAAAAGACATAACAACTGTGGCCAATAAGCGTATACTTTTCTATTCCTTTCTCTCTCTTTGTGTCTGACCTGCTTTAATATAAAATATTTCTGACTGTGCAGTTAGCCAGAAAACCAAAAATAGGAAATACTACTCCAGCTTGGTTTGCTAAGGTGTCAAAAAGGCTGGTGGATAAATTCCCACAGTGTGTGATGTATCTGTGATTCTGCCACTTCACAGCCCCTTCCCTCTCCCCAGCCTCCCCCATGCCTGTACTGCATCTGTGCATAATCAGGGAGAACAGAAACCTTTCTTTTACACTGTCTTATCTCAATATCCTTTGTTCATGCCAAGCAGCAGCTCATGAATGCCAGTTGCTTTGCTCTACCTCTCACAAAGGTTGTGTTTTTCAGTTCCAAGGGGAGAAACCTATCATTCCCAAACAATTGAAGAGATTTGTATCTGAACATAAATAAACAAAAGCTGTCCCTAGGGAACATGGAAAATGTTTTTCTCTAGAGAAGCAGTTCCTTCACGTGCCCCAAGTCCCTGGGGCCGTGCTGCAGCTCCTGCAAAGGTCCACCCTGCAGCCAGTGTTAGGTGGAGGGAAAGCACATCTTGAGGCTGAAGGGAGGGAGTGCAAGGTACCAAGGGCTACTGCACCTCCTGAGGCACATGGTAGGAGGTGTCTGGGGCTGAGACAAGAAAGGGAGGCAGGAAATCCATCCCCCCCCCAGCAGCTGGAATCCCAGAGTGCTGCCCATCCTGCCCAGGCTGTCCCAAAGGATCAGGGCATGAGGGGAAGAACAAAGGGCAGCTAGAGGGATAGTCACACTAGGGTTTGGAGCTGGTGGACTGTCTTGGGCTGATAGGTGTGTATCCCCTATCACCTGCTCTATGCCCAGACATGATTCCTGTGCCTTTCTGTGTCTTTAAAATTGGGTGCAAGAGAAATCCAAGAGCGTCCAAGGACACAAGGAGAGGCGTGTAAACTGATGAAGTCATTCATCTTCACAAAGGTAAACAGCAAAGTATTTTTGAAGTCTAGCCTAAGAACCTCACCTGTACACAGATGTCTGATAATACCCTCTCCACCCTTAAACCTTTCCACCAGTCAACTTTAACTCTCCCTTTCTTTATCTTTAACTCACAACCTAGTTCTTTGCCTTTCATACTTGACAAATCTTGTTTGTCATGGTGTCTTTTCCCTCCTATCAGAACCTTTTCTTCTGCAGAGGACAACAAAACTGCTTTGGTCCACTACTCTCAGAATTCAGAGGTCATGTCAAGGAGAAGGGACCCATAAGATTCATCGAGTTCACCTCCCTGCTACTCGCAGGACAATTGTTTCTATGTCTGTTCCCCACCGAGGTTTAAATGATGCTATTCCCTGTTGTGTGTCCTGCAAGACACATAAGAAGGGATACGTGCTTTTCAGCTGGTGTGATTCCTCCCCAGGGACAATTACATCTCATAGAATCATAGATTATGCTGAAAGGAGGGCACTCATCAGGATCATCTAATCCAACTCCTGGCCCTGTGCAGGACACCCCCAGAATGTGCTTGAGAGCATTGTCCAAATGCTTCTTGAACTCTGCCAGGCTTGGTGCTGTGACCACTTCGCTGGGGAGCCTCTTCAGTGCCCAACCACCCTCTGGGGAAGAATTTTCCTGATATCCAACCTAAACCTTCCCCAACACAACTTCAGACCATTTCCTTGGGTCCTGTCGTTGGTCAGCACAGAGAAGAGATCAGTGCCTGCCCCTCTGCTTTCTCTTGTGAGGATATTGAAGACTGCAATGAGGTCTCCCCTCAGTCTCCTCCAGGCTGAACAAGCCAAGTGTCCTCAGCTGCTCCTCTTTTCAGCTGCATTCTGTATCCAAAGGAATTCAGAATGAAAAACTATGTAGGCATGAATAAGCCAAGTTTTACTGAATTAAATTTTATACTCGCTCTGAGGTAGTCTAGGCCAGAAGGTACTAAACACTTGAGGAACCTCTGTCAAACAAATTTAATGCAAATGTATGAGTTTATATCCTATCCTCTAATTAGAAACCTAATTACATCTACAGGCCATGGGTCACAATTTGTGTAATTTCCTTTCACAGTGAAGCATTCAGCATATTTGCAATAGATATTGTGCCTGAACCTTTCAAGTGAAAAAATGCTTTTCCAGCATATTCACTGAGAAGAAGGCAGGGCCATAAACAATATAATCATGCAACATCCAATAGCATCATTGCAGATGGGAAATAGGAGTTATTAAATAAGATTCAGAAATGGGTGACACAATTGCCAACAACTTGTTCTTGCAGGGAACATTCACAGCTGGTGTAACTGCAGGGATTCCTGCAGTGATACTGACGGAAATGACCTGGAAATGTATCCTTCCAGTATGATGGCCTTCACTTTTGAGGGGATATTTTGCTGTCCTTTTATGTACCTCATTACAGCCTATTTCATCTGACTTGTATCCTCCGTGTCATGGCATTATGGCACCATCAGCTCCTGAGATACTCATCATCTCAAAATGCTCATCGAAACTCTGCTTCTTTGTGAGAAGCAAACCGAATTGCCAGCAACGAGAACAAACTTGATAAGAGAAGCTGGCCTTTTGCTCCTCTCCTGCTGGTTATATTCTTATAGGTAATATGTCAGGAATAATTAGACAGTTTGGTTTATTTCGTATCAGCTTTTTTTTCCCCCAATAAAATAGAAATAGAAAGCAGTCTGTAAGAAACGGACATTTCAGACAGAACCATTTCAGCAAGATGTATGAAGCAGAGAGGTCTTTTACAATGCCAAAAGCAGTTTTAAATGTAAACATTGTTTACATTTGAATGTGAACACTCACAGAAATGAAATATGAGAAAGGTGTGATTTGGCTCCTGTGGAACTCCTCAGTTTTCTGTGACTGGCATTTCTCCCTGGGGTAATTTATAAACTAATATTCCCTGTTGCAAGAACATTGGCAGGCTTGCAGAGAGAATAGCTCCAATTTTCACTCTAACATGTCTGGCTCGCATCCAGAAATTGTAGAAAGAATTTGACACAAAAGTGAGAAAAAAGGGAAATTCTTATACATACAGCATTAATGACACTATTAAAAAAATATAAAATAAAAAGGCATGTTGTGAGCAAACGTATACCAAGACACTACACAGAAAAATAAAGGTTCAGGATATGGATGAGCGAGGTGGAATTTTTTTTTATTACAAGCAAATATAATTTATAAATTGTACAAAAAATATAACGAAAACTACATAAATAAGAACGCCTTGCTAGCCCACAACACCAAGTGGACACTGGAAGCTGCACAGATTCCCTTGTTAAGTGCTGGAATTTTTTGATCTAGGTCAAAGGTTCCACGAGCTACATGAATCAACAGATGTAGTAGGTTTGAAGATGTACGCTGAACCTCTTTGGAACTTCTTAAAATAGAGCGACTGCTGAAACAAGATACAGTAGCGTTGCCGGCTGCCTAGACACCGTTCTATTTTAATAAGTGTCATGGATGCTTTGGGGCATATCAAAAATAAATGGCAGTAAGTAGGTAGGAAGCCAAGCGTCTGTGACTTCCAGCAGAATTGCAATGCAAATAAACTCCAGTGAAGTCTTTCACAACCTCTCCAGGGTTATCTCTACACCATTGTTTCCAGTCAACAATTTATAAACTTGGATTTGCTGATTATCCTTGTCGGGACAATAGACTGCAGCTGCTAATGCTTTATATAATGTCAGACTTTGACAAGTGATTAACAGACTAAACTAACTAATTTCACCTTTACGAAGGTACTGCAGTGAGTGTCCTTTAAAAGCTTTGATTTTCTTCTATCGGTTTTTACCTCTGTGCAGTTCCACTGAATTCAAAGAAGATGAATACCATTTATTCTGGAATACGTGAGAAAAGCAAATTAGGACCAAGGGATTTAAAACACAGGCAAAAAGAGCCTTCCAAAATCCTAAGTAAGTTGGGTTTCAAAACAAATCCTCATGAATGAGGGGAAACATCATAGTATATCAGGCATTGTCCCCATCTTCTGCCCTTCCACACTCCCGTTCTATTGTCTTACCTATTTTTTTTTTTTTCAAAAATAATTGAATATTTCAAATAACAAAAATATATTTAGGCATTTATATTCAAAGACTAGACTTGTTTGACAAATTGTATGAAAAATTAGCTTTTTCCTATTATTTTAACTCCATCAATTTTTTTTTTTTAATTCTCAAATTGTCTATATAATGGAAAATTGATAAATAATTTATACATTATTACAGCAGCCACATGAAACTCTTAATGTATGTACAAGTACATGTGAAACAGATTTTGGAAAGGCATACTCGATAGAAAACCTTTAGATAACAGGGAGATGCAATAAGAATATTCAAACCCCCTTGCGGGTTCACATTAACATCGATTCGTTTTTATTCAGGAGATTGTGAATTGGTGACACCCCAGAGGAGAGGTAAACACGTGGACAGAACTTCTGTGTGGAACGTTTTGTTTCCAGCTCTGTACATGAAAGGCATTTCTGAGAAGAAAGTTGCTGCAGTCACAGCCTAGCAAAGCAAACTTACTAATTAACTGCAGGCTGCACCACTTGCACTTAGCTACGTGCCCAGGCTGACAACACCGCCTTCAGTGCCGGTTTGCAAACAAATTTAAATATTCAGCGCACAGCTTCTGGGAAAAAGGCCATCTTTCTTCATGCTGTAGCTTTGGGATGTAACATTTATTAGTGACTTATGCTTATTTCCACTGGCTTTGTGATGCCAGGAGAGTTAGCAGCAGGCTGAATCCTCTAGGTGTATACACCCAGTAAGAATGGGGAAGGGAGCAGAGGGATGAGGGATGGAGCAGAGGGAGGAATGTGGAGATACCTGTGCAGTGCTGGTTGGCAGTATGGCTGTCTGGAAAAACAAAATCTCCTTTGTGGCAAACGCAGAGGTTTAAAATCTGTTTACACTCTGTGTCAGAATGTAAATGACTTCTATTGAAAAAGTTCACCAAAAGTAAGTTAAAGCAAAGACTATCCCCACCAAGTGTCTGATAACCACCCCCAATATCTTTTGATCTTCTCTGCATCTCTTTCTGCCAGTTGGCCATTCTTTTTCTGCCAGGCTCAAAACTTTGATTCTCTGCTGAGTGAACTCCCCTTCCCTTATCCTTTTCTCCTACCTTCCTGGAAAAAATGATGACTTTTCTTTTTTTCTTGGTCCCTCAGCCTGAGGAATAGGTGCACTTAATTTGAGAAGGAAATGTTGAAAGCTTTTGTTGGACGGTTTATTGCGAACTCTTGGAGATGACTAGTGTTAGCTTTACGCTGCATCAAGTGTTCATGAACAAAAGTACTCTTCTTCAGGCCAATAATGTATTTCTTCCCCTCTTAAAACACTGCTCCTTAAAAAGTTTCCTGCTCAACTTGTAAAAACCTTAGAATGGCGACTTCAACCTGATAGGGAAGCATCAAATACTTATATGTGATAGCAAAA
>VZTA01018441.1:283433-323862 GCA_013398855.1 Mohoua ochrocephala | reverse complement strand
AATAAACCCAGGTTAGAATATATACTTCTAGAGAAATCTGACCTTATTACTGGATGAATAGTGTTCATCCCCACTTGGGATTGCCATAGTTTAAATCTCTGGACAGTGAACAGAAATAATTTACAGACTCACAGCCTCCTTGCTAGTTAAGAACAAGTTTTCAGAGATTTTCCCAAGGCTGACCTAAAGTAATCAATTTGCAGCTCCTACTTCATAATATTACTTGTGATTCCTCTAATGCATGTGCCCTCTCCTGCAAGCGTACTCCAGCTGGTTTATACTCACCATGACTAAATTCATGCTTTATAATAAAATTTGTGAGGGAGTGTGCTGTGGTGTTACAATGTACTTGAAGTGATAAATGAAGTGATCCTGACAGTTTATAAGCTGCAAGATGATAGGTTGTGTGTCTATAAATGTTAGGTATCATTATATGCTCTCCTAGGCCATGGAGACCTTTCCTGCTCTTTAGTGTCTAATATAATTTGACTCCTAATTTCCTCTGCAGAAGGGACTAGGCTGGAACCAACTCCTGCCTCTACCTCTAACACCTCTTGAAAGCATTTGATGCATGAGTTAATTTATTCCATATCATAATTAATCATTTTCTCTCTCACTGTAAATATGTACAATGTCATTTACATTGCATGTGTTCATTTTACCATCAGTATAGTAAGTGGCATTTCCTGTAATTAAGTAGAAATATTACATTAAACAGTTAAGATGCCTATTATAACAGAAGTGAGAAGTGAAACAGAGCCGATTTGCTATGAACATGCCAGTGCCTACCAAGAAGATGTTAAGTTCTCCAATCCACACTTGAATCTGCACGACGAAGCAAAGAAATGCACTAATTGGCATTGCTGACAGTGTGGGAGTTTTGGGTGCTCACCTTGAATCAGCTTGAAAAAAACCAAGATGATTTTGAGGATAGGATTGTCAGCAAAAGTCATTATTGTCAGACCACACTGCTATTTATGCTATCCATGCACCTACAGCACAGGTTCATGATGCTGCTTCTGCTCTGTCATGGTCATTATGGACTTCGTCAAGAGCACCATCCTTCTACATTCTCTTTAGAGTGATGGTAATCAAGATGAAAGGTAGCCAAAAATGGCAGGAACCCCTCTAAGAAGATCCTTGATTTGAAAGTACGATAAAAATTTTCATCTTAATAAAAGAATATTAAAAGCAATAAAATGGGTGAAAGAACAGAATCATATTTGATGATAAGCTGAATTTGATGCTGAAAAATGCTGCCATGAAAATGTCTACTCATCAAGCAGGGTTAGTCCAGTTAATTAAAAAAACCCCAAACAAAACAACCAACCAACCAGACAAAAAAAAAAAAAATTCCAGTGGGTCTTCTATCTCGTTTTTCCTTTTAATACACACTGAAGAAATCTCTCAAGGGACAGTCTATTGTACTAGTAATATACCACACAAAGCTACCAAGAGAAAGCATATTGAATGGCCAATCTATCCCTCTTAAAGAATATTAGACAGATACACAGAAGAACTGAAATGATCACGTTAGGTTAGATCTACAGAAGAAAAGACTGTGGCTCTATCCAAGCATTAATGCTGGGTTTGAGACTGGTTGTCACCCGATAACTGAGAAGATGGTAGAAGACCCTTCCAACAAACATGTGGATATAACTTGTCCCTTCTGTCAGGTATCAGCTGATTGTGTCTGGCAGCACTTGTGTCACTGAGCCCTGGAGCACAAGATTTGATGGCCATTTCAATGAGTTTAATTGCATTGCTTGTCTAACTCCAGGTACCACTGTCAGCTGTGGGATTATTCAGTCTCACTAGGAATCTTCATTGGCCTCACGCCCTCTGAGAATGAACTCTATTACCTAATTACACACTGTAGAAAAAAAAGTGTTTCCTCATAAAGATTTCCAACTTGCACTGTCTTTTTTCTTGTATAATACTGTTTATCAGAGAAAAGGGACATTCTCATTCTTCCATTTCACGTACTTTTGATATGTTTGCTCAATTCCTCTCCTTTCTAAATCAAATCATTTCATCTTTTGAAACTCTCCTCCTTAAAGTTCTTTTTGTTCACTGCCATTATCTTTCTCTGATCACACTAATACATGATGTGCAAATGCAAGACTTCATACTGCAAGATCCTTAACACTGCCTGTCACTCATCAGATACTTAATTTAAAGCATACAAATATTCCCTCTGCTCTCAGTGGGACTTTTTGTGTAATTTAATAAATGTTGAAGACATTGCTGCTGGATGTTGCCAAATACATGTTTGTGCCTACAACCAAAAAACCACATGCAGTTTTATTAGTCACCCTGGAAGGACAATCTATGTAGCTATTGATTTCAGCAGTATATTTATATGCTTAAAAACAGGCCCACAGTTAAGCTTTTGCTTCTCCAGATTAATGCCAATCTGCATGTGTTTGCTCTCAGAAGACCACACACTTGCTACTATCTGAACACACTATGACAACAATCTGCAGGGAAACAAAAAAGAGATACTGGGGGAAAAATGAAATGAAAAAAAAAAAAAGTGAAAAGAAAACTGAATTATGAAACCAAATTATGGCTAAGCACAATGACAATAAATACTTTTAGCCACGGGCAATAAAATATTGCATCATTAATAAAGCTAAGTGGAGAAAAATTTTGCTTGTCACTTTCATTTATAACTTAAATTTTATACTTTAGCCTTACATGTTAGCTCAGCGCATTACACATCTCTCAGGCAATTCCCCTCTGGCCCCAGCAATCATGAGTTACTGTGGTTTCAGAAAGTGGTGAACTGGGTAAATGGGAACTGATTTTAAAGGATGAAATAATGGCCTAATTCAAGACTGTAGCAGTTTTAAAGGAAAGACAGTTGAGACAGGGAAACAGGAATGAATTGATGACATGGAGGTTAAAACTCCAGGTTCTCACGGATGTGAGAGACCAGCCTGAGAGAACTTTTGGAGCATTCCTAGCTGGGTTGTGAGATTAACCATTCATGGGTTTGCACAGGCTGTCAGTAATAGATACAAATAGCGCTGCTCTTGTCCTTTCCAGTGATCCAAACACCAAGTCCATTCCAGGTCCTAGCTCATAGAGGTCATTCAAGAGACTGACCAAATTCTGAGAAAAGCCTGAAGAATTAAGTTAAAAGAGCTCTTCATTCTACCACTTGGCTCCAAGAAAAGCCAGGAAGAAACAGTGGCAAATTATCTGTTAGTTGCAGTGTAAGGGGCAGGTGCATCGGTGGTGTTTGTGAAGAAGCACCTTTGTTACATGTTTGCCTTTCTTCAACAGATTAAAATGGGAATAACTCCATTTATGGCCCTAAACAAGTTACGGCTGTTTGGGGTCTTGTCCTGCATATTTGTGGTATATCTCTAATTCAGGCATCAAGGCTGGGGAGACTTACTGGGTAGGAATACAGCATAGCAAGTTCTTCCCATATGAACTGAAGTTTTGAGAAACAGGAAAGCTGAAGATAAAAACTCCTGGCATTACCAGCTTCACAAGGAAGCAAAAAACTCACCTGCAATCTCAAGGGAAACAGGTGTCAAGGGATGTAAAAAAGGACTTATAGGCTAAATGTTAATTCCCTTGAAATCTCCCTTCTACCACTAGAGAAAGTAATCATTACTGCCAGCTCCCGTCCTTTCAGCTATTTAAAGGATATGGTGTGTCAGCTAAAGCCAGGCATTACTTTTGGTTTTACTGTATGAGTGAGAGAGCAGCGAGATAGATATTTCATTATTTTACTGCACTTATTTTCTTGTTCTATGCTTTTATGTGAGGGCATCTTATGGACACCCCGTTGTAAACTGCAGAGTCGTTTATGGTTTATTCCTCTAATATGTTTCATACTGAAGTTGAAAACTCTGTTGTGGTAGACAAAATTCAATCTAAGAAAGTGAGCAGCCTAGAAATAAAAGAGAAAGAAAAGTATAGCAGGAAAAAAAATCACATCAGCTCAACCTGAACACATGGGTAAAGATTTTGAGGATTTACTATCCAAGGAAGTAAATGGAAATGTTGCTCATGACCTTGGGTTCGGTCCTGGCATCCCAAAAAATCTCTTCCATTTATCCAGTAGCAAAAGGACCTTCAAAAAACTGTTCCAAAGAAAAGACTGTGCAAGAATCTTTGGAATTCACAAATCCATTGATTAAATTAGTGCTATTAACAGTATTTCTCTATTTGACATTTTTGTGCATACATATGTACATTAAACAGCAACCGTAACTGTTTCCAGATTCCTATTGATTCCCAGTATCACTACTACTATTGGATTCAACCACCTTCATTTAAGCTCTGATTAAAACACATGAGGGTTCCTTGGATCAGGAAAGACTGGCACTGGCAGGCTGGAGATCAAAAGGAAAGATTTATTATAAAGATAAACAAATGCTCTTCTCACCAGTATCCTCTGAACATGGCCACAATATAAGAATTTTGTGTTGTGTCTTGTGTTCAGAATTACTGCTTGCTACATCGATTAATTCAGTTCATTTTTGCAGTTAAACTTTTTTCTGTAAACAGAATTAGAAAGTGTTTCTTATAACCTTATATAGAATATATCTGTTCCTTGCCTCTTACATGCCATAAGTGGCATTTTAATGCACTGCCAGGCTGTAAGGAATTCATGCATCACATTATGTAACTATATACTGTGGTTCATTCTTCTACTGCAAAATGTGTACATATTTAATATTAAGCCTATTATTAAATCTTTTAAATAAATATTTACATGTACTTCTATATTTTATCTAGGGGCAGCTAAATCTCAATTTTATAGATAGATATCTGATTACAAGAAAACTGTATAATTCAGTTACTACCATGTGCTTTCCCACAGGGTTTAATGGGGGATTACCATTGACTTCAATGTATGTGTATCAAACCATTAGGAAGGTGCATGAAAATTAGATATCTGAGTCGCTTAAATCTGAATTTGATTGCATTTGAATTTCTTTAAACAAAACTTTCCCATTGAAGCCATGATTTGGAACACATTTATATACCAACACATGCACTGGTAGATTTCGTGTAATTAAAACCGGTTTGCATAGAAATGTTGTGATCTATATGTTTAAGCACTGCTAATGGGGCCCAGTTTTAGTTAATCTATTGAATAATTTGTCAGATACAAAAGCTGCCTTCTGACTCTGCATTTTATTGATTCCTACTGAATTCCTAGAGAACTACAATTCCACACTCCGAAAATTAGTCCCTATATTTTTCTTGTTATTACTTGGGATCAGTTACAATTATTTTTGGTTTGTCCATACTGAAGAAATAGGTCTGAGCTACACAGGGTGACTGATCTCAAAAATGGATGCTCCAGACCTCCTGCAGTCCTTTAATCCTCTTGATATAATGCACTGTGATAGAAACTAGCACTTTTTTTATAGCATTACTGTACCAGAAAGAAACTCAGTGGATGTCTCACTCATGAATGAATGGCTGAGATGTTCTTTTTCACAGTAACTGATTTATGGATCAAGCTGTCACTGTTGAGCTGCGGTGATATTCCTGTGTTTACTTTCAACAAACACATTCCGGAATAATTTTTGCTATAATTATAGACAGGTAGCTGAAGGCAAAAAATGAAATAAAATAATAACAAGGATGGGAAAACAAACCAAAACCAAACCAACAAACAAACAAAAATAAAAACGAACAACAACAACAAAAAAGCAAACTGGGGGAAAGGAAAGAAAAAGAATAATTTTCTATGAAGATTATCTACTAAATAATCCCAACAGAATATTGTCATGGTGTTGAGCCCAGTCAATGTATGTGTAACTTTTCACATGAAAAAGTTCTTTTGAAAACTGAGCAAAGTAACTAGTTTTCAAACTCTTTGAGATGTCTCACATATTACACTCATTTAATATCTGGTCCAGTGAGAACCCAATTTCATCTGGATTTTCCAAGGGCAATAAAATCTCTTAGTTCACTTTATCTTATTTTCAGTGTATTTTTCTCTGCATGTCAGCTTTTTAATTGTTTATAATTTCATTATTTCAGCTCATATTTTCTGTTCTCCAAATGTTTTTTTTTCTTATGAGTCCCTAATTCAGTATTCTTCTGCCAGCAGATACCTGCTTATCATCTCACATAACACAGAGGTCTCAAAAAGCTTTCCTGTGATGGAGCATTATCTGCATCATGACTTACATAATTCTCATCAGATTTCTCTTCACCATCCCAGCATTCACATAAGCATTTCACTCCAGCTGTACAAAGTACGTACTGTCCTTTCTTACTCACTGGCTATCAAACTGAAACAGCCAAATGGCTTAATCCTGAGCCTATAAAATTTGCAAATTATTATCATATAATATCCCTGCAGATTGATGTCATCACCTCTGTGATTTGCATGCACTTTTCTGTGGATTACTCATTAGACTTCTACAACTCAGGATGCAGAGTCCAGTTTCCCAGGCTTAATGGAGTCAATAGATACCCAGGAAATACAATCCTAGGAGAGTGGGGGCATAGGATGCCACATCTCTTTCCCTCAAGTAAACATCTAAAATATATTAGTTGGTACACACTAACAATGCCTCTGCCTCCCCATTAACCACAAAGGGAACTCGCCCACCCACCCAGCTGCAGACATTTATACTGTGGACTTCTGAATTATGTGAAGCGTATTCCCTCTTGATGACCACATCCTTGTTTCTGTCAGAAGTTTTCAGCAATGAAAAGAGTTAATATCACAAAGCAAATTATAAATTATAAAACTCCCCACCTGACACTTTAGTTTGGGAAAAAAAAACTTCCCAGGAAAGTGGTGGAAAGCTATTTGTAACATCAGATGCAAACATACGGGAAATGTTTCTGTGATTAAAAATATTTATCAATGATAGAACTTCCCATGAAGCAGTTTCTTGTTACTGTCTAAACAAAAATGAGCAAACTAGTCCAAACGCACAAATCTACTATAAATAAGAATGTTCCAAGTTTCTACTCCATATCCTTTTATCACCATAAGACTGTTATGCTGACATAGCAACTGGAATGAAATAAAGAAACAAAATAACAGAAACTGAGACTACTGTACTGAAGACTGGCTCTATTTTTTTCTATTTATTTGAGAGGGAATCTTTTATTTAATTGGTAATAATTACCTTTAATTGTCAGATGTAATGAGTATTTTCTATTGCTGGTGTCCCTTGAGGCAATTAAATATAAACACTATTAGAATGAATCCTCTGTCTTTCAGGAATCTTCTGTGAAAAAAAATCATTGGCTTTAATAAGCATACAGTGATTTTTGTGGTTGAACGCCCTTCAGATTTCTCAGGCCACCTCTCTGCTTTGGATCCTAAAAGAAAAAAAGGTCTTAAATCAGGCAAAATGCTAAATGAAGAAACCAATGTAGAGAATGTCTTTAGCTTTAAAGCACATATTTTTTTTAAAAAAATGAAATTATTTCCCTGCCCAAAATAAAAGGAAATGTGAATAAACATTTGCTTCATGTCTTTTCTTGGAAAAGTTCATTCCCATGCCCAAAACAGTACAAACAGTGGTGGTCATCTCACTACAGTGAAAATAGTTAAGCAATATGCAGAAGTAATATGATCTTATTTATAGTAGTACTGAGATAGTAATCATTCCAGTCGTCCAGTAATATTCCAGGAGTACTTATTCCTGACAAACTTTTAATTCAAGCTGGAGTTAAAGCAACTTGCAGCAGTGCTTTTTCCTTTGTGCAGTTTAACATGCATTCAACTACTCCAGCTGAAAAAGTTGTGATTGAAGTTTCTTTTGTCTTTGGGGCTTGAAAACCAGGCAGCATTATCTCAGCGATGGATTTGATACACTCTTCTGATGCTGCAGTAGGAACTAATCAGGTTGTTCAGTTCTGTAGTGAGAAAACCATGTAAGGGTCATCTGTGTGCAATCAAAATAAACAAGGAGTGAGTTGTCATGCTGAAATTACCTTCCTTGGAGAGGATAAAAACATGTGTTAAGAGATCAGTAGAACAACATCTTTTAGACACTACTACAATCTCCTTTGAAAAAGTTGTAGTGATGGAGCAGCTGAGAGATGTCTCAGGAAGGTAAAAAAATCTTACAGATACAAGGAAGGTGAAATGTAAAACAAAGCAAGAGAAGAGAAGCAATTACTGAAACCACAGTGAGAACCACAAAAAAAAAAACCCTTAATGTCTACCCAAAAGAATTTATTCTCAGTAAGTTTTTGACCTCACCTGAGGGTTTGTCTTTGTATGTAAGAATCTGTTCTTACATAGAATAACAGCAATTACATGGGTAATCCGAAGAGGAAAATCCTAGGAGATAATTTTCTGTTACAGGTATTAAAGGACTAAGCACCTTAACTCAGTGGGTATTGTCAATGTTCCTGTGCAGCAGAATGGCACATCCTTAACAAATATTATGGTTGCTATCTGTTTCCCTTTCTCAGCACTCATCTTTGCTGCTTGGACCTTCATTAATTAATAATGGATAGCCTAAAAACCACAGCAGTCTCGCTAACAAAGACAAGATGGTCCAAGCAAGATGGAAACCAAAATATTCACATGGTAGAGATGATAGGTCTGGTTTCATTTCTCTGTGGGCCAAGGCACGCAAACTTGCACACTCTGAGCTAGTCCCCTAAGTGCAAGCACAGCTGTGGCATGCTCAAAAGCAGCATACTACGGCACTATGCCTAAGCAAACCTCTGTCGGGAGCAGAAAGGAAGAAGATAAATAATTTATGACAACACCAGGAGTCCTTCATCTGACCAAACCGTGTAAAAAAGTATTACTGAAAGTAAGAATGTCTTTTACTAGATACATGCAAAGTGCTACTGAACCTCTCCAAAATAAAGACAGAGATCTCTAATGACACCTATTGTGTTTTATTCCCTTCAATTTAAATAATAACCAGGAGCCTCTTACCAAAAAGCTTGACCACCCTGATGCACCATTAGCAACAGAAATAAATCACAGCAACATTAAACATCTCATCAAGACCTCAGCCAACCTACGGAATTACTTTTCTATCCTTTCATCCCCTAGAAAGCTTCCACTCAGGTTCTGCCCACCCAATTTCCTTAGCCATTCTTGAGAGTCCCTGAGGAACTGTAATGGAGCCATGGAGGACTGAAGGCATTGACAGAAACCTGGTAGAGTCTGTTAAAGGTTCTTGTCAACGCAGACACGTGAAGCAGCACAGAGCTATGTGGTTTTTGGGCAGGTCAGATAAGGGAGCAATAATAGACTTTGCAGCTGTGTAAAGCAAGTACTGTCTTGTACTTAGACTTTCTCTGGATAAAGGGAAGTCCTGCCCATTACATGATTTGCTGTTTCCCTCTCAATGCCTTTCTTAAGAGCACCAGGCAAAAAAATACCACCTCTGAATCACAATATTGGACGAATAGATTACTTCCCTCCTGGAGCATCAGGGCAGAAAACACAGAACTATGAGTCTTCTCCAGTTCTTCTTCCAGTGCATGGCTGAGGTCTCTCACCACTGGCACAAAGTCCACAGAGCCTTTGCTCTATGGTAGCAAAGGTACTTGCTGTGAAGTACGCAAGGCCACATCTCTGCCTCTGTGACTTTTGCACAGCCAGTGGATGAGTGCCAGCCAATAGACCTCTCTGGAGTACTCTGGCTGCTCATGCAGCTTCACTCTCACCCCACTGACACAATCTCAGAAGGATCTATAAATAACCAAAAGAATTCAGTCAGTGCTGAAATAAACACAAGGGGCCAGATTGTATTGGTGTTACTGAGACGAGGAATGTGTTTGGGCTGTTGGTGTTCATCTCACAACCAGATTGCAGCAATGTGCAGATGTCTGTAACACACTGACCTAGCACACCATGGAGATAGAAATCAGCCACTATGTCATCTGTCCTTACACTTGGCAAACAGCAAAACCAAAGATGTATTCCTTAGTACTTCCTGTTAACACTGCCTTCTGACCCAGTTTCCCTGAAAATGAGACGCAACATTTAATTGCCATGGCAACTTCCTCTTCTTACACTTGGATTCATCTACTCTGAAGACCATGCAGCTAAACCATCAGCTTGACCTTCAGTACTTTGGCCAGCAATATACTCTGCCTCCCTAGTTGTTCTTGCATCATTGTTTTGATAAAGAGGACCCAGAGACAGAATGGTTCCTGCAAAGCATCCCTGGATAAAATAAAAAAAAAAAAATTGCTTCACATCCCTGTGTTCAAACAATGCCTGCAGCCACAGAGGGGGTGACATTGCTGAGAACAATGGCATCTATTCAAATTTGTAAAGCAAGCATTTGATAGACATGCTGCCTCCTGCACAATAACTTCACTGAACGAGCTGTTAGCTTATCTAGCTTCTGCACTTTGAAGTATACAGTTTGAGAAAGTCAAGCACATACCAGCAGCCCCAGACTCGAGTTTATTAGCTTGAGAAATGTTTTCAGTTTCACACTGAAAAGAACCAAAAATGTGACAGCTCATTTTATTTGCTCAGCTTTTGCTGATTGACAGAAGTGAGAGTGAGCACTAATTCACTATGCAGTTATGAGGGCACCAGCAGAGAGTGATGAATTTCTAAGAATCATCTTTCTTAGACCATGTTACATAATCTTACTCTTTGCTGTATTCACAGTTGACATCCTACAACACTTAATCCTATGGAGGGTGTCACCTAACACGGATTCATTGAGCACATTTGTCAAAGAGATCTGTGCACGAGGTGCTTGTCTCTCTATACTTAGGCCTGGAGATGATGTTGATGCCACCAGAAATTATTTTATCAAGTAAAGCTGTCATTCGGATATTACTGGCTCTGGAATATTTCCAGCTAGACAGGACAATTCACCAAAAAAAAGGAGAGTAAACAAGTAAATACTCTATTAAAAAATGTTTCCAAATTACCCAGAAGCTACTACCTTATCTTAAGTAGGGAAAAGAGGGAATGACCGCAGAAGACAGACCTTAGCTGATCCTGACCTGGGAAGGAAGATGGTTTTTTGATAACACACTGTGTCAAAACCAGCACAAACACATAGACTGTAGCCTCCACTTCAGCTAAAAAGAGAGTTACAATATTTAACAAAATATAAATGATGGGATTCAATAGCATTGCCAGATCACACTAATTTTGTTTTTTAAACTTGAAGTAGTTTGCAATGTTTGCTAATTTTTGAACTTTGTGGAGCCTGCTTTTTTAATAGAGCTGTAGTTCAATTCCTTACAAGACTTCAATGCTGTTTTTTAAAAAAAGCCATGACTGCCAACATCATAGAAGTATTCATACTGAAAGAGAGAAATTATGTCTGTTAAGATCATCAGGAGCACTTAAAAGGATTTACAAACACAACAAAGGAGTTTACAAACTGTACACAAAATGTTGCTGTTGGATTTGCAGAGATTCCAAACCAATTTCCATCATGTGAACACCACAGGTTAAGAAGAATACAAAGGTAGAAAGATATATCCTGTCCCTTACTCCTTAGAGCTTTTCTTAAGTATTTCTTAAAAATCTCATTCCTTATCAGCTATGGAAGATTAATTTGTAGTATTTTAGAAAATACAATCGAAAACAGTCACGACTGTATTTTGACACAGATACTGTTTGCAATGCACCATTTAACAAAAGTCTCGTATTCAATATGAAGTGGTAATTTGAGTTGATTTTAATATTTCTTCTATTTGGCATGGAAAAAGAAAGGAATATCTTTATTTTAACTACAGCAGTGGAGCAAACACTCTTATTTTGTGATGAAAATACAGGTGTACCAGTGATCTCAGATGATTAGGGCTATGCGCAGGCATCCTCAAGTCTGCAAGTGGAAGAGAAAATTTGGAAATGCCTTGTATTGTTTCATGCAATGACAATGACATAGATTTTCAAAGGTTTGATGTTTTTTCCCCGCTCAGAACAGGCCAAATGTCAATTTACCACGTACCATTTGTGATTATTTCAAAGTATTCTGATTATTCCAGATTATTGGTTAAATGAGAATTGCATGTGCACCAGGCAACTTCCAGCTGTCCAGTATTAGTCCAGTAATGAAAGTGCATTACTGAGCCAAGCAGAAATCCACTTATGTCCATTGACAAATTTTCATTGATAACAAGAGGTCTGCAGCTAAAAATATTTTATTGAAGAGAAAAATAAGTTCTGCTGTGGGCTAACCAAAAGTTCTTGCCACAGTGCGACGAGAGCTAAGCATCACTATAACACCAGGAGGTGCTTACTAGAATGGACACAGTCAATACCTAACCTTGGATAAATCTTTAAAACATCACATGAACTGCTTCTTTAGTTTCAGTAAATAGATGGAAAGGAATTACTTTAGGTAACTCTACAGCCAGATCATTAAAATCGAATCTGCTATCATAAATGTACTAAAAGAGTAAGTGACAGCTTTGAATAATATCAATGTTATTTTTCTTGAGCACATTACAAGGAGCTTTCAGCATACTTGCAGATGTGTAAGTGAACGTTACCTACACAGAAAAAGTCAAGAACGAACCAAACTACAGGGGTTTATAACCATTCCATGGCTGATGATATCACTACGGAGCATCTCACCAAGCAAATCAGTTAAGCAGGAAATCAAGAATGTTTCAGCTTAAACAATCCTTCAGCAAGGGCTGTCCTGCTCAGAAGTTCTGTTTAATGAACTTGTAAACTGCACTATAAAGTTAAAGGAAAATCTGACTGCTCATTTTCCATGTTTATACCTTCTTTAGGAAACATCTGCTCGCCATTCTGCTGCTTCTGCTTCCCCTCCCCCACACACTTTCTTTTCCCTGCTTCTATTATTTCTTACATTCAGGCAGTTCTTGTTTCAGGGGTTGAAGGTTTAGGCAATCTTTTAGTCTTTAAACCTGGCATTTCTGAGTTTCACTGAGGTCACCTAAGCAATGAAGGAACTAACAACTGTTTGCTGGATTGCAACTGGCAAAATGATTTTTTCCCCAGGGGGTAGAGTTGTGACCTGATTACATGGTGGGACCAGAAGGGAGCTCTTTTTGAAGGTTTTACCCTTCTTGCAGCTGTGCCAGCACATGTACACAATCCTGAGCTATTAGCCTGATGGAAAATGCAGTTTGAAAGCTCCATGCAAGTCTGACTGCTACAAAGCTGACATTTTATTAACAAGTGTTATATTTGTGAGTTGTGCAGCCCCAAATTTACTCTGGAATTTAAAAGGTCATTGCAGACACCAAATAAGGCTTTAAACCTTTAAGGCCTGCTGTGAAGGACAGCTGGCAGGGCACGCAGAACTCTGCCACGGGGTGATAAAAGAATGAAGGGAATATTTTAGCAGAGCTGTCAGTAATTAACACAAAATTGATTTACTTGAAAGATAGATATATTTGGAAATGGTAAATGCCCCAGAAAGAATGTTTGTCCATCACTTGTGCAAGCACTTGCTAAGTCGGAAACACACAAGTCGTGCCTTGGAAAGCATCGGAAGCAGCGAGGCCGAGGATCTCCAGACTGGGAGACATTACATTGTGGAATTGGACAGTTATTTCACACCAACTGCAGAAATTCTGCTGCTTACAATGGACCAATCCCCGATTTACACCTTTCAAAATGAGAGAAGAGAGGCATTTTCTGAGCATCATGCCCAACACTTGCACTTTTCTGCACCAATCTGCAGGTGCTGTATAACACCAGCACTTTGAAACAACAATACCAGGAACTTGAATCAGTGGATTATAAATATGAGGTACTAGAAAAAGCATCTCTCCTACATTTGGATCCAGGTACATGACATGACAGCACTGACAGTACAGCCTTGCACTTCCAGCAGGTTCAGGGGGTGTGCAGGATCTGAAGGGAGAAGCATAAAAAAGTTCCCACTGACTTTTTTCTCGAGTACATTTTTTCTTGGTTCTTTGCCCACAGAAAGTTTTAATATACCTGGTATTGTGATTTCTGTGGCTTTTTTTTCTTGTGTGAATGTAAAATAGAGCAGGGCTGAAGCTTTTTCTGCTACTACAGAATAGTCTCACAAGGTTCTTACCTAGTCAAATGGCACATGATAAAAGGCTGCTGAAAAAGTGAAGGAAATCCTGCACATATATTCTGCCCGGGACCTAGGGGGAGTATATGAGTATGAACAATTCTTATAATTTGAAGGTGCTTCTTTCAGGATTACCTTTACAAGGGACCACAGGGCATTCCTCTTGAAAGATCAAGATGGTCAACATTGAATCCAAGACGTCTCATGATGAATTAAATATATTTAAACTCTGCTGTAACGTAGACACAATTTATTGTGCATTCCTTCATGGAAGACCACATCCCATGCCAGCAAATCTTAAACTGTCTTTCCTGTGTGAGGCCACCAAGAACATCATGTGTGGCCCCTGCATTGAATCATATTCTAGGGAGAAGCATAAATACAATGCTTTAATAGGCACCAGCAGAATGCAGTGGCCACATCTCAATTAAATCTAGCTTCGAGAACATCCATCCCAGGCTATTGATGTACAGCACCAAACCCGCTCAGTAAAGCATCAAATTGCTGGGCAAGGGGGCCAGGCAGCAAGAGGCTGTCTGCCAGCCACATCATTCACACTTGCAAATTGCCAAAGCCTTGCAGGGGAGGGCAGACAATGGTTTTAAAGTGTCCTGATGTGCTGCCCAGCCGGTCTTCAGAGCAAGTGGAAAGCACACACACAGGTACTCCAGGAACGCATCTGAGACAGTGAAAGAGACATGGTGCTTATTAAGGTGCTGACTGAATGGATTCCACTGTGTTAACTGAGAATCCATCTGCTTTTTCCAGATGTTAAATAATTAACCTCATCTCAGCCTGACATAATGTATTCTTAATAAACACACTTTTTTTTTTCCTGAAGATTCCTGTGTAAGTTAACACAATTAACTCAGGCCCAAAAAATAGATGTGAGCCATTCCACATGGCACCACGCCTTGCTCCCACGGAAGGATGTATATGAGTGCTATATATTCACAAGCCCACCTCTCACAGTGAGGTTAGCATGGCAATTTTCGTGTCACTGGATTCAACTGAAACCCATTTGGCGCAAAAACCACTGCAAAGGGAGGTGAATCTAAAACACAGTAGCAGCACTTCAGATCTTGTACAACTCCAGGACTGCTCATTCTACAGTATAATTTAGTGAAGCTTTTGGATGCTCAGATGTCATCCAACAGAGAAAATCCACTGGAGTGTTGCAGAACTCTGGAGCTGCCCCTCCACTGGAAGCCATGGGAAAGAGAATGTCAAAAATTTCTATGACATCTTAAAACATACAGTAACAAAGAAATTTACCAGTAACAAAATCTAGACAATGTATCAACCTTTTAGGTCCCTGGAATAACACAGAGGGAACGTGAATGGAAACATGAGACTGACCTTTTGTCTGCTTTCCCCTTACAAATCTTAAATTCAAAACACATTCTATACAGTATAATAGGACCTCAGAAGGACTAATGTATAGCCTATAGGACCGAAAAGGGGAGCAAAGAAGTGGGCAGAGTCAGAATGGTTTTCTTTGTAATTGCCCACTGCAGCTGGAATGAAACATTCTACTTAAATTATACTTTATTCTGTGGGGGGTTTTTTTAGCCTCAAAAGTGCAGAGAAACTGCCAAAATGAAACATTCAGACTCCACTCAGTGTTAAATGACTGAAGATGATGTGCTTCCATGTAGTACAGTATCTCATTAAATCAGGGTCTAATCAAGCTGTAAATGAAACATGTCAAGGCATTGGCTGGCCAAACTGTCTCATTAGTGTCCGACCTCCGCTTGCAGGAAAGCTCCATAAAGACTGACTTTCAAAGTGGGAATACTTTTGTTTCATGAGGATTATGGAGGTGAACAGTGTGTAGTCGTGCTAGAGGGCTACTTCAGTGTGCTCAGGGAGGGTTTGAAGTTTAATTCTGCACAATGCACTGTTACTTCAGAGCCCTTTCAACTCAGATTAATTTAAGAGAAATTGAAAATACTAATGAATCTACATCTGAACCAAAAGGTAGAACCCATCTTTCCTATTGATCTGTGTTCTGCAGAACCAGTGTTTGATTCCAGTAGCCATCAACCCCTGACTCTGAACCTACAGATGTGATGTCAGCTCTGCTGCTTTGAGGGCCATAATCTGCCCTGTATTTGACAGTACATTTGGAACCAACATGGTGAAGCAATTGAACATAGTAAATCCATTTGTAACAACTCCACAGTTCTTCACAGCTTCATTTTATTTCTTCTGAAACACGTTCTTTTACCTCTTAGCAGTGCCAAAGCAAGAGGAGGATACATGAAGAACACAAAAATCTTTCCAGCATGCCTCTGTTTCAAGGGTGAGAAAAAAGATATGGACAAATTTGGCATGACTGAGAACAAATATAAACTCATTCCATATTTCTTTGCAAATGAACCTTGATAGAAATCTTCAGCACCTTCCATCTCTTGGCCACTGTCTCTGAATGATAGAACTCCCACTAAGATCTTTTACAAAAATTGAATCAGGAGATGCAAGAAAATTCTAGTGCAGACAGAGCAAAAATCTGACATCCAGCATCTTGGAAAGGAGGGCAAGGTTGAGAAGTAAAGCCAAAAAATTCTTATAAATATTATCATGAGAGCTTTAAATGTTGAGATAAGTAGGCATGTCATCAATCCTTAGCATCTCCTCCGAAAACCCACAAAGAATAGTATAATAAATGCTGATAATAAATTATATTAATAAAAGAAAAAAGTGTAAGACTCTCACTGAGCATTTTGGAGAGCTGCAGGACTGAAATGACCCTTTTGTAATGTTGGAAAGTTTCCTAAAAAGAAATGTGTAAGTCTCATAGGCAGAGAGCTTAACTCCCAGCATTACAGAAGTCAGTGGGAGTTCTGCCACTGACTTAACAGATCATATTTTTCTCAGTGACTGGAAGGGAGGAAAGCATGTAACAGAGTTTGCATTTGGAAGAAATGAAAGGAGTGTTGAATTTGCTGGAAGATGTCCTGGAAGAGTAAGGTTGCAAACATGAAGCATATGTGTAATTTGAATCAAAGTGGCTCCTCACGTGCATAAAGCTGAGCCCAGCACCAAGTGCTCCTGGAATTGGGATATTGAATGTTCTTCAAGAGAGGTCATGTGTGTATGTCTCCTCAGAGGACACCCCATAACCACATCTGTCACTTCTTAGATTTCATTAAGAGACAGCTATTACATTCATCTTGGTATCAATAATAAGCCATAAGAGAATCTTTTTCTTTTTTCCTTTCAACTTTTTGGGCTCTTTCTCTTCATTAAACTTCTCTACTTTCCCCTCTGGAAATTAGAATTTTTACATTAAGAATGAGGATTCAATAACTATTATGGTAAGTTAGGTTAATGCACAGAAATTCTTTTTACATCATGGTCTGTGGCAAAAAATTGTAAAATTTTTCTATCACTTAACTCTTTGATTTAGTGGTACCACTACCTTGTGAAGCACCTGGTTTTATTTTAAAATGTGTTGAAGCTTCTTCACTCAAAATTACAAAACTTCAGAACAAGTATTCCTAGAGTACAACTAAATTAATTCTTTCTGTAGTACCTTTTCAAGACAGATCATATTAAAAAAAAATTAAAAGAGGATGAAGTGTACAGTGGAGATTGTCCTGGGCTAGTTCTAAAAACTGAAACAATCACACAAAATAACAGAACACTAAAAAATGAAAAACAGGTAATAGATCATATTTTTCTATTTCCAGACCTAGTTTATGCTAGTTTAAAAAAAAAAAAAAGTCGCAAGTAACAAAGTCTCCTGAACTTCCAAGAGCAATTATCTAAATATAATGCAATATTAATTATACATTTCAGTCTTGGAAAATGGGAGAAGTCAATCAAAGCAAAGCAATTCTGTTGCAGTCACTGAAGTATGTGCCTGACTCTAAGTAGAAGATCCGGGGTCCAGTGTGTGTTTCAGGTCCATGGGCTTAGCTGCATGCCTGGGACCTAAATTTCAGCAAGTACTGCCCATATGCCTGTCATAAATATTGCTTTGGTTCTGCTACTGTGAATCAGAACAGCTGCAGGTTTTCAGAATAGCACGGGAGATGTGGTGAACACACACAGAAAAACGTGCGTTTCCCCCCATTTCAGGCAACAAAGATTCCCTTATAAATGTCCAATGCTGTATCAGCAACAATATGTGCCAGCCAAGACTATTGCTTTTTTATCACAGCTGCACTTTTATCATGTTTGAACACTGCCTCTCCTCATCACAGCACTTCTCCTGCTGTTTACCCCTTTGCCCTATCTTCGCATTCTCTCCGTGTAAGTATAATAAATGTGTAATGCGAGTGGTATTTCAGCCAGCGAAACCAGCAATCACTCCCTGGTGCTGGCATTTCACCTTTGACTCAGCGCCCTGGAATCCTGCCAGATCCCAAGCTACCCACGTTCCCAGGCTGCCGCCCCCGGCTGCAGCCGAGCAGGGGACAGGTATCAGACGTGTCACCAGTGACATCACCGGTGACGCCGAGCACGCTGCTGGCTATTACTAAATGTTATTAGTTTCAGTGATGCTACAAATTGGACTACACTACTGTTGGCTAACAGTGAGAGTCTTCACCACGTTCTCTAACTTTTGCAAAAAGGGCTAAATCTTCCATTTGTCTGGTCTCCTCCCTCCCCCTGCCAAGTCATGTCACTGACAAAGTGACATGGGAGGCAGCATGTGACAATTGACATCCTATTCAGATGGTCTGAAGAGGGTCTTTATGCAAAGGAAAAAACCCGCAAAGTAAAATGTTCTGCAAGATTGTTTCAGACGTTCGGTTTATCTCTGTTTCATTGGAATGCTGTTTGCAGAAAAGGCTGAATCTACAAAGCTCCTCCAAGTGCTAGCCTTGCTAACTCCCGTGATTTTATCAGGAGTCTTGTGATACTTGTTGTCCTGCTAAAGCCTCACTGCAGCATGGAAAATATTAGAGAATCCAGTATTCCATGATTAAACAAAAACCAAAGTCAGGCTTCGCTTCTGGGAAGAAAACTCACAATACATGGACCCTACAGCTCAAAAAGCTAAATTCATTGATTTGTGTGGGAGAAGTTTGAGGCAATTTAAAAGATTTAAGCTTGCTACTGGCATTTTAGCACATACCCTGGGTTTGTGGCTCTAGTATATGTGATGGTCCTGCTTTAAGGGCATAAGACAGCAGCAGAACCCAGTTCCAGATATATTTAAAATTTCAGATGTCCCTAAAGCTGGGTTGGGCCCCAGTCCCAAGTGCTGTAAAGCTGTCTGTCACCAGAACAAGGAGGACAAAGCCCAGTCCAGCTCGCAGGCATGAAAAAGCTCAGCAATCGCTCACTTCCCCATGTGATAGGCAAGATGGGAGAAGGAAACACAGTCATGGTGTTGTATCACTCACCCCCTTAGCCGAGGAGGAGGAGGAGGACTGGCAGCTTGCCAGGACCTTTCACTCTATTCTTTTTTATGCTGTGCATGCGGAAAAGAAAAAGTAGGAATCCGGCCCCTCAGGTTTTGATTGCTAATAAGTTATCCATAGTGCCTAGTGAAAGGCATGCCTTAAAAGACATCAACATTGGCACCTACTATTTTGTTTTGCAAAGGACTTCATCCTGTCTCCCCCTCCCCCTCTTCCCCACTCACACTCACACTTCTGGGATTTCTCTGCTCCTATCGTTGTTTTCATTAATGATACAAGAATGGATTCAGCCTCATTTTCAACACAACTCTTAAACAGTACAGAGACAGACTTATTTTCCTAAAAGTCTTTCACTGGCATTCTAGTTCAAAAAAAAAAACAGTAAAGAAACGATGAGAGAGAGAGAAACACCTCTATCCCACATCAGGGAGAGGTTTTCAGTCCTTGGAGGCCCCTAGAGAACTTTGAACACATTTACTAATATCAAAGCAGGGCAATAGCTTTTCGATGACATCATCTTCCCACTCCCTGTAACTGAGAACTCACCGTTCCCTGAACTAGATAGTCAGGAGGTTTGAGTGCCAAAGGTCTTACACCATAGTTTCACCTACAAGTATTAGGATTTTTCAGGCAATCAGTGGCTGACCTGCTGCACCTGAAATAATCTGCTGGTGGCAAAGTTTTTTACTGTCTACACATCTATACTAAAGAGTTACCCATGTCAAACTGCAAGGATCATTTTAAGACTGCCCTAGGAGGCTTGAATCTAGTATTAGGATGATAGGTGTTCTTAACCAAAAGTATGAGATTCTTAATACCCAAACTTAGGGCTCTGTTATATCCACAGATGTGTTCCGGCAGCGAGGCAGTGCATGGACAGGGAGAGCTGCCCACAGCAGAATGAATGTCCAAGGTATGCAGCAGCAAAGCCTCGTGAAAAACAAACCTTTGGGTCACAGTGATACTCTTTGGTGTCTGATACGTTACACTGGGAACAAAGACAGTCTCAGGCAAATACAGTTCCCTTCCACTGATATAGTCTGGAACACTGTAAGTGCAGTTTAGAGCCAACATTTGTTCTCTTTTAGGGAAAAAAGAAACGTATACAAACTGTTCTTTTCCATCCTGAAACAATGGAATAACACATGCTCACTCCTTTACAGTGGTGAAATTCTGACAGTGATCTGAACAGCTGCTTAGCCACCAACCACAGCATTTACAACTGGTTAATTACAGACATCCAAATCCTTGCAACACATTTTGCATTCATGGCCCAAACAGTATAATCAGTTACTTTATCCAGGACTGCACAATAACATCTCTGTTTATCAGAGAACAGAGCATAGTAACTTATCCCGGATTCATCATAGTCAACTAAAAGATATCAACTTACATTTTCTGTTTTCTTTTTTAAATGAAAGAGAAAGGAAAAAAAAAAAAGTGGCATTTTTTTTTCTTTTGTAAAAATGTGAAAGCATGAAAACTGCAGATTGAGCTTGGCTAGCTATTATGTGCTATCCTATTATTAGGATCCTCGTTCTGTACCATGTTTACTATAATTTGATTGTAAAAATGGGGGGATGAAAAGGATGTTCATTGACACATTTCCCATGAGCGTGATGACCTTCCTCTTGTGAGTAGCACTTCACAAGTACGCTCATTCAGTTGGAGTCCTCTGGAATTGGCTGAAGAACTCTGGCACAACAGACACGGGCCATGCAGGACTATCCATCACACGGCTCTCAGGAAGAGCTAGTATAAATGATTCTGCAGGACAAATATTAAATACAGCAAACACAGTAAAACAAAACCAGAACCTGGAGAGACTATTTTGTTTGCTTTTGAAAGGACCAGAGTTCTCTTTGTGTCTAGTTCTGCTCATCCATGAATGCCAAATCAATTTAAAAGTTTATAACTTCTCTTTCCCGAAGGGGGGAAACTGAGGCACAAAGAAGTGCAGGTTAACTTTTTCCATTGGTCCTTAAGTTTGGGGGCCTGATATGAGGCTTGATATGAGGCTTGATTTTTCAGAAAGAAAACCAGGATGAAAGCCCCAAAGAACGTGTAAGATAACATGCACTCCTCCCTGTCCCTTATTAACAGGCTCAGAAAAGTCATTTATGTTGCACAGAATGAGTCAGTCACTGTGATTCACATACAGATCTGACAGATCATCCAGAATACAGCCTGCCAGACACTGCTCCCAAATAATGTTTGAAACACGGGGCATGGAGGGGGTAATAATAGTACTGAAGCTAAACAGTGGACTGAGCTTTTATTTTCTAGCTGCTTTAACGGCAGAAAGGGTTTTTGCCAACTGATTCTGCCCAGGAAATGAGTTCCAAGCTGTGATGTAAAAGCCCTAATGAATTCCTGCTCTGCTGACTCAGCGGTGCAGCAGGAGCAGACCCTCACTGCCTGCAAACCAGGCGAGTGCCCGTCCTGCTCAAACGTGATCGAAACCACTGTGTGCTTAATGGTTTTAAAGATAACTTAAACGTGTCTTTAAAACCCACCACAGCCTAGAAAGCACTAGAGGTTATCTGTTAGGTGACAAGTGGAATGAACTTCCACGTACTGTTCAAATCTCGTTCCTGTAAATAAGAAACAGCTGACTGTGATCCTGCAAATTCCAGTTGAGAAAGCTCTGATGATATTAATGCATTATGTTGTGTCTAGAATCCCTTGATAGAATTACAACATTACTGTACACAGCTGGGTGGAAATTATTATGTTGCACAAAGAAATAAGAGATTATGCTATCAGGAGTAAATGCAACCGAGATCCGACACTAATGCACTTGAATACAAAGCTGGTGCCTCCAAATTTAGTACAGTGTGTTTTTCAACGGTAACTTTCTAACAACAAGGACAAATAAAGCCATGCACACACTGGCAAGCTCCACTGTGTGGCTAGAGAAGTTTGCTGATGACAGTCTTGTTATTGTAACAGGAAGTGACTCAGCCTTGGCAACAGGAGATCAGATATTTTATTCAGAAGCATTAGGTCATTTTTTTTTCCCCTAACCAACCAACAGTTTCACAAGGCAACTGGTTTTGTTTGAAAATAAATATCTATTTTGAAAGTGATTTACTGAGGGAGTGTAGTTAAACATTTATGGCTAGGAACAACCACTCAGTTTAATGCAAGGCATCTGGAAACCTCTTGTGCTTTTAACTCTCTAAAATTTGCTGCCTGTACAAAATTCAACCCCCCCAGGCAAGAATTCTCCCACATGGGTGAGTAAAGTATAACCAGCCACATTATCATCATGAGAATGAGGATGAGCGAGGAGATTTGTGTCTGGACCAGTAACTTTCCATGACAATTAACATGACTGATGTCACTGTTACAGTTAAAGCAAAACTACTTCACACAGGCATTACAGCTGAAGCAAATATGTGCCTTGCTGTAACGGCCTATTACATGATCTTTCATCAAGTACTTATAAATGGCACATGATGTTATGCTGCTTCTCCTAAAATCAGCGTAAAAGAAAAATTCTCTCAATACCTGGCACCCAGCCTAGCCCAGAACAGTTTCTTTCCTTCTCCACTTCTGCACTGTTACTTGTAGTGTGTATCTTTTGCGTTACATATAAGTTCATACACCTATATGGAAAGAGAAAAAACAGTTTTCCTTCAAATGCTACACTGCTGTTACTCGTTTTTGACTCAGGTACCTTTCAGCACAGTTCACAATTGCATAAAGGTTGCACAAAAAGAAACTAACTGCGCAAGCCAAATTCAAATTCTTCCTCTAACGACAGAGAGTAAACATGCCACCAGCTGCAGCACTCCTGGAACAGGATTTCATCATCTCCTGAATATTTTCCTGGTCTGTTGTCAGTTTTGTATTTTCAAAATGCTAAGGAAGCGTTATACTCCACGTTACAATGACTCAAATATCCCATACAAACATATAAATAACATATAAGTACTAATGCCAGCTTTTTATCTTGGGCAAGGAGCAGCCAAAAAAAAAAGAGTTCATGAGGTAACTTAAAAGCTCTATAGCAACAGTGTTTATCTATTGCCTCCACACTGTGCCCAGAGACTAATTTTAGGTATTAAAAATAAAACTCTGGACAATTTCCCACAACAGGCACTGCAAGAATATGGTAAGGCCTCAAGCATTCTTCTTTGACATCAAAACACACTACTTTTTTAAATGTGTAAAAAATTAGACTTATTTGAAAAGCCATTGCAGTGAATATGAATTTACAATTCAGCATAAAATGAAATACATCCTGAAAAGCCTCAGCACCCTACATCATTTCACTGTTATCTTCCTTGTGACACAAGCAACGTTTTATAATTCCAGCCCATGAAAACAGAAGATTTCATAATTTTGCTGTTAAAGCAACACAGTTTTCTGTGCTCTGTCAAATAGCATTTTTATCTTCTAGCAGTAAAAAATAGCTACCTTGTTCCACCATCTGCCAAAAACTACTAAACCACAGGGTGTGCTTCTGTGATTTCAAATTGCAGAAGCTTAGGTAATGCTAGTGTTATACCTATTAAATATACTGACAATCAGACCCTAACATTTTCAAAGTACCGTGGCACATTATTTAAGGAAGGTATTTCAGTCAAACTCTTCCAGGGTTTACCTGCTATCACAGTTTAGCTTTCAGTCAGCTGTCCCACCTGAGCACTGTTATGAATTAGGTGATTTTAACATCCTGAAGTGCTGGACAAAGCCTTGCTATCTATTCATAACTTAAAACTAAACTTGAGAAACCACGTTTCTTTTTCCAGCTGTATAATCACAGAACACAATATGAAAATAATTTCAGCTCTAGTGCAAAATTCTTCCTATCCCATATCTAGTCTCATGGTACACTGCTGCAAGTGTCTGAAAAAAACAAGTAGGAACCACAATTTTATATCTGAACACTCATTCACACACACATATGTAATTTTTTTGTGTATCTCCTATTTGCTCAGACTTGAAACATAAACCCTCGGTGCTTTAACACTTGAAGGATAATAAAAGGAACCTGTTTATTATCTACATTTCACTACTCTAAAGCCAATGTTGTACTTTTCTGAGACCTCGCATTTAATATATGAACGCTTGGAGTCAGCTTTCTCTGCGTTATATTCAACAGGCACGAATATATTGCCATCTTCCATTGGCACCGTGTCACTTTTATGATTACAAATCCTCCATTCGCATGTGTTCTCAAAAGTACTCATGTTTTAATGGGCCTCCATCATATGTGAAGCCTTAATCTAGGAACTGACAACTTTCAGCCCTGATGTTGTATTTCTTACTGAAATAGAGCCTCCAGAGCTCTGATTTAGCGCACTCAGCCAGGAGCAGCAGTTGACAGGAACAGATAAACTGTAACATGCTCGTTACTGTGTGCACCTCCCAGCCTCAGGTCAGGCCAGGCTGACCCAAGAGCTGGGGATGGAAAAAGCATTCTGAGTTTTTCAGATTAGTGGCCTTTTTACTTTTTTCTTTTTTTTTTCTGGGACAGGATGTTAGTTTAACTTGTTGCAAGGCATAGTACCCACTAACAATATTTATGATTTGTAAACCTAGGAAGATAATACAGGTTGCATTTTCATAAGAACAAAATATTTTTTCAGTTGTATACATTTGGGATGCTGCCGTAATGCATTTTAACGGCCTCGAGTTCTAAAATGGAAAGATTCTGAAAACTCATTTTGGGCATGTAGCATGAATTCTCTATAAAATACACAAGCTTTAGGTGGAATACAAATATCACACATACACAGAGAGACCTATTAAATCATATTCTGATATTTTTTCTCTTCAATATGTACTGCATCATATAAGGGAAATAAAGGAACTGTGCAGAAATTTTGTAGAACCGAAAAAGGAAATGGGCTCCGTAGGACACAAGTTCTCCTCGAAACTAAAGACACAGAAACTCTAGTCAGAAAAAGTATTTCAGAAAGCGGTCTTCATTTGCCTCACTCATTCTAAAAGAGATCCTAACAGGGCCACAGAAGCAATAGTCAGAGCGAAAAACAAACTCTTATGAATCCCAAGAATTAATAGAGAAAATGTATTCTACTGAAATTATATACTGACCTAATGTAGGAAAAGTATGCTCTTGCTAATATTGTCCACATCCCTGAGGTATAATAGTGTTTCACTGCATTCACTGTATCACAGCGGTGGGCGTTGTTCCTCAGAGGCCAGTACTGGGACCGGTGGCATTTAACATCTCTGCTGGTGACGTGGACAGTGGGGTCAGTGCACCCTCAGCAGGTTTGACACCGAGCTGTGTGGTGTAGACACGCTGGAGGGAAGGGATGCCATCCAGAGGGACCAGGACAGGCTGGAGACGTGGCCACATGGGAACATCCTGAAGTTCAGCATGGTCCTGTGTAAGGTTCTGTATGTGGGTCAGGGCAATCCCGAGGACAAGCACAGGCTGAGGGATGAATGGCTTGAGAGCAGCCCAGAGGAGAAGGACTTGGGTTAGATTAGAAGCTCAACATGACCCAGCAACGTGCACTAGCGAAAACACAGTCCAAAGTAGGATACGGGAATACTAACAGAGCTGGGATGCAGCTGTGCTGCACTGCTGAATCCGAAAGCTCAGAAACATTCTTTGCCCTTCCCAGCTTACATGCAGAGTTCATGAGATTTATTGACAAACTAAAGCTCAGGATACTGAACTGACTTTTAAAGACATCAAATCATCCCTTTCCTCAGTTCTTAATGTGATTGTGATCTGAGGTTGTGCATGCCTGGAAAAGGTTAGAATTGTGTTCAATATTGTCTAACCAATGAGCCAGAAGTCCAGCACCTACCAGAACCTCTGGATGTCAATTGCAAACATGAATCTCTTGCCAGTACAAATAGGATTTCAACTATTAATCCTTGTCCTCAAGACAAAAATAAAAATCATATGCTTGTAGTTTTGTCATGAATTCTAAACTCACCACTGCAGATTATAAACATTTACTCAATACTATAAAATTGTACCATTTATGCAACAGGCTTTTCTGCTCCAATTCCTCTTCTGAGCTGTCTATTTCTCATGCTGCAGTTTAAACATATTTCCTGTTAGCCACAAAATGGGGAAAGAGCAATCACTGTACACAGTTCTTAACAACAGTAATGTGTTTCCATCTCTGAAGAGTGAGAGCCTGCAGAGCAGAACTATAATGGTCATAAACGCACTTTTTGAATAAGTTCAATAAATTCAATGCACTTCTTGTTAAAATTATTGCAACAGAGATATTCTACTAACAGAAGTGAAGGCAGACAACCCTTCTGCCTATTTATGAAAGTATTTGCAGCTTTGATTTGAGAAATGTGACATATTATAGACAAAAGAGGAAAGCAAACCTTATTTGGAAAATCTAAACAAAAAAAGTATGAATAAGAAAAATTTTAAAGAACAAACAAACAGGCCTTTAAAAATATTTTGGGGTTCCCAGAAAGACTTTTCCTGGGTCCTTTATGACTATCTGAATCTCATAAACAATAAGGATAGGAGTCATGGCTGTAAGACTAAAGTTGTACCGGAAACACGACATCCAAGGACACGTGGCAGGTACAGGCAAAGTGCCAGTGATGATGGAGAACAGTCACCCTGACGACAACAGCAGTCTTGTTGAAGAGAAGAGGCCAGACAGTGGAATATCCACTCCCATGAGAGAGTCTGAAAGACTAAGGTGTGTTGGAGGTGAGTAAGTGCCAGCTCAGACCTGCCTCCGGCTTCGTTATCTGAAACTCACGCAAGGACAATCTCAACTGTCTTTTGAACAATGGTACTGCAAACTACGTTAAACTTCCCTTCTTTCCTGTTGTGTACCGTGCAGCTGCTGGGCAATCACCGCTGGTCCTTGCTTTTTGATAGAGCTTGAAAGTGAGAACTGAGATAACAACTCTACTTGAGTGGCTATTTCAAAAGGCAAAAAGCCTATTTAAAGGCTGAAATATGTCTGCTATGTATCTTAAAAATTGAATGCATGTTTATTTGTTCCAAATATTGCTTAGTGACTAAAGAACTTGTGATGCCATCAGAATACCAGTTTCTATGCTATAGAAACATAATATTTTACTCTTAAGAAGCTAAACATATCTTAATATTAAAAGAATCCCATAGCAGACGATTTTCATGTTGACACAAGGGTGACATGAGCAATCACAAAAGTCCAGTAAGGGTAGATATTTTTGCTGCGCAGAGGTGCAACATGTGAGATGAGTGGCAGGGACATACCCACATATAGAGCCTAAACCCCTAAAACAGACAACCATCGATAAAATAACACTAAAGGAACAAACAGAAATTAAATTAATGGACGTCAGATCTACAAACAGATTTTTCAAGGCACAGATGTAGCATCTAACATCACTAGTCCAGCAGTTCTGAATGCTAAGGGAGTACGAAGGGAATGGACTGCAGAAAGCACACAGCCTCACAAACTCTCCCTCTCTAAAAATACTGCCACTGGGCTTTCGTCCTTGCAATTTTACAGGGAGAATGTGAACCTAGTCCTTCATTACCACAAGTTCTGAAGCTGAATTTCTGGCATTTCTGCATAAATTTTATCATGGTTGAAGAGAGAATACTGAAACTGATACACCACTCACTTCATCCAGTAGGGCTGCCTTCTTTTACTGCTAATAATGAGATTTTTGTTCCACTACCCCTACTACAAGATTTCCCAGTCTAAATAAAATATATAAAACATCCTAGTTTCCAGCCTAGACCTTTGCATAACTACTTTCTATGCAACTCTTCTTTTGCCTGTCATGTTTATTAATGCTCTTCCTCTCTGATATTTCTTCCTCTTCATTCAGAAGACAAAATCTCTCTCTGCCTAAATGAGCATAATTTTGTGTTTTCTCTCTCTCTCAACAAAAGTTCTCTAGGCCACCTGCCACCCTCCTCTGCTACTTGTTCATGCAGCCTATTTCCTGTTAGATATGGGATTCCAGACATGATGCAATTTAGGACTTTGCACCTTAGCATCTCTCTGGAAATGCCTTTTGCACCCCACAACTTCATTTACCTTCCTGCCACTGGATGAGATTCTTTGTGATCTCATGATCAGGTGATCTCCTGATCAGTGATTAAACAGCCTATTCGTTCTTCTGTCAAGTCAACCTGATGATCTCCTACAGTGCAAAATAAATCCTTGGGTTTGGTACATAAGTGCATGACCCTGAATTTAGACTGGTTTTTCCTTTCCGTTGGTATTACCCCAGCCCTCAAGGCCATTTCTCTTCCTGTGGTGTTACAGTACAATCCATCTCAGTATTGACAACATCTCCCAGCTTTGTGACACCAGTATATTTCATCACTACATTCCTACTTCTTCTGCCAAGAACAGGAATGGAAATATTAATAATAATTCTACATGCAATCTCAGTTCAAATTTTTTCATGAAGTCCAGGAAAATTAGATCTGTCAGAGCTCCCTCGAGAAAAATCTATCGATTTTCTCTTGATAAGAGAAAATCTATTCTTTTATCAGTGAAATGTCTAATTAATGATATATGTTAGCCTAATGAAATCTAAATTAGACACCAGAGAAGTCTCTTGGGAAGCCAGCAGAAGGATCATGATTCTGTATTTTTAATCTGATTGAGGTAATAGTAAAACCTGAAAAGAATCCAAATGATCTCCTGTAATACAAAAACCAACATCCAACAGATACATTAAATAAATCCTAAATATTATTTGTCAGGCTTCTTAAAATTCATGATATTGGTGTAAAAGTCCGTATTTTCTTACATCACGGGTGTGTCAGTGTCAGGTTTGGGCAGTTTCTGACCAGTTGGTTGCCACTTCAGGATTTCCTCAAATGTAAAAATCCAATGACAGCCTATTTATTTTCATGTTAGAACTCTGATTTTCACCTATTCACTTGTCTCCAGGAAAATGGTCTTAGAATTAAAAATAAAGGTTAAATTTTTTAGCAGTGTGTCAGTGTCAGATGCAGTTAGGTACATGCAGAACTTTTGAGGGGCTAGGGAAAAAGGGAATTTTGTAAGTAATCAAATATCATACTGAGAGCTGCCATTATATTGAATTTTCAAAGAAAAGTCATTTGACAAAGCGATTGTTGCTCCAGATATTTTATATAAGTCATCTGTACCACTGCAATTGTACTGAAATAAAAGTACATCCACTGAGATTACGATGGATAAAAGAATTACACATATTGTGTATTTACCTATCTCTGTCCTACTTCAGCCTCCTGGTATGAAAATGAATGTTCCATATGCCACTTCAAGACTGAAGCATGGATGATGGATACATGGATGTGTCTCAAGACTGAAAGAAAATAAAGCAACGCTGAAACACTGTAGGAAGCAACTGAATGGATTGGAAAGGACCGTTTTGGGTGACAGTCTGTGATGGGAGGTTTGTGTTTTGAGTCACTGATAGATCCTGGGATGCACCTTGCAGGTTAAATAACAGTCCTGGCAAAGACCTCTTCCCTTGGCCGCACGAGCACAACCACTTATTCCGGCTGAAGAGGTTGTGGCAGGTGTCTTGCCCTTTGGCAATGTGCAGATTGAGCTCCTGGTGCTCGGCCCTCTACCTGAAGCTACCCCAGTCGTTATTCAGCTCTAAGAGCTATTGCTGAATGCTGCTCTCTGGCAAAGCAGGACTGCATGAAACCAGCTGAGTTTAGTGTTTGCAGGAGCTATTTACTTGCGGATGATATTCACAGTACTGTATTTCAATGGCATAGGAAGTAGCTAATAAAAAATTGTGTTTACTCTCTGTGTAGAATTATTGTTATAAGTCACAGAAATGCTCATACTAGTGCCCTTTTTTAAACACTTTCCATAACATATTTTCAATAAGAAGTCTTTCCCGAGACTGTGTTCAGAGTCCACATTCATTAACCTTCCAAGCATGCCACAAGGCTCATCTTTTCATCCCACAGGGATTTGGGAAGATTGAAAGCTACTGGATTAAAAGGAATTTTACTTGAGCAAGCAGTGTTTCTATTTCAGAAAAACCTCCAGGAGACCTTATTTACATTTAATTGCATTTTTTTGAATTTTTGATTTTTGTGTCATTTTAATTTGTGAAGCGGCATCTATAGCACTGTCTGATACTTTACAGAAGTGCCGAGACACAATATGCTCTGAGTTACAGTTCCTGGAGGCAGGGAATTGATGGTATTTTAATTATCTGCACACATGCACCATTGTGTGCTTGTGTCTTTAAACAGTCAGATAAGAAGTTTTTACTTGCCTTTGAACAAGGAGAATGCCCAACATTTTTGCACTTCACTTCCCTCACTGGTCTCCACAACACTCTGACTAGTTATTCTTTTTCCTTCTACAACTTCTCCCCTGTGATCATGTTGAGGCATATCCCCTTTCAGATGATGAGACAACCTCCCTAAATGAAACATGGCCTTTTCAACAGTTGCTGCCTATATCACTAAAAAAATAACACTATGAACATCAGCCAAAAGCTAGAGAGCAATTCCGCAGTGCTTTGGGCCCAGCAACAGCACAAAGGAGCAAAGGATAGAAACCCCCAAAGCTCTTACTTCAGAGGACTTTCCCACCGTGTAACAACCATGAGTCACAGTGGAGCAAAAGCCATCTGTTCATCTGGACACAGATACTGCTTGTCAGTGAGCAGGAAATGTTTCCACTGAGAATCTCACAGCAGTGTAAATCTCCCTGTGTAGACAAACTTTCGGTGTTTCAGATCTCCTAGTCTGCAAATTGGGAACAGTGCAGCTCCCTTTCTGTTTGTCTGTTATCTTTTTTCCAAAAACAGGCTGGTCAGGCAAGACATTGGCTGTGTGGATGTATTTACAGCTTGGCTAGCACCATGAGGCCTCCAAGACAGCTCATGAGTCCAGCAGTTCTCATCAAAAGCCAAGCATTCAAATGCAGCGACAGAGCATCACCAACTCGGCCAGCGGCAGGGCCGTGATCCCGAGGCCCTTCAGCAGCAGCGCCTTCCTACCCCTCCTTTCCATTCCCACTGCTACAGGACGCAGCTCAGCTGGGACCCCTTGAAAGACAGGAAACTGCCACGTTGTGTCCTGCCCCCTAAAGACATCCCTGAGATCAGCTATTGATGAAACTGGGAAAAACGCAGTCATAATTAATATGCTGTAGGTTGAAATAGTTAGTGGCAGAAATACACTCTGTAAAGGGACCAATCAGTCCTAATTAAAATCATGTTTAACTAATCTTTTTGGGATGGGGACTGTCACTTAGTGTTTGTTCTTTCCACATGTAGCCCAATGGCATTCAGCACTGATGATGCATTTACAGGTTATCACAACATAGGCAATGAAGAATAATAACTACAGAAGTATAAATTTCACGCTTTTTTCCTGACTGCTTCCGTAGGCATCTTATATCAATTTGCTTGACTATTGCACAGTTTGGGTTACCACTGTGTAAATGTTTAGCAACTCACATGTGCAGGATGGGTGCCTAATAATTTTCACATGTGTAATGTTCCGATCAAATTATTTCCACATTCATTTTCATGGATTAGTTTTCAAGTGGACGAAGCCCAAAAAATCAGAAAAACTCTTAAAGGTTTCGCTGTACTGAAGACATTCATAATGACGACATTTAAAAAGAATGAGAACGCACTTCTTACTTCTATTAAAATTAGAACATTTACATTCAAATTTACAACACGTATGCACAATTATGTCAAAGGTGCCATCAGCATTCTATAAAACAAAAGTGTGATTTGCCTATTAAATCAGATGATACCAAAAAGATCAGCTGGTTAAAAATTTTCTCCCTCCTGTTAAAACAAGACGACAATGTATTTCCTTTGAATAATACAACTTTTGATTTCTATTACGCCTCTAAAATCCATGATTTCCAAATGAAGGCCAAATGAGATTTTAAAAAATCCCCACTCAAATGAATTTCATAAACTGCAAGAAAATGGAAAAGATCGAGAAAGAGCGATTTGGGCTTTTGTGTATGTTTATTAACTTAATTGTTTGTCCCTTGAAAAAGTTGCCTTGAGCATTTAAACTCAAAAAAGTGCTCATTTAAAGCAAAACATTTTTATTTGACAAAAAACTTCTAGGACATCTTCTAAAAAAAAAAGTCTACCTATTTTTGAGGGAGAGCGATTAGATGCAAATAAAAGGTAAGGAAGACAAAGAACACCAACATGTAATTAAAAAATTATAATAGACGATTTCTGCACCAGGTGAGGATCACTCAGCACACACCACCAAAGACAGGCAAGCTTTGCTGGAGAAGTCTTGAAGGAAGCTGCCTATCTCTTGGGGAAAGGAAAAAATATTCAAGAGGAAAAAGCTTTAAAAGGCTGTGAAATTGCCAGCAGGAAATGAAATGACCACCAGAGATAAGAACTCCATCAGGTTGCAAATGTATAGGAATAAGGTTCACACTTTGGTTGTTATTCAAAAGCAAATGAAAGACGAGCTCATGATATCAAGCCTGGATTAGGACTCAGAAGATCTGAGTTCATTTCTTGGCTCTGCCATAATCTCTCATTGTGATTTTGGGCCAGAGCTTACATTTGGCATAGAGTGAAGGAAGGAAGTAGTATCCTTTCTGTGCAGTTAGGGAACTGAGACCCAGAGATAATACTAGCCAGGAATTCACAATGCTTTATTGGCATTTACATTTCCAATAAACTTCCACGGAGAGAAAAATGACTGAGAGTTGAGAGGTCTCTTTGTGGGTCTGATCCTTCAGTTATGTGTGTATTCCTGCTTCCTCATTATGGAATTCAGATTAAAAAATCCTTTTTCCCACACTGAACAAAGGGTGGGGGTTTTTGCTGATTGGGTTTTTGTTTGAGGTTTTTTTTTGTTTGGTTGGGTTTTTTGGTTAGTTGGTTGGTCGAGGTTTTTTGGTTTAGTTTTTTGGGGGGGAGGAGTGTTCCTTTTTTAAAATTTTGTTTCTTTTTTTTCTTACCAGGTTGAAATATAAAAACTCAGGAAAAAAATACTTTTTACACAGTCACTTAAAAATTTCTTATGACTTCATAGTCTCATAACGAGGATCCAAGAAGCCTCCATGAATGAAAAAGTAACTAGCTATTATGTGTGTTTATACGATATATATGCCCATTCATCTCAGATACATACAGAGTAAGTATCTTTATTTTATTTTTGCTATCATCCTAGTGAACAATGGTAATGATGACGACAGAGTGAGTGTATTGACAAGGGCAATTTCTCCGAATTCCTACATGCCAGGCTGAGCCCTGGCACTGACTGGGACTAAAACCTGAGCACTTCAGTGGAAACTCAGGGTTACTTCATCATAGTCACTTGCTTTTCACTTCCTTTTCCCTGTTGATGTCCCAAAGCAACCAGAGTTACACTGATGTGAATGAGATCTGAATCCTGAGCATTGGCAACAGTTACGGAAAACAGGAAATGGGGTATTTCAAATAACAATAGGTGGGAACAATGAGTAAAGGTTCACTACGTGGTAACGGTGCTGACTCTTTAATGACTGTGTTTATTTCCTTGAGTCCCAAAGAAGGCCACAGTTCATTTTGCTCTCAAATATGTACATATGGCCATGTGCATATCAGACACTGTATCTAATTTTGCAGTTTAAGTTAATGGAGGGGGGGTGAATCAGCACTGACTTCCCATTTCTCATAAGGAGCGACACAATGAGATTGCTCTCCTGTGCTGTGGAAAGTCAAGTTGCCAGGGGCAAAAGGTTCATCGCATGCCCTTTTAAGAGAAAAGATCCTTATTGATACAGCAATAGGCACTTTTTCCCCTCCCATGCACCACAGAAAGGAGTACTGTGACACAGAGAAACCCTTAAAACCCTTTACAAAACTTACAACCCATACAATGCACTTCATGTAAAGTCAGAGCAGAGATGTTACAAGTTGGAAAAGCTATCCTGGGCCGTGTAGTTCATTCCAAGCAAAGGTCCGCCGTTCTTGGCTGAGGCTTCCACACAACTCCTTGTCTAGTCTTGCCATGACTAATTCCCAGAAAAGGCAGTTTCACAACCACCCCAGCCAGCCAGCCCTGTGTCTAATTGGCATCACTGCTTAGAAATACTTCCTTGCATTCTCCTATGAAAGTTTGCAGCTACAATCTAATTCTATGTACTTTTACTAAGCCTCACAAGCAGCTAGTGAGACAGCCCAGCTATTTTTAACAATCATTAGTCCTCCAGCCTCTCGCTTCACAAAATGACTGGCTCTTATTGGGTTCCTTTTCTCACAGCTTCCAAAATTGGTCTGAATTAAGTTTCCCAGCTTAATGCTCTGTTTAATAATGCTCACTAATTAGTAGCAGCAAAACCTAAAAACCAGTCATACGAAAATGAAAAAATGCCGAGTGACACAGGTGTTTTATTTTTTTTCTTAGCTCAAGGTGCTTTTTTAATCATTAATCATAGCAAATTCTGCTCCTCCACCTGGAGAAGCAGTCAGTAAACTTCCTAAAAGCAGCCAAGGAACTTGGCATCAGACAACTCCCAGTTGTTCTGATTTGTTACTTGTGAGGCTGCTCACCCTAAACCCCATCTTTCATAAAGATGCTTTGCAAAGAAAGTGCTTTTCTTTTTACAGATTACTCATATTTACAAAGAAAGGTCTGAAAGGCTACCTCTTTTTTTATTTTTTTTTTTTAAAGAATAGAAGATTTTTTACATCATGGAAGATTTTATGCACTGCTAGAAAAGTAGTCACCCCAAAGTTCAGATCTCACAAAAATGAAAACTGTTAACTTTTTATAAGTTCAATTTTTATTTACCCTGTAGAGGATGAGTGCTTTTAAATACTTTAGAAAACCATGCATGATATTTGCTATATTAAAACCCATGAAATTCCCATTCAATTAGGACTTATAACTCCTATTACTAATACTCCTGTGTACTATTAAGCAGACTTACATTGAGCCTCTTGTGGAAATAAGGTCTAATTTTGTCCTAATACAGTCACAGAAGGAGCTGAAAAATGAATATATGTTTTGTTCATAAATACGTCCAGCAGCTAAGCATTGGGGAAGAAAAAAGAGACCTATTTCAAACATAAAGACAACACAGGTACATGAGGAAACAGATTTAACAACCTGTTTGCAACTAGGCCACTACAGGATCGTCACTCGTAACTACAGCAGCGAGAGACAGAATCGCCTTTCCAGTGCCAGCTATGGAAATGGAAAATGTAATTGCTTTCAAGGTGAGGGTACAGACACTTAAGGAAGACATTCTATAATACACCTGCCTGAAAAAGGATCATCTGTTGACACCTTTTGTTCTAATGCTGTTTCTGGGTGCTGATGGGGATCACAGACCAGTTCCCAGAGTGGTAGCTTCTTATTGACTATTTAGGCACATCTAGGAGAATCAAAGTGAAAACAGGAGTTTAAAAGCATGAACTCCAAGGCTCTGTTGCAGGTAAACGAGAAATTACATAGCCATGGGTTTCATCTGAAGAGCAAAAAAACCAACAAACCAGAATGTCAAAAATCTCACAACACAACACCTCTTTGACTCAGCTGTGGGTCATTGATTCATGTCCTGTTCACATTAGCTAATGACAGCCATTTTTTCCCCTCCATTCTGGTTAATCTTTTACCAGTATTTGTACGGAAACATCACCTCTCCTGTTTTCTGTGTCTGCTGAACAAGTTCAGGTCATGTTTACCTAAATTCCTCCTTACTGTATTTTTATCATTATGTCTTTTAAATTCATTCACCTTTCGCTAGTTTTAGGCTAGTTTATGGTCTGAAATGTAAGTCTCTAACTCTGCCACCGTGACAGATCAGGAATCACCCCACTTGCTTGCCTACTCATTACAGTGCTATTTATATATCCTCAAAGAGCATTTACTTTATCTGTGGTAGAATCACATTGCATGCTAGTTTTCGATTTAGCAACTTGCCACCTCAGAAGCAGCTTGTTTCAAGTAGTGTTCTCTGCTATCTGACAATGCTTTCATGCACTTGACACCCTCTCTCTCTCTTTTTTCCCAAATAAAGTCCATTTATCCTAATCAAACCAAAAGCTATTGACTCCGGCCTATTTCATCTAACCTCCCTGCATCTGGCTATATGTGAACCATTTTCAGGAGGTTTTCTCCTCTTCTTACTCTCAGCACTGAATACAATGCAGACCAAGTTGATGTGTCCTCTAAAAATGCATGAATATTCTAAGAACAGAACAGGTGCTCCCCCTGCCTCATGCGGAGCTCAGCCCACCTGGAAAACACCGTCTGTCACCTGCTACTTCGGAGAGCAGATTTTCCAGGAACAGTCTACCATTCCTGACAAAAGTGGTTACTACAGAGAAGTGGTGGGGTATGTAATGCGGCAATACAGCTTTTCAGACAGAACCGTACTAAAATTAATGAAGCAAAAGGGGAAAAAAAAAAAAAAGCATACAGGGCTTTTTTTCCAGCACGTATTTGTAAATTAGCAGCCTTAAAGTGGCAAATTGGCTGCCTCTAAATTGTGGACAGTCCTACTTAAAAGCCAGTGTGAAACTTCACAGGCAAAGCTCTGGCATTTGGAGCAATCCTATAGAATTTATACTAATTTTTGCTACCTTTATAAATGGTGTTGACCTTACAGAGTTAAAAACACAGGGAACATTTACCGAATTGGAAGCAAGTCTGTGACTATGTAATCAAGGGTCTCCACCATGAATTAAGTGTACAGCAGTGACAAGAAAATCATCCAGGGAACTTGGTAGCTCTGTTCCTTCCTAACTCACTAGCACTACCCAGTCAGTACACACACTTCAGTATCCTTCACGTACATAAATGAAGAGGCCTCTGCTCTAAATCAGGGTCTTTGTCCTTGGTTGGCACATCTAAATAAAGCTGTGTAGTCCCAAGGGACTGACTGATATTGCTTTGGATTTTTTAAAGTTAGCACATGTTTTCTTTTAAGGTTTTCAAGGTAAATTCCATCCTGGCTCATGATTGAAAAAATCCCAGCAGCATAAAATGGATATTTGAAACTTAACTGCTTTGTATAGCTTGAAAAAAGTCATTAGGGACTAAATTATATCTTCAAGTATCTTCACTAGCTCATTCTTTCATTTTCTTTCATTTTGGGGCCTATTAAAATTTGTCCTAACGTTTATTATCCTCCACAGACTACAATAAATTCCCTTCAACTCACACACCATCCCTTCATTCCACATGGCTGCTATTAGTGCCAGTAGTTTCCCTTCAGCCTGTGTTCCACGGAACAGTCTCCTAAACCACAGCATGTTATTGACTCACCATTTCATTTTAATTCCTGATTAAATACATACTGGGGAAAAACACTTTGTCTGTTTTCTTCAGTCTGTAGTCTGATCCATTCTTTCTTATCTGGGTTTGACCTTTAGTTCTATCGATGCTTTTTGATACCCGAAATTAAAATTTGTTAGTACAGTCGCAATCTAGAACTAACTCCTCCAGTGACACATATGTCAATTTTCTGTTGCCCATTGACAGTCGTCTAATGAAAGCCAGCATTTAATCAGAATATAACTTAAACAGTTTTTACTGCACTATAGTCACATCTGTGCCATGGTTTTCTTTGATTTGGTTCATTTTTTCCTGCAGCAGGACTCTTCATCCCACTCAACCAATCACAGACTGACAGCAGTGCAGAAAACATTACTTATTAAAGTAAAGAGGCATTTCATTTAAGGACCTCTGCATCTCCATCAATTTGCATCTGCTATTTCCAGTTGTCCTTCACTGGGAAATACTGCCTATACAAAATAAGATCCTTATGCCTCAAACACCATGTGGGCAGAGCCAACCTCATCCAGCCTTTGACAAGCCCAGATTTCTCTGACATGACACACAGCTAAAAAGGGGACAAGTGTAAAATAGAAAGAGTGGATAGTTGCACTTACTGTCACTAAGTTTGAAAATAAAAATCTGCTCTAAACAGGGAGCGGGTCAGTTAAAAAAAAACACTAATGATTCCCAGAGTTATGTTACCAGGTTATATTTGACTGGAGCCCACACCGCATTTCATGCCAAAAAATATTTTACTCCACAGAACTAAAAGCAGGCTCGAGTAAGGCATATAATTCATCTACTTACGAGGGCTCTTCTTTTTTTTCCTTCTGCACTTTTCCTCAGAGGATCTAGTTTTGGCCACAAGTAGACACAAAACTACCTGCACTATCTGTTGCCTGCAAGGCAACTTTGGATATGTTATTTACATGTTTGGCCATGTGAAACCAAGTAAAGAATTACTGATTCAACCAAGTGTGCATAATTATCTGGATTTAGATGTTTTGTGTTTTCAGCATTGCCTTGTTTTTCTAAACAAAAAATAATGCTTTATTTGACCTTACACTTTTTTTTTCCATAGACACAGGAAAACCAACCATGAACACCAGTTGTTTGTTTAAGGAATCACCATATTAATAGTTTATGAGGGGTGCAGGGATGGAAAGTTAGACTGACATTTTCACACCTGCAATCACCAGCTCACAGAAGACAGCAGGCAGAAGAAATACACATTAACCACTTCAGTTACCCTCTGTAGGCAACCAGCAACAGATACAGAGAAAAGTGGGGAAATGGAAGGAACAGAGCTGAGATTACAATGAAAACATCAGCAGAAAATTAAAAGTACTTTAATTAAAAAAAAAAAGAAAAACAAAAAAAAAACAAAAAAAACACCCAACCAAACAAAAAACCCCAAAACACACTAGGACTTTGTACCATGTACTGTGGACACTCCTTTGGAAATTTAATGACCACAGTTTCTTAAATTATATTAAGACATTCATATCATTTACAAGTCTAGTCTTAAAAAAGCTGATGCTCCATCAACACAAATAACTATCTGTGCTTAGGTGGAACTGGGAGAAGCAGTGTCAGATGGTGCTGGCCACCGTGGTGTCCATCCACGCAAAGATCACTCTCCATGCGAAGCTCCAGGATCATCATCCAGGGTCCAGATGCTTTGAGACCCAGCTCACCCTCCAAGGTGTCACTGAGGCCTCCCTAGCTGTCCCCCGGGGTACAAAGGAAGGACAGAAACATCCGAACTCTCCTGCTCACGGGAAGGCGTAACCCAGGGCACCCGCAGAGCCTGCGGGTGTTACTTTGCAGCCTCGTGGGGAAGGTGCTTTGGGGGGCTCACAGTTACCCTGGTCAGAAGGGACACCCCTGCACCGGACGAGAAGGGGTCACGGTTAGCCCTGGACAAACGGGGCACCTCGGCACAGACCTGGGGGGGGATCATGGTTACCCCCGGCCAGCCGGGACACGAAGGGACACCCTCCACAGGGCTGGAGGGGTCACGGTCACCCCCGGTCAGCCGGGACACGAAAGGACACCCTGCACAGGGCTGGAGGGGTCACGGTCACCCCCGGTCAGCCGGGACACGAAAGGACACCCTGCACAGGGCTGGAGGGGTTACAGTTACCCCTGGTCAGACGGGACACCCCGGCAGAGGCCCGAGGGAGTCACGGCTACCCCCGGTCAGACGGGACACCTCGGCACAGGCCTGAGGAAGTCACGGCTACCCCCGGTGGCAGACGGGACACGATGGGACACCCTGCACAACCCCGAGGGAGTCACGGCTACCCCCGGTCAGACGGGACACGATGGGACACCCTGCACAACCCCGAGGGAGTCACGGCTACCCCCGGTCAGACGGGACACGATGGGACACCCTGCACAACCCCGAGGGAGTCACGGCTACCCCCGGTCAGACGGGACACGATGGGACACCCTGCACAACCCCGAGGGAGTCACGGCTACCCCCGGTCAGACGGGACACGATGGGACACCCTGCACAACCCCGAGGGAGTCACGGCTACCCCCGGTCAGACGGGACACGATGGGACACCCTGCACAACCCCGAGGGAGTCACGGCTACCCCCGGTCAGACGGGACACGATGGGACACCCTGCACAACCCCGAGGGAGTCACGGCTACCCCCGGTCAGACGGGACACGATGGGACACCCTGCACAACCCCGAGGGAGTCACGGCTACCCCCGGTCAGACGGGACACGATGGGACACCCTGCACAACCCCGAGGGAGTCACGGCTACCCCCGGTCAGACGGGACACCCCTGCACAGGCCCGAGGGAGTCACGGCTACCCCCGGTCAGACGGGACACC